>JARQOD010000002.1:228269650-228632565 GCA_033576555.1 Oophaga sylvatica | reverse complement strand
GGCGATCCTCAGGATTGGGCTTTTTCCCTGACACCTGGGGATCCTGTTTTGAGTGATGTTGATGCATTTTTTCAGGCTTTGGGGTTATTGTACGATGAGCCTAATGTCACTGATCAAGCTGAAAAAGCCTTGTTGGCATTAAATCAGGGGCTTGATGACGCTGAGTTATACTGTCAGAGATTCCGTAGGTGGGCATCCTGACCAAGTGGAATGACGACGCTTTGGCGGCCCTTTTTTCGGAAGGGTCTGTCAGATAATGTAAAGGATGTTATGGTGGGATTCTCTGTCCCCTCTGGTCTCAATGATTCTATGTCATTAGCGATTCAAATTGACAGACGTTTGCGTGAGCGGAAGTATGGCGTGGAATAGTGTTGCCTTGTGAACCTGCTTCTGAACCCATGCAGTGTGATAGAGTGGTGTCTGGGGCACAGCGTCATGAGTTTCGAAAGCGCAATGGGTTATGTTTCTACTGTGGTGATGCCTCTCATGCTATTTCAGTCTGCCCTAAGCGGGGAAGACGTTTTGCACACTCAGTTGTCTTGGGTAGTGTTCAGACTAAGTTTTTATTAACTGTCACTCTGATATGCTCTCTGTCCTCATTTTCTGCTCAGGCTTTCGTTGATTCTGGAGCAGCTATTAACCTGATGGATTATGATTTTGCTAAATGTTGTGGGTTTCCTTTGATACCCCTACAGAAGTCTATTCCCCTACTGGGGATCGATTCTACCCTTTGGCTGAGAATAAACCTCAGTTCTTACTCAGGTGATAATGAGGGTTGAACCTGATCATCAGGAGTGCTGTAAATTTTTGGTTCTGTATAATCTGCATGATATTATCGTACTGGGCTTCCCTTGGTTGCAGTCTCCTAATCCTGTTTTGGATTGGAAATCTGTGTCTGTAACCAGTTGGGGCTGCCAATGTGTTAATACCAACACTCCTGTTTTTTCTGCCTCCCCCCAGGCTCAGGATGTTCCTGACTTTTTGATTGATTTTTTCTGATGTGTTTAGCGAAAGTAAATCTGCATCCTTGCCTCCCCATAGGAGCTATGACTGCGCTATTGAATTAGTGCCTGGTAGTAAATTCCCTAAAGGTCGCCTTTTTAACTTGTCTTACCTGAACATGACGCTATGCGGTCTTATTCAAGGAATCATTGGAGAAGGGTCATATCAGACCATCCTCTTCACCCTTAGGTGCCGGTTTTTTTCTTTGTGGCCAAAAAGGATTGTTCATTAAGGCCGTGTATTGATTATCGTCTTTTTGAACAATATTACTGTATAATATCAATACCCGTTACCTTTGATTTCTGACCTGTTTTCCAGGGTGAAAAACGCTACTTGGTTTACCAAGCTTGACCTCAGGGGGGCATATAAACCTTATTCGCATTAAGCAGGGGGATGAATGGAAGACGGCATTCAATACCCCTGAGGGGAAATTTTGAGTACCTTGTGATGCCCTTTGGGCTCACTAATGCTCCTTCTGTCTTCCAGTCCTTCATGAATGACATTTTCAGGGATTTTGTGGATAAATTTCTGATTGTTTATTCGGATGATATCTTGATTTTTTCTAATGACTGGGACTCTCATGTGAAACATGTTCGAACTGTATTCCAGATTTGAGAGAGAATGCTCTGTATGTGAAGGGATCAAAGTGTCTTTTTGGCGTACAGAGGATCCATTTCTGGGATTCATTTTGTGCCATCTGTTATTGAAATGGACCCGGTCAAGGTTCATGCCATCTGTGATTGGGTCCAACCTACTTCATTAAAGGCTCTTCAAAGATTTTTGGGTTTTGCCAATTTTTATCGTAAATTTATTGATAATTTCTCGGTTATTGTTAAACCTGTTATGTTTCGGTAGCTGAGGAGTGCAGGTAAAAAAGGCAATACACCAGAGCAGTTGGAATCTATGAGATTGCAGTACCCTGACAACCACCACAACTAGAGGCAGCCGTGGAGCGTTCCTACGTTGGTCCTAGACGCCTCGTCACAGCCTGAGAAACTAACTACACCTAAAGATAGAAATAGGAAAGCTATCTGCCCCGGAGCAGAACCCCAAAGATAATAGAAAGCCCCCAAACAAGTAATGGCGGTTAGACAAGAAGAAATACTGACAAAGAAAGAAAATAGTATGAGCAAACGCTGGGGCCCAAACTAACTAAATAGAAAAGGATAGGAAGGGTACTTACTGCAATCCCAGAAAACCCTGAAAAGCACCAACTCTACTAATTTCAAAATCACCTGAGATCACACGACCTCTACCACCTAAATTAGTTCTCTGGTGTAACAAAATCAAAACAGCAGCCACTGAAAAAACTGGAAAAAGCAAAAGTACAAACATCAGTGGCTGAACTAAACTGAGAGGGCAAAAGCCCCCGAAGGGGACCCAGAAGGCCCCCAAAGAAGTGCAGGACAAAATGCAAAAATAAAGTACTAAAACAAAAAGAAGAAAATGTCTTATCTGTTAGCAGGAGATGCAGACACGACAAAGCAGGCTACAAGGGAAACAGGAATGAAGGATTCAGACCAGAACAATTGATCACCGGCAACCCTGATGGGAAGGTGACTCCCTTATATAAGACCAGTCAGTAACACCTGATTCCCAGTCCTCACAGTCTTCACTGAACAGACCAGCACCGCCTGCAACCACCAGAGGGAGTCTCCGCTCAGAACTCATCTCAAACCCATTCACAACAGTACCCCCCCCTTGAGGAGGGGTCACCGAACCCTCATTTGAGCAACCAGGTCGGTCAGGATGAGTTCTATGATACGCACGGATGAGTCTCCTAGCATGGATGTCCGAAGCAAACACCCAAGAATTGTCTTCCTGACCATAACCTCTCCACTTAACCAAATACTGGAGTTTCCGTCTAGAAAAACGAGAATCTAATATTTTCTCAACCACATACTCCAGATTGCCCTCAACCAAAACAGGGTCAGGAGGCACAGCAGCAGGAACCACTGGCTCAACAAACCTCTTCAACAAGGACTTGTGGAACACGTTATGGATCTTAAATGTCCCTGGAAGAAGCAAACGAAAAGAAACAGGATTAAGAATCTCCATGATCTTATAAGGTCCAATGAACCTAGGCTTAAATTTAGGAGATGCTACTCTCATAGGAATATTCTTTGAGGACAACCAGACCAAGTCCCCCACTTTAAACCGAGGACCATCAGTCCTATGCCGGTTAGCAAACCGCTGGGCCTTCTCCTGAGAGAGGGACAACCTCTCCACTACCTGGTCCCAAATTTGTTGCATACGCTCCACAACAGAGTCAACACCTGGACAGACAGAAGCCTCCGTCTGTCCTGAAGAAAATCGAGGGTGAAACCCAGAATTACAGAAAAATGGAGACATCAAAGTGGCAGAGCTAGCCCTATTATTAAGAGCAAACTCAGCCAAAGGTAAAAAAGAGACCCAGTCATCCTGATCAGCAGACAAAAAGCATCTAAGATAAGTCTCCAATGTCTGGTTTGTTCTCTCAGTTTGACCATTGGTCTGAGGATGAAATGCCGAGGAGAAAGACAATTGAACACCCAGTTTAGAACAAAAAGTCCTCCAAAATCTGGAAACAAACTGGACTCCTCTGTCAGACACAATGTTCTCAGGAATGCCGTGTAAACGAACCACGTGCTGAAGGAACAACGGCACCAATTCAGAGGAGGAAGGCAACTTAGGTAATGGCACAAGATGTATCATTTTGGAAAACCTATCACAAATTACCCAGATGGTGGTCATTCTCTGAGAAACAGGAAGGTCGGAAATGAAATCCATAGAGATATGGGTCCATGGTCTCTTGGGCACAGGCAGTGGCATCAACAAACCACTAGAGCGAGAGCAAGGCTTGGAGCGAGAGCAAGTCCCGCAGGACTGCACACATTCCCTGACATCACGAGACAAGGTAGGCCACCAAAAGGACCGACTAACCAAGTCTCTGGAACCAAAAATTCCGGGATGCCCAGCCAATGCGGAACAATGAATCTCAGACATCACACTCTTTTTCACTGGTCCGGGACAAACAATTTTCCAACAGGGCAGCACTCGGGCCTATCCTCCTGACACCCCTCCAGCCAATGTCTCCACTCTTCAAAAGCCCACTTCATGGCCAATAACTCCCGATTACCCACGTCATAATTACGTTCAGTAGGAGAAAATTTTCGAGAGAAAAAGGCACAAGGGTTACTTTTAGAGGTCTCTGGATCTTTTTGGGACAAAACGGCACCTGCCCCAATTTCAGAGGCATCAACCTCCACCTGAAATGGCAGAGAAACATCAGGCTGCCGTAGAACAGGAGCAGAAGTGGATCTCTGCTTAAGTTCCTGAAACACAGAGACTGCCTCAGGAGGCCAATTCACCACATCAGAACCCTTTCTGGTCAAATCAGTTAATGGTTTAACAATAACCGAGAAATTACCAATAAATTTACGATAAAAATTGGCAAAACCCAAAAATCTCTGAAGAGCCTTTAATGAAGTAGGTTGGACCCAATCACAGATGGCCTGAACCTTGATCGGGTCCATTTCAATAACAGATGGGGACAAAATGAATCCCAGAAATGAGATCCTCTGTACGCCAAAAAGACACTTTGATCCCTTCACATACAGAGCATTCTCTCTCAAAATCTGGAACACAGTTCGAACATGTTTCACATGAGAGTCCCAGTCATTAGAAAAAATCAAGATATCATCCAAATAAACAATCAGAAATTTGTCCACAAAATCCCTGAAAATGTCATTCATGAAGGACTGGAAGACGGAAGGAGCATTAGTGAGCCCAAAGGGCATCACAAGGTACTCAAAATGCCCTTCAGGGGTATTGAATGCCGTCTTCCATTCATCCCCGTGCTTAATGCGAATAAGGTTATACGCCCCCCTGAGGTCAAGCTTGGTAAACCAAGTAGCGTTTTTCACCCTGGAAAACAGGTCAGAAATCAAGGGTAACGGGTATTGATATTTCACAGTAATATTGTTTAAGAGACGATAATCAATACACGGCCTTAATGAACCATCTTTTTTGGCCACAAAGAAAAAACCGGCACCTAAGGGTGAAGAGGATGGTCTGATATGACCCTTCTCCAATGATTCCTTGATATAAGACCGCATAGCGTCATGTTCAGGTACAGACAAGTTAAAAAGGCGACCTTTAGGGAATTTACTACCAGGCACTAATTCAATAGCGCAGTCATAGCTCCTATGGGGAGGCAAGGATGCAAATTTACTTTTGCTAAACACATCAGAAAAATCAATCAAAAAGTCAGGAACATCCTGAGCCTGGGGGGAGGCAGAAAAAACAGGAGTGTTGGTATTAACACATTGGCAGCCCCAACTGGTTACAGACACAGATTTCCAATCCAAAACAGGATTATGAGACTGTAACCAAGGGAAACCCAGCACGATAATGTCATGCAGATTATACAGAACCAAAAATTTGCAGCACTCATGGTGATCAGGTTCAACCCTCATTATCACCTGAGTAGAAAACTGGGGTTTATTCTCAGCCAAAGGGGTAGAATCGATCCCCAGTAGGGGAATAGACTTCTGTAGGGGTATCAAGGGAAACCCACAACGTTTAGCAAAATCATAATCCATCAGGTTAATAGCTGCTCCAGAATCAACGAAAGCCTGAGCAGAAAATGAGGACAGAGAGCATATCAGAGTGACAGTTAATAAAAACTTAGTCTGAACACTACCCAAGACAACTGAGCGTGCAAAACGTCTTCCCCGCTTAGGGCAGACTGAAATAGCATGAGAGGCATCACCACAGTAGAAACATAACCCATTACGCTTTCGAAACTCATGACGCTGTGCCCCAGACACCACTCCATCACACTGCATGAGCTCAGCAGCTGGCTCACAAGGCAACACCACTCCACGCATACTTCTCCGCTCACGCAAACGTCTGTCAATTTGAATCGCTAATGACATAGAATCATTGAGACCAGAGGGGACAGGGAATCCCACCATAACATCCTTTACATTATCCGACAGACCCTTCCGGAAAAGGGCCGCCAAAGCGTCGTCATTCCACTTGGTCAGGACTGCCCACCTACGGAATCTCTGACAGTATAACTCAGCGTCATCAAGCCCCTGATTTAATGCCAACAAGGCTTTTTCAGCTTGATCAGTGACATTAGGCTCATCGTACAATAACCCCAAAGCCTGAAAAAATGCATCAACATCACTCAAAACAGGATCCCCAGGTATCAGGGAAAAAGCCCAATCCTGAGGATCGCCGCGCAGGAGAGAGATGATAATTTGAACCTGCTGCGCTGCGTTTCCTGAGGACTTAGATTTTAAGGCAAGAAACAATTTACAATTATTTTTGAAATTCTGAAACTTAGCTCGATCCCCTAAAAACAAATCTGGCATGGGGATCCTAGGTTCCACAACAGGCAACCTAGCAAGATATGCAGCAATACTCTGAACCTCAGTGGCAAGCTGATCCACACGGCCAGACAACTGTGCAAACTCCATTGGGAGAAAAGATCCTCCCCAGCACCCAGAGATACAGAGGGAAAAAAAAAAAAAAAAAAAAAAATGCAACAAACAGAAAAATATTTCTGACAACTTTTCTTCCTTCAAAATATTTTTTCCCTTCTGTGAGTACCATACAATTGTTATGGCCGGTGATACTGTTATGTTACGGTAGCTGAGGAGTGTAGGTAAAAAAGGAAATACACCAGAGCAGTTGGAATCTATGAGATTGCAGTACCCTGACTAACCACCGCAACTAGAGGCAGCCGTGGAGCGTTCCCACGTTGGTCCTAGACGCCTCGTCACAGCCTGAGAAACTAACTACACCTAAAGATAGAAATAGGAAAGCTATCTGCCCCGGAGCAGAACCCCAAAGATAATAGAAAGCCCCCAAACATGTAATGGCGGTTAGACAAGGGGAAATACTGACACAGAAAGAAAATAGTATGAGCAAACGCTGGGGCCCAAACTATCTAAATAGAAAAGGATAGGAAGGGTACTTACTGCAATCTCAGAAAACCCTGAAAAAACACCAACTCTACTAATTTCAAAATCACCTGAGATCACACGACCTCTACCACCTAAATTAGTTCTCTGGTGTAACAAAAACAAAACAGCAGCCACTGAAAAAAAACTGGAAAAAGCAAAAGTACAAAACACAGTGGCTGGACTAAACTGAGAGGGCAAAAGCCCCCGGAGGGGACCCTGAAGGCCCCCACAGAAGTGCAGGACAAAATGCAAAAATATAGCAAAAACACAAAATAAGAAATTGTCTTATCTGATAGCAGGAGATGCAGACACGACACAGCAGGCTACAAGGGAAACTGGAAAGAAGGATTCAGACCAGAACAATTGATCACCGGCAACCCTGATGGGAAAATGACTCCCTTACATAAGACCAATCAGTAACACCTGATTCCCAGTCCTCACAATCCTCACTAGTACCGCTTGTAACCACCAGAGGGAGCCTCTGCTCAGAACTCATCTCAAACCCATTCACAACAGAGAAACCTGTCTAAGGGGGTTCCCTGGGAATATGAGATATCCCGAATAGTCACAACAGATGCTAGCCCCTCTGGGTGGGGGGCTCATATGGGGGACGTTATGGTTCAGGGCTTATGGGAGCAGGATCAAATTCAAATGTCTTCTAATATGAAGGAGTTAGCGGCGGTAGAGCTAGCAATTAAAAAGCTCCTTCTCTATCTACAGGGTCACCACGTTCGAGTGCTCTCCGACAATCGGGTCACAGTCGCTTACATCAACCACCAGGGTGGTACTCGTTCCGGTCCTCTCATGGAAGTGGCAAGGCGCCTACTCCAGATAGCAGAACGACACTTTCTTTCTCTAACGGCTCTACATATAAGGGGAGAAGAAAATACCAAGGCGGACTTCTTAAGCCGCAATCTCCTGAGTCAAGGAGAGTGGTCATTAAAGACTTCCATCTTCGACCTAATTGTGCGGAAATGGGGTCAACCAGAGGTAGATCTCTTTGCTACCAAAAGCAACAGGAAAGTGAGACAGTTCTGCTCTCTGAATCCCAAAGAACGCCCTCTGGCAGTGGACGCTCTTCTATTACAGTGGGATTTCAATCTAGCCTATGCCTTCCCTCCCCTGTCCTTACTCCCCCTAGTATTGAGGAAGGTCAGGAAGGACAGGGCAAGGATAATAGTAGTCGCTCCTTTTTGGCCCAGGAGGGCATGGTTTTCATGTCTCAGAAACATGTCGATAGCCGACCCGTGGGTCCTGCCGGATATTCCCGATCTGCTCTCCCAGGGTCCAGTCTACCATCCTCGAGTAGTGGGCCTCCACCTGACGGCGTGGATTTTGAACGGTCGCTGCTGAGAGATAAGGGGTTTTCTGCTAATGTAATTAATACTCTCCTTAAAAGCAGAAAAGAGGTTACAACTAGAATCTACGCTAGGACTTGGAAGAAATTTCTTCAGAGCTCGGGGGTGGTAGCAGGGGACCCAACACCGATAACCCAGATTTTAGAATTCCTACAAAAGGGTCTGGACTTAGGTCTCTCCACAAGCACCCTTAAGGTGCAAGTTTCAGCTTTGGGGGCACTCTTCAGTTGCAACATCGCAAATAATTACTGGGTCAGTAGATTCATTAAAGCTGCGGGTAGGTCGAGACCCATAGTCAGGGGCGTGCTGGCCCACCGGGACACCGGGACGTGTCCCGGTGCGCCCTCGGAGTCGGCCGGCGCCTCCGAATCCGATCCGGGGTGGGCGCTCCATGACCGCCGCAGGACGGAGGCAGGGCCGGCGTCAGCACCTGGCACACCCGGGCCCCTGAGCAGGCGGGGGGCCCACTCGCAGTCTGGCACCCCCGCGCGGAGAGCGGTGTCAGCGCCGCCACTGGGCCCTCCCCGCCTGCTCAGGGCCCCGGCAGCAGCTGGCAACAATACTTACCTCTCCCGTGCCTCCGCTGCCGCAGCTCCGGGCTCCAGGGGGCGCCGGCGCTTCCTCTCACAGCCGGCCGCTGAATGACGTCATCATTCAGCGGCCGGCTGTGGCACAGAGCGCGGGGACACTGAACAGGTAAGACGTCTCTGTGTGTGTGTCTCTGTGTGTGTATGTAGTGCGGTGCTTTGTGTGTGTATGTATGTGTGTGTGTATGTATGTATGTGAGAGAGTGCTTGTGTTCTGTCTGTGTGTGATGATGGGCAGGCATTGCTGATAATGGGGAGGCATTGATGATGGGGAGAAGATGATGATGGGCAGGCATTGCTGATAATGGGGAGGCATTGATGATGGGGAGAAGATGATGATGGGCAGGCATTGATGATGGGGAGAAGATGATGATGGGCAGACATTGATGATGATGGGGAGGAGAGGAGGTGATGATGGGCAGGCATTGCTGATAATGGGGAGGCATTGATGATGATGGGGAGAAGATGATGATAATGGGCAGGCATTGATGATAATGGGCAGGCATTGATGATGGGGAGAAGATGATGATGGGCAGGCATTGATGATGATGGGGAGGAGATGATGATGATGATGGGCAGGCATTGCTGATAATGGGGAGGCATTGATGATGGGGAGAAGATGATGATGGGCAGGCATTGATGATGGGGAGAAGATGATGATGGGCAGACATTGATGATGATGGGGAGGAGAGGAGATGATGATGGGCAGGTATTGCTGATAATGGGGAGGCATTGATGATGATGGGGAGAAGATGATAATGGGCAGGCATTGATGATAATGGGCAGGCAATGATGATGGGGAGAAGATGATGATGATGGGCAGGCATTGATGATGATGGGGAGGCAATCATGATGATAATGGGGAGTCTTTCCACAGCGCCCTTTCCTGAGCTGTAACAGTGCAGAACGCAGTACAGCGCAGAGGAAAGCTCCATATTTTGTATGGAGCATTATATGGGGACCAGTATCCTGTATGGAGCATTATATGGGGACCAGTATCCTGTATGGAGCATTATATGGGGACCAGTATCCTGTATGGAGCATTATATTGGGTCCAGTATTCTGTATGGAGCATTATTTTGGGTCCAGTATTCTGTATGGAGCATTGTATGGGGGGTGACATCCTGCATGGGGCATTATATGGGTGATGAGGGGAGACTGTGGTGCCCATAATATTGTATGGAGGACTGTACTGTCCGGTCTGTACTGTGCGCTGTGAGGATTTGGCGGTTTTTGAGCTATTGTACAATTTACAATAGATATCACTCATGTAATGGAAGAAGTGAAGTATTTGGCATTGTACTATACCCATATTTCTCTGCCGTATCTGTGCATCATGAATCGTGGTCTGTGTTAAAGGGGCCCACTGAGGCTCTTTCGCCCGGGGCCCATAAAAACCTGGAGCCGGCCCTGGACGGAGGACAAGGACCTGCGGCTGCGGTGACGCGAGACGGCGAGAGGGCGGGCGGGGAAGAGGCTGCGGGAGCAGTGGCGAGGGTCACATGACGGGAGTGGGCGGGGCTCCTGCGCTGTGCCCGTTGCCATGGAGAGACTTCTCCTGTGTGAGGGCGGGAAGCGCGAGGCGGCTGTGAGTCACCTCTGAGGAGCTGAACCCTGTAAAGCACAGTCACTATACTATATGGTCAGTGTATGGGGGTGCATTACTTTTGGATGGGGTGGCGGTAAAAAGGTGTATTACTACTGGGTTGGGGTTAAAAGGGGGTGCATTACTACTGGATGTGGGTGGTGGTTAAGAAAGGGGTACATTACTGATAATTTTTGTCATTTCATTCCCCCCCTTTGGTTGGGGCAGAGAATAGGCGGGGGAAGGGGCGGAGAATGGGTTGGAGCATGGCGCCCTCATGACTATACTATCCACCGCCCTTTTCTTAAGCCAGCACGCCCCTGCCCATAGTGAAGGTGAGAATCATGCCATGGGACTTGAACCTTGTTCTCACTGCTTTAACAGAGCCCCCTTTTGAACCTATATCAGCAGCATCAATAAAAATTCTTTCCCTTAAAACCGCTTTCCTGGTAGCATTAACCTCGGCTAGGAGGGTAAGTGACATCCAGGCACTATCTAGATTGTCTCCTTACACTCAGGTCCTGAATGACAGGATAATTCTTAGACTGGATCCGGCATACCTACCTAAGGTGTCTTCCGCTTTCCACAGAACACAGGAATTTGTTCTTCCTTCGTTCATCCCTAATCCATCTAATCAAAAGGAGATAAAACTCCATACTTTAGATGTTAGGAGATGTCTACTGCAATATTTAGCAGTCACTGATCCCTGGAAACGAGACAATGCATTGTTTGTCTCTTTTCAAGGAATTAACAAAGGCCGTAGATTAACGAAGAGCTCATTGGCCAGATGGATTAGGGAAGCAATTTCTCTGGCATACACCTCGAGGGGCAAGCCGGCACCTGAGAGGCTAAGGGCGCATTCCACCCGAGCTGTGGCGACTTCATGGGCAGAGAGGGCAGAAGTCTCGATTGACCAGATATGTAAGGCAGCTACGTGGTCTTCTCCACACACGTTTTACACTCATTATAGATTAGATTTGGGTGCTTCCTCAGACCTTTCTTTCGGACTAAGGGTGCTGCTCTCCGTAATTCTCTCTGTAGTGCTGTCATGGACGCCCCCAGTTTTTTATTTTCCCAAGGGTAACAGAAGAAATAGGACAAATTGCACAATAACTCTTGGGGTCCAGAGTACGCTGATACCCCATATGTGGGGATAAACTACTGTTTGGACGCATGGCAGAGCTCAGAAGTGAAGGAGCACCGTTTGACTTTTTCAACGCAGAATTGGCTGGAATTGAGATCAGACGCCATGTCACATTTGGAGAGCCCCTGATGTGCCTAAACAGCGGAAACCCCCCAATTCTAACTCCAACCCTAACCCCAACACACCCCTAACCCTAGTCCCAACCCTAACCACAAACCTAACCCTAACACACCCCTAATCCCAACCCTAACCCTAATCCTAACTTTAGCGCCAACCCTAACCCTAACTTTAGCCGCAACCCTAACCCTAACGGGAAAATGGAAATAAATACATTTTTTTAATTTTATTATTTTTCCCTAACTAAGGGGGTGATAAAGGGGGGTTTGATTTACTATTTATAGCGGGTTTTTATGATTGGCAGCTGTCACGCTAAAAGACGCTTTTTATTGCAAAAATAGTTTTTTGCATCGCCACATTTTGAGAGCTATAATTTTTGCATATTTTGGCCCACAGAGTCATGTGAGGTCTTATTTTTTGCGGTACGAGTTGACGTTTTGTACCATTTTTGAGCAGGTGACATTTTTTGATCGCTTTTTATTTCGATTTTTGGGAGGTTAGAATGAACAAAAATCAGCAATTCATGAATTTCTTTTGGGGGAGGCGTTTTTATTGTTCCGCGTGTGGTAAAATTGATAAAGCAGTTTTATTCTTCGGGTCAGTACGATTATGGCGATACCTCATTTATATCATTTTTTTATGTTTTGGCGCTTTTATAGAATAAAAACAATTTTATATAAAAAATAATTATTTTTGCATCGCTTTATTCTGCGAGCTATAACTTTTTTATTTTTTCGCTGATGATGCTGTATGGCGGCTCGTTTTTTGCGGGACAAGATGACATTTTCAGCGGTACCATGTTTATTTATATCGGTCTTTTTGATCGCGCGTTATTCCACTTTTTGTTCGGCGGTATGATGATAAAGCATTGATTTTTTGCTTCGTTTTTTTTTTTTTTAAGGGGTTCACTAAAGGGGTTAACTAGTGGGGCAGTTTTATAGGGGGGTCGTTACGGACGCGGCGATACCAAATATGTGTACTTTTATTGTTTTGTTTTTTTTATTTACAGGAAGAAATGAATTTATTGGGGAATATATATATATTTTTTTTTATTTATTTTGGATTTTTTTTTATAACATGTTTATTTTTATTTTTTTACTTTGTCCCAGGGTGGGACATCACTGTATTTTATCAAATCGCTGGTGTGACAGTGTGCACATCGCGCTGGTCTGAGGGTCTCAGGGGGGCGCGCAGGGAGCCCACTCCCTGCGCGATGCTTCCCTGTGCCCCCAGTACACCGCGATCATGTTTGATCGCGGTGTGCTAGGGGTTAATGTGCCTGGAGCGGTCCGTGACCGCTCCTGACACACAGTCACGGGTGTCAGCTGTGATAATCAGCTGACACCCGGCGGCGATTAGCTGCGCTCCCCCCAGGAGTGCAGCTGATCGCCTATGACGTACTATCCCGTCCATGGGCAGAATGGCACGGGTTTTATGGACGGGATAGTATGTCTAATGTCAGAGAGGGGTTAAAAACAGGGTGGCACATGTTAAGGAGCTGAAACTCCTAAACCCTTCATCCAATTTTAATGTGGATACTCTCAAATTAAAGCTGAAAGTCTGAACTTCAACTGCATCTGAATTGTTTTGTTTAAAATTCATTGTGGTAATGTCTAGAACCAAAATTAAATAAATGTTGTCTCTGTCCAAATATTTATGGACCTAACTGTATCTGTGTGATTTAAGGGCATGAAAATTCAAAGTTGGAAAATTTAGCAATTTCCGTTTTTTTCATAAATAAACGCAAGTCATATCAAAGAAATTTTACCACTATCATGAAGTACAATATGTCACGAGAAAACAATGTCAGAATCACCAGGATCCGTGGAAGCTTTCCAGAGTTATCTCATAAAGGGACAGTAGTCAGAATTGTAAAAATTGGCCTGGTCATTAACGTGCAAACCACCCTCGGGGGTAAAGGGGTTAAAAACGTCAGCTCGGCACACAAAAAATAAGCCCTCACCCGACCTGAGATCACAAAAAATGAAGACGCTACGGGTATCGGAAAATGGCACTTTTTTTTTTTAACAAAGTGTGGAATTTTGTTTTCACCACTTAGATAAAAAAGAACCTAGACAATGCTTAAGCCCTACTACGTGTAGCAGAAATGATCCTCTCCTATGATGATCTCCATATGATGATCATATGAGATCTGCAATGACAAGCATGGGAGGTCTTCTGCAGACCCCAGGCTGTCATGGCAACCTATCGGCACCACACGATCATGTGACAAGGGTGCCGATAGGCGGGGTTTGTGATGCGCTTCTGGTAACTTAATGCCGCTATCAGAGATTGACAGCAGCATTTAACATATTAACAGCTGTGGGTGGCTGTTTACATTCATTCAGAAATCATTTACATTCATTAAATAACTGAGGATAATTATGTTGATACAGGAAAGATGTATATCTTTGTACCGTGTTAATATAATAATAATAATCTTTATTTATATAGCGCCAACATATTCCGCAGCGCTTTACAGTTTAACAGTTTAACAGTGTTAGCTAGTAGATAGAAAAATTCTGAATATGTTGATACAATTATTTGTAATTGGGAGTCAGTTGACCCTCCAAATATTTCAGAGAAGAGTCCTTCCATCTATAATTGTACATTTCTATTATCCAACTTAATATGTTAATACATTTGAGGGGGCTTCCATCTTACCACTAGTGACCTCATTGCCTGAAAGGTAAAAGGACATGTAGGTTAGTGAGGGTTATATGCATTTGGGTAATGTCAACAAAGCATCATCTGCAAATAAAGACAGTTTATATTCCCTTTCCCTTGCCCTCACTCCGTGAATGTTTGTGTTGGGGCGTATAGCAGCGGCGAGGGGTCCTATGCACATTACACATTATTATCTCCAGCTTCTCTGCATGATATGAACCCTACCTGGTCCTTATAAATTAAATGGGGTAGACAATTAGATAAACGTGTTTGGTAATATTTTAGTGGGAAGAAGTTCAAACTTTATTAAATACATAATACCAATATAAAATCAATTAAAAGAGAAAATACTCTGATGGTATCAGAGAGATATGCTTCCAAATGGTTAACAGCGTAATCAAAGTCTCTTAATTCTACAAAAAGGAGCCTAAAAATATTTCTACGTGATATTTGTTGATATCACAGTTCACATGAATAAATATATGGAATCAATATATCAGCAGATAAAAATTCAGCAAAAATGGTATCACACTAGACAGTGTATCAAGCCAAGTAAAGGAAAAAAAAGATGTCTCCCCCTAGTGGGGTGAATAGATATGGCAGAGACTGTTGATACTATCTACATACAAGAATATGAATTTAGGCATTAGTCAAATATATTAGCCAGACAGAAGTGAATGCAAGTAAGTATAAAATCAAAGCAGATTCAGGAATATTTAGAAAGGTATCTCAGACACTACCTGCTGGAAGACATAATCACACCATTTAAATTGCAATACAGTGCATGGAAGTAACCATCTGATATTTACCACCAGAGACCCCCTGATGCGTGTTTCACACACAGTCTTCCTCAGAAAGGGTGTGCAGTAAGATGCATGCCGGATGCTTTAAAAGGGAGGCAACCAACGGGCTGCATCCCTTTAATTGGTCAGCTGTATGTTGCGCTCTTATGGAGTGAATGTGCCATTGAATCTCCCAGTCGCGGCACTGGAGGCATGCAGGTGCGCCCACTAGCGGCACACCCTGGGACACATCACATCCCAGTAGTGGGTAAAGCCACCATGACGTCAATGGATGCGGTGCCCAGGAGACTGTGATGGTGGTGCACAACTCCAAAACTCACCCAGAAGGCACCAGGAGGGGGATTGAATAACGCCACCCACTGGACGTACATGTAAAATACCTGCTTATATCAACATAGGAGTCCATTTAAATTAATGGGGACTTGAGATAAATAAGGCGCATATGGGATAGGAGCTATTTATATAGGTAGCATGACTCAGTATGTCAGAGAGGTAGTCCATGTTTCTACGGACATATCTACAGGTCCTTCTCAAAAAATTAGCATATAGTGCTAAATTTCATTATTTTCCATAATGTAACGATTACAATTAAACTTTCATATATTTTAGATTCATTACACACCAACTGAAATTTGTCAGGTCTTTTATTGTTTTAATACTGATGATTTTGGCATACAACTCCTGATAACACAAAAAACCTGTCTCAAAAAATTAACATATTTCAACCGTCCAATAAAATAAAAGTGTTTTTTAAAAACAAAAAAAAAAACATGAAATAATAAAGTTCAGTTATGCACTCAATACTTGGTCGGGAATCCTTTTGCAGAAATGACTGCTTCAATGCGGCGTGGCATGGAGGCAATCAGCCTGTGACACTGCTGAGGTGTTATGGAGGCCCAGGATGCTTCGATAGCGGCCTTAAGCTCATCCAGAGTGTTGGGTCTTGCGTCTCTCAACTTTCTCTTCACAATATCCCACAGATTCTCTATGGGGTTCAGGTCAGGAGAGTTGGCAGGCCAATTGAGCACAGTAATACCATGGTCAGTAAACCATTTACCAGTGGTTTTGGCACTGTGAGCAGGTGCCAGGTCATGCTGAAAAATGAAATCTTCATCTCCATAAAGCATTTCAGCCGATGGAAGCATGAAGTGCTCCAAAATCTCCTGATAGCTAGCTGCATTGACCCTGCCCTTGATGAAACACAGTGGACCAACACCAGCAGCTGACATGGCACCCCACACCATCACTGACTGTGGGTACTTGACACTGGACTTCAGGCATTTTGGCATTTCCTTCTCCCCAGTCTTCCTCCAGACTCTGGCACCTTGATTTCCGAATGACATGCAAAATTTGCTTTCATCAGAAAAAGTACTTGGGACCACTTAGCAACAGTCCAGTGCTGCTTCTCTGTAGCCCAGGTCAAGCGCTTCTGCCGCTGTTTATGGTTCAAAAGTGGCTTTACCTGGGGAATGCGGCACCTGTAGCCCATTTCCTGCACACGCCTGTGCACGGTGGCTCTGGATGTTTCTACACCAGACTCGGTCCACTGCTTCCTCAGGTCCCCCGAGGTCTGGAATCGGTCCTTCTCCACAATCTTCCTCAGGGTCCGGTCACCTCTTCTCGTTGTACAGCGTTTTCTGCCACATTGTTTCCTTCCAACAGACTTCCCATTGAGGTGCCTTGATACAGCACTCTGGGAACAGCCTATTTGTTGAGAAATTTCTTTCTGGGTCTTACCCTCTTGCTTGAGGGTGTCAATGATGGCCTTCTTGACATCAGTCAGGTCGCTAGTCTTACCCATGATGGGGGTTTTGAGTAATGAACCAGGCAGGGAGTTTTTAAAAGCCTCAGGAATCTTTTGCATGTGTTTAGAGTTAATTAGTTGATTCAGAAGATTAGGGTAATAGCTCGTTTAGAGAACCTTTTCTTGATATGCTAATTTTTTGAGACAGGTTTTTTGGGTTATCAGGAGTTGTATGCCAAAATCATCAGTATTAAAACAATAAAAGACCTGACAAATTTCAGTTGGTGTGTAATGAATCTAAAATATATGAAAGTTTAATTGTAATCATTACATTATGGAAAATAATGAAATTTAGCACTATATGCTAATTTTTTGAGAAGGACCTGTATATTGTTTATGAGAAATAGATTAATGGAATATCTATCTATATATATAAAATTGAATGTGTGTGTGTGTGTGGCACCAACCAATCACGAAGCATCTGTCATTTCACCAGAGCTGTTTAAAAGAAGCTGAGCTGTGATTGGTTGCTATGAGCAACAGTTTTCTCACTCCACGATAACACCTCGGCAGACAGTCACTGGGTGGTTCTGACCCCAGGGTCTCTTAGGCCCCGTGCACACGTTGCGGATTCACTTGCGTTTTTTTCCGTGCGGATTTTGCTTAAACCGCAGGTAAACCGCACTGCGGATTTACTGCGGTTTTGGCACGGTTTTTTGTGCGGAATTGCCCTGCGGTTTTACACCTATAATGGAATAGGTGTAAAACCGCAGGGGAATCCGCACAAAGAATTGACATGCCACGGTTTTGAAACCGCACTCAATCCACATGGAAAATTACGCAGTGTGTGCACAGCTTTTTTTACCCTTCACTAACATTGTACTGTACATGGCGTGCGGTTCTGCAGCGGTTCCACAGCGCAAAAACCGCTGCGGAAACGCAGAAAAAAACGCAACGTGTGCACAGGCCCTTAAAGGGATAATTGGTATGGAAGTTAGGGCAATTCCACTCAGCACTCTGGTTCTGACCCCAGGCACCTCTTAAAGGGATCCCTGATATGGAAGTTAGGGCAATTCCACTAAGTACTCTGGTTCTGACCCCAGGCCCTTAAAGGGATCCCCAGTACGGAAGTGAGAGCAAATCCACTCTGCGCTTTGGTACTGACCCCAGGCCTCTTTTAAAGGGATCTCCGGTATGGAAGTTAGGGCAAATCCCTCAGCGCTCTGATTCTGACCCCAGGCCTCTCTTAAATGGATCATTGGTATGGAAGTCAGGGCAAATCCATCCAGCGCTTTGGTTCTGACCCCAGTCCCCTCTTTTTTTTTTTTTTTTTTGTTGAATATGTATTTATTAACACACATGTATAACACATATCAAGGGTATGAACAGTAACAAAACATTGACATAATATAAGCCAAGCGTCATCATATCAGGTCATGTCCAATAAAACAGAGCACAATATATATGAATGAAACAGCGTGATCGAGGATCACTACTAGTATTGCGTGAGATTTGGCACACAAATTGGGTTCCTGGACTAACGAACCCCAATAACATTCTACAAGAACAAGAACTAAGAACAAAATAAAACAAGAAGACACAGAAAATATAAGGGGAAATAAAGAAAATAAGGGAATTAAATGAACCTAAATGAAAAATAAATAACTGGACAAAGAAATAAGGAAGAAGGTTAAAGGTAAGGGGAAGGAAGAAGGGGAGGAGGGCGCCCTCGGTCTCCGCCCACAGCACACCACGTGGCAGAGAATCTTACATACAAAAATAGCACTCCAATGAGTCACTTACACTATGTAGGCGAAGGGGTACGAAAGGCAATCCACGGGGACCAGATGGTCTGGAATTTATCCGGGTATGGTTGATCCATGCCGACAGGTCCTCCATGTCCCTGATATGGTCCACAGCAACGGTCCACTCCTCCAGAGAAGGCGCCACAGTAGACAGCCAATGCTTAGGCACTAGAAGTTTGGCAGCCGTCAACATAAAGGTCGCCAGTTTGTGCTTAATGGGGTTATAACCCTCGCCGGCACCCAAAAAAGGACTGAGTCCCTGGGTAAATCACAAGGCAGAAGGCAGATATCTTTGATTTTTTGTCGTATCGCATTCCAGAAGGGCACAATGAGGGGACAATCCCACCAGATGTGAGCATAAGTTCCTGAACCCGCCCCACATCTCCAGCAGATGTCAGAGGTCTGCAAGCCATGGCGAAATAGGAAGGACGGGGTTCGGTACCACCTGGCAATCAGTTTATAAGAATTCTCTTTAATGCGAACGCACCTAGAAAATCCCAGTGCGTGTCTTTTAATACACCTGGCGACTCGTAGGGACAATGGGTGCCCCAGTTCCCGTTCCCAGGCAGCAAGGTAAGTAGGCTCAGTATCAGAGCGAAGAGACATAAGCCATTTGTAAATGGTGGAGATCACGCCTTTGACAGGACTCTGTGCCAGCAACAGCCGCTCCAAGTTGGAGGCAGCCCGCAAGGGACGATGTTGCTCCATAAAGGTCTGACAGACATGATGTACATGTGCTAGCGATAAAAAGTTGGCGTGTGTAGGTCCGAGGATGGATGACAGGCCCTCCGCCGAAGGGACATTGCCTCCAGCAAAAAAGGAATTGAGGGGTGTTACCAGTTTGCTCCACAAACCCTGAAAAGTCCAAAAACCCTCATCCGAGCAGGTCAACAAAGGAGTAAGCGTACAGGCATGAGCGGAGAGGGGAACTTACTCATAGAATCATGATGTAGACAGTTCAGGCATGTGTGGAGCAAACCCTTCAGGAGAGGGGAGAAGCCGCGTGTATGAGGGATCTGAGTATGCACACCCCATAACTCAAGTGCCTCCCGAGGCGAAAGAAGAGCCGTTTCTAGGGAGGACAAGAAAGACCTTTTGTTCCAGCTGTTTATCTCCACCCAACGACGAAGATGGCAAGCGAAGTAATAGTTCTTCAGGTCGGGCATACCCACTCCTCCTGCATCTGTGGGTAGAGTCAAAGTCGAGAAAGCGATACGAGTCGGACGTTGGTTCCATAGGAACCGTGAGAACAGAACGTGTAAGGCACGAAAAAAGGAATTGGGAAGGAATATAGGAGCTGCCTGGAATAAGTAGAGGAATTTTGGGACTATATATGTGGACAGATAATTTTTTCGGCCCAACCAAGACATGAACGGTATTCGTAGACGCTGGAGCTGTGTCCTAACCGAGGAGAGTAGGCGTAGGTGGTTCAGAGCGTAGAGGCGAGAAATATCCCTCGGAATAAGAATGCCTAAATATTTTACATGGTCTGTCTTCCAGGTGAACGGTGACATTCGTTGGAGGCGGGTTACAGTGTCCCTGGGGAAGCCGATAGCAAACGCGACCGATTTATTATAATTGATTTGAAGTTTGAAAGAGTACCAAAATGGTGAAAAAGATCCAGCACAGCGGGTATAGCAGTCTCCGGGTTAGTGATACTAAGCATGATGTCATCAGCGTATGCGGACACGAGGGCCTCGCCTTTAGGCGTGGACGCGCCTCGGATGTCTGGGTGTGTACGAAAAGCCTGTAACAAAGGTTCCAGGCACAGAGCGAACAGACTGGGGGACAAGGGGCAGCCCTGGCGGGTTCCATTGGATATAGAGAATGGAGCCGAAAAAGAATTGTTCACCTTGACCCTGGCAGTGGGCAAGGTGTAAAGTGTAAAAATGGAGTCTATAAAGCGATCAGGAAAATTAAATAGGCGTAGGATCGACTTCATGTAAGACCAATCTATGCGGTCAAACGCCTTTTCGGCATCAGTACTTAACAACAACAAAGGCGTTTTTCGGGAAACTGCTCCATGGATTAGGTGTAAGATCTTTGTGGAGTTTTCCCTCCCTCCCTACCCAGTACAAACCCAGTCTGATCGCTCTGCACCAGGAGGGGGACCAAGCGAGACACCCGGTTCGCCAGGACCTTCGCCCAGAGCTTCAAATCACAGTTAAGAAGAGATATTGGCCGATAACTACTACACTGTGCTGGATCTTTGTCTACCTTATGGATTAAAGCTATATCCGCAGAAAGGGATTGGGGAGGAAAGGAGGAGCCAGTCATCAAGGCGTTAAAAAGTCGGGTGAGGTGTGGGAGAAGGGTAGCTTTAAACTTTTGTAGTAAAGTATTGTCAGACCATCTGGGCCAGGAGATTTTCCCGATGGAGTAGACTTCAGAGCTTCCTCCACTTCCTCCACCGCAATTGGAGATAACAATTCCGCGTGATGGGAAGGTTTCAATTTAGGGAGGTTCAGGGAGGAGACAAAGTCCACAATAGCAGGATGGGGGTCTGCAGTGGGGGCAGATTCATACATGGGGTTATGTAAGTTATACAAGGCGGTGTAATATTGATGAAAATCTTGTGTGATTTGCGCCGTCTCGGTGTGTGCGGCACCCGAGGGGCATCTCGTCTCAGCGATGAATGTACGCGGAGACGTTTCTTTGACGTAGGCGGACATAAGTTTCCCACCTCTGTCACCTGAAGCATAAAGACGGTGTTTCGCGTGTAAGAAATTTTTCGCAATTTTTAGGTTTAGGAGGGATTTAAGGGCCATACGCAAGGACAGGAGATCGGAGAGGTGTTTGCTGGCACAGAGATCGCTTGTGGAGCGACTCCAATTTGCAAATTTGAAGGAGCAAGGCATCGGTTTGTTTCTCCCTAGATTTTTTAAGTCTAGAGGCCAGTGAGATGAATTCACCCCTGACAAAAGATTTGTGAGTTTCCCAGACGATGGGGATTTGCATGCCTGGAGTGTAATTTCTATGGAAGAAATCCTGAAGGGGTATTTCAATGGCATTTATATTATCTTGAACGTCCAACAGTGTCTCATTGAGTCGCCAGGTGTATCCGAGACCACCCACCCCAGGTAAGGCCAGTGTTAAGGATACAGGCGCATGGTCCGATACTGTCATGGATCCAATATCCGCCGTAGAATAACACCCCAGGTGGCGTCGGGATAGAAAGAGGTAATCAAGTCTTTGGTATGAGCGATGCGGCGTCGAATAAAACGTATAATCCTTAGTGTCAGGATGGAGGACTCTCCAGGCGTCCACCAAGGACAGCTCCGCCAATAGCAGTTTAAATCTTCTGAGATTCCGAAAAGAGATGGCGGAGCGGCCCGTGGAGGAGTCCACGAGAGGCTCCATAGTGAGGTTAAAGTCTCCACCCAGTACCACTAGCCCCGACATAAATTGCTGTAAAAGACGTAGAGTAGATAGTAACCAGTCGACTGTGCGAACATTGGGCGCATAAATATTAGCAAAAGTCACTAAAGTGTTTCCCAGTTTACCCTTCAAGAAAAGATATCGACCATCTGTATCTGCCAACTGCGCTTGCAACTGAAAATGAAGATTGCGGCAAAAAGCTATACTCACCCCTCTCGACGCGTGGGAGTCGCTGCAACTGTGGAACCATACTGGAATGAAGAGCGAGACAGCTGTGGAACATGATCGTGGCGGAAATGTGTTTCCTGCATAAAAATAACAGAGACACCATCTTTTTTAAGGAGTCGCAAAACCTGAGCACGTTTCGCAGGCGCATTCATACCCTTAGCATTATAGGATTGTATAACAATATCACGTGGAGTCATCATGGAGGTGCACTGGGAGGATAGAGAAGCGATAAACGGTGTACCGTAGCAAGGACAGAGAGCGACCCCAAGGAAAGAGGAGTGTGACAAGGAGGACACAAGAGGGAAAGAACACAAAAAAATCAAAACAGAGACAAAAAATAAAGCACCATAGGTAGCGGTGCTTGTAAACATTTGGAGAAATGTGAACTAGGCGGATCCACAAGGGGAGCCGGGAGACATTGCACCCCTCCTGAAGGAGGAGGGGCAGTGGAGGCGATGCAAGGGTCGCATAAGAGCCCACCTGCAATAACCTCCAGCCAGCCTGTGGAACCCAAGAAAACCTGGGTCATAGTGAAATGTATTTGCCCAAAAATGGGGAGGAGAGTGGGGAGAGAAAGGTAAGGAAGAAAAAGAAGGGAAGGGACCAAGAGAAGAACAGCAGGAGATGATGCCTTCCCAGGTGCAAGCAGAAGGGCAGCGTATAGGAGAGAAAAAGGGGGAGGGGGGAGAGAGTGAAGGGGGAGAAGGGAGAGGATAGCAGACCAGACCCACATATAGCTACAGGTGGGGCGACTACCCGGACCAAGAAGGTGAAGAATAGGGTAATGGAGGAGAGAGGCCGGGGGTCAGGAGGGTAGGGAAGGAGGATGGGGGAGAAAAAGATTGTGACTGTAAGGCGGACCGTGTCCTGTGTATCAGGATCCTATGATATAGTAGAGAAGGGCAAGGGTGCCCTAGTGTGGAAGGTGAGGGGGAGATTATGAGAAGTAGGGTCAGGTCCCCCAAGGATGAGTGGAAGAGGGAACGGAGAGAAAAGGGAGAGGAAGGGAAAGGTAGCCGGAAAGAGGGAACAGTGAGATGGGAGAGTGGGGATGGAAAAGATAAAGGAATGCAGAGAATGGCAAGATAGAGGGAGGAGAAGAAAGTGCTGTGTAGTGTAACAACAGTAGTAACTGTAAATGAACTGCAGATGGCAGCAGTGAGCAATGTACCAGAAAATAACAGCATAATGAAACGTTGAAAAATTGCAGGTAATTTTAAAACAGACCACAGGGGAACAAAAGCCATCTCTGTTGTCCAAAATCATCAATGACAACAGGTAGATCCTGAAAATCAGAGAGGGCAGTGCAGTGCAATAGGTCATGTGAACAGCACACTACAGCAATCTACAAAGCACATAGGAAACCTAGATATCACATTGAGTTTCAAAAGTGAAAGAAGAGAAGATGGAGGAGGGGGAGGGGAAGAGGGACAAGGGTGAAGAGAGCACAGGAAAGCAGTCAGCACTAGCAACAATACGAGCCTGAGTGAACAGAATCATAAGTTGGATATAACCACAGTGAGTCAACAATTCAACAGGGAGGCTGCAAAGTGGAAAATGTAAACCTCAGGTTTCAGGTAGAAGGAGGGCAGGAGACCTCCAGAACAAAGGCATTACACCGGGTCTACCATGTCCTGGCAAGAACAAGAGCAGCAAGCCAGTCTGGTAACAGCTCAGTCTCCAGCCGGGTCATCGCGGGCAGATAGAGAGCGACGATGCGACTTGTTCTTGGAGCGGGTGACTTGCCAATCGTCCGGGCGCGACTGGATCGGTGGTATGGACGACTCCGGAACAGGCAGCCAGGACGGCACAGGCAGTGAAGGGATGGATAAGGCCTTCCACAAAGTAGGTAAGTCCTCTGGATGACGTATAGTAACTTTCTTGTCGTGGCGTGTAACAAAGAGCCCAAAGGGGAACAACCATCTGTACTGGGCGTCATGTTCCTTCAGGTGGGTCAGAAGAGGCTTTAACAAGCGGCGCTTCTGGAGGGTAGAACTGGCCAGGTCTTGGTAGAAGGCCACTGGGGACCCGTCTAGCATCGGGGACCCCTGCTCCCTCGCAGCAGTGAGAAGCGCAGCAGTATGGTTGTAGTCCAGTATACCACAAATAACATCCCTGGGGGATCAGTGTCCCTGGGGCGAGCTCTGAGGGCCCGGTGGATGCGCTCCACAACCACAGCTTCAGCAGGTTCTTCCCCCAGCAATGCAGAGAATAAAGTGCGTGCCACAGAGCGCAGGGCCTTGGGGGCATAGGACTCAGGGATACCTTTCATTCGCACATTGCGGCGGCGATTCCTGTTCTCAAGGTCCTCGGCAGCACCGAGGGCCGCATTAAGATGCTTGGAGTGGTCCTGGAGCGTGGTACAGATGCCATCGCCGAATTCCACATAAGAAGTGTGGGCCTGCTCCTCCACACGGCGTCCCACATGCGACACCTCCGCCTTAATGCTGGCTAGCTCCTGTAGCACTGGAGCAATGATCCGGCGGATGAAAGAGCGGGTGACCTGGTTGGAATGCTCCGGCCTGTGGGGTGATTGCCCTGAGCAAGCATCAGTGTCTATATCCGAGTCCTCTGCGTCAGACAGAGAGAGGGTTCCGGGTGCCATCTTAGGTGAAAGCACTGGTGCAGAAGCTGGCTTTCTCCGGAGATAATGATCCAAATCCCCCATCTTTCTTGGGGGTTTTGGGGTGCCAGTGGAGTCTTTAGCCTTTTCTCTTCCTGATTTCCCCATTTTGGGCAGAAATACGCTGTGACAATGCTAAAGCTGGCTGGGTTGAAGAGAGGAGCTCACAGACTCAGCTCCTTCCTCATGTGCAGCTAGGCTCCGCCTCCCCCAGTCCCCTCTTAAAGGGATCTCCAGTATGGAAGTTAGGGCAAATTCCTCATTGCTCTGATTCTCACCCCAGGCTTTTATTAAAGGGAACATTGGTATGGAAGTCAGGGCAAATCTACTCAGTGCTCTGACCCCAGGCTGACGGGATGATGTGGGATATTAGGGGTAGTAGTCTGGTGGCTCTAGCTGATGGGACGACATGGAATATTAGGGTAGTAGTCCGGTGGCTCTGATGGGATGATGTGGGATATTAGTAGTCCGGTGGCTCTGGCTGACGGGATGTTGTAGGATATTAGGGGTAGTAGTCTGTCACGCTGTCTAGCAGATATATATATAAATAATGTCAGTAATCTATCAAGTGGGACAACATTCTATTTAACATATAAATAGGTAACATTAACATGTATATATAGCATAGTATTACCTGACATAATATCCTGTGGGTCAATACTGAATCCTTTTCACGCTGTCTCTGGCTAGAGGTGGACCGGGGTCTATGCTGACCCTAAACTGGGGTCCTGACTAGTCCCTCTACCTGGAGGTACTGTTAATGGTACAGAGGTCCAGGCCGCCAGCGTAAACCCTGTCTCCTATAAATCCCTGACCACTGTAATCTAGTCCTTAGAAGGACCCTGATTACCACCATAGGGAATGGACAGGTAAAGGTTAACAAACAGTAAGGACAAACGAGACAGACAGGGGATAAAGTAAATACTGTCTTGCATACAACATTTAAACACAGAGGGAACACCAAAGGTCTAGGAGATAAACTATAAGCAAGGAGAGGAGAAACAACAAAGGAGCTCTTAGCTTAAGTCTTCTCAGAACCGATCCTATCTGCAGTCTGTATGAATGCTTTCAACCGGCATCTAACAAGCAGACTGGCAGGTATAAAAAGGAAGCTAATTAGTGCATAATCAAAAGCAGCCGGGCGAGGCTGGACCTAGTCTTAGCAAAGAGCCAGGTAAAATTAACTCCCTCACCACCAAACACAAAGTAACAGCAACTCAGCTGCGAGAAGTCAGAATGTGCAATCGCGACGATCTTCGTGGCGATGCACCCATGACAGTACCCCTCCTTCTACGAGGGGCCTCCGGACCCTCAGGGCCAGGTCTGCCCGGGTGAGTTGTGTGGAAGGTCCGAACCAATCGATCTGCGTTAATATCAGACGCAGGGACCCACGTCCTCTCCTCAGGACCATACCCCTTCCAATGAACCAAGTACTGAAGGGACCGGCGATTCAGACGTGAGTCAATGATCTTCGACACTTGAAATTCTAAGTTACCATTGACCACCACTGGAGGAGGAGGTAGAGGTGACGGTATAACTGGCGCCACGTACCTCTTAAGCAACGATTTGTGGAACACATTGTGGATTTTAAACGTAGGAGGGAGGTCCAGACGAAATGCCACAGGATTAATTATAGAACTGATCCTGTATGGACCGATGAACCTGGGACCCAGTTTCCAGGAGGGAACCTTGAGTTTTATATTCTTGGTAGACAACCACACCAGATCGTTCACACTTAGGTCCGGACCAGACACTCTCCTCCTATCAGCCCTCCGCTTGTAACGGTTCCCCATAGCACTCAGACCATTCAGCACTCCTCTCCAAACTGAAGCAAGTGACGACGAGAATCGTTCCTCCTCAGGAACCCCAGACGGACGGGTATGTGGGGTCTTAGAGCGAGCACAAACTCCACAGGACGCGACAAAAGTTATTACCTCTTTATTTAAGTTAGGCCACCAAAACCGGCGAGAAAGGAGATCCACAGTTGTTTTACTCCCTGGATGTCCTGCTAAAGCAGAATTATGATGTGCCTCGATAACTTTTTGTCTTAACTGATTAGGAACAAACAGTTTCCCTGGAGGTCCTACAGGGGCGTCCCCCTGAGCCTCCAATACCTCCTCCTCAAGCTCAGAGCATACAGCCGACACTACCACTCCCTCCTGAAGGATAGGAACCGGTTCATCCGTCTTTCCGGCCCCTGGGAAACTACCAGATAAGGCATCAGGCGGTAATTTTATTGAGCAGTCATACGCGCGATGAGGAGGTAACTCTTGACACCCCTCCTCTGAGAACACATCCTCCAAGTCCTCCAGAAAAGGAGGCAAGGCCCTAGGCACGACCGCACCGATGACCGTGTTCATGCAGTTATTCTTGCAAAACTCACCCCACTGGCTTATCTCTCTGGATTGCCAATCAATCACTGGGTTATGTTTAGCCAACCAAGAAAGTCCCAACACAATAGGAGTAGGAAGACCCTCCAACACATAACAAGACAACTGTTCTTTATGTATTGCCCCTACTCGAAGGTCTATGTTATGAACAGCTTGTACAAAGCTACCTTGACCGAGAGGTCTGGCGTCAATAGAAAGTATAGGGATCGGTTTGGCCAATACACTCAGTTGCATACCTTGCACCTGGGCAAACCGAGCGTCCACCATATTAGCACCAGACCCACTATCAAGAAGAACAGAAATCCTCTCAACTCTCGCACCAACCACCACCTCCGCAGGCACGAGAAATTGAGACGGACCTGGGGACGAAATACCTACTCCCAGGTTGTCGTCCACCACACAACCTGGGATTAACAGTTTTTCGGTGACTTTTTTGCTCAATGAGGCACAGGAGGGACACCCCCCAACAAAATGTCCCTCCCTCCCGCAGAAGAAACACCTTCTTGTCTTGCGGCGCACCGCTGATTCCCTCCTACAAAATGATGTCCCTCCCAACTGCATAGGTTCCTCAGAACAGACCAGGGGAACCTCAATATAAGGGACTTTAGTAGTGGGTGGAGTCATAACAGGGGGGGAGTTACCTCACACCTCCCCGAAGCCGTCTATCAATACGAATAGCAAGGGCCATAGCAGCCTCCAGTGATGGAGGAGAATCATACTGAGCCAAAACATCTTTTAATTTGTCAGATAACCCTTGACAAAACTGGCTCCTAAGAGCTGGGTCATTCCACTGAGTATCTGTGGCCCATCTACGGAACTCAGAAGAAAATTCCTCCGCCGGACGATCTCCCTGCTGTATCCTACGTAACTTCGTCTCAGCAAGAGAGACTCGATCCGGGTCATCATACACCAGACCCAGGGCAGCAAAAATCGATCTACTGACTGGAGGGCCGGGGAGCCCGGGGGGAGAGAGAACGCCCAGGATTGAGGGTCCCCTTGTAAGAGCGAGATGACAATTCCCACCCTCTGCTCTTCACTCCCCGATGACGAGGCCGCAGCCGAAAGTATAATTTACATGCCTCCCGGAAGGTAAAAAATTTGTCCCGCCCACCAGTGAACCTGTCCGGGAGAGCAACCTTAGGTTCAGATCTGGTTTGCTCCGGGGGGGAAAAAACCTTGGACTTAATGTCCGTAAGCTCCATGGACAACCTCTGCAACTGCAGGGCAAGCTGGGCTACTGGATCCATGGTAGCTGGGGAGAAACTTTAGTTTGGGCCGGTGAAAATGTCACGTGTTATGTTTCGGTAGCTGAGGAGTGCAGGTAAAAAAGGCAATACGCCAGAGCAGTTGGAATCTATGAGATTGCAGTACCCTGACTAACCACCACAACTAGAGGCAGCTGTGGAGCGTTCCTACGTTGGTCCTAGACGCCTCGTCACAGCCTGAGAAACTAACTACACCTAAAGATAGAAATAGGAAAGCTATCTGCCCCGGAGCAGAACCCCAAAGATAACAGAAAGCCCCCAAACATGTAATGGCGGTTAGACAAGAGGAAATACTGACACAGAAAGAAAATAGTATGAGCAAACGCTGGGGCCCAAACTATCTAAATAGAAAAGGATAGGAAGGGTACTTACTGCAATCCCAGAAAACCCTGAAAAGCACCAACTCTACTAATTTCAAAATCACCTGAGATCACACGACCTCTACCACCTAAATTAGTTCTCTGGTGTAACAAAATCAAAACAGCAGCCACTGAAAAAACTGGAAAAAGCAAAAGTACAAACATCAGTGGCTGAACTAAACTGAGAGGGCAAAAGCCCCGAAGGGGACCCAGAAGGCCCCCAAAGAAGTGCAGGACAAAATGCAAAAACACAGCAAAAACACAAAAGAAGCAAAAGTCTTATCTGTAAGCAGGAGATGCAGACACGACACAGCAGGCTACAAGGGAAACTGGAATGAAGGATTCAGACCAGAACAATTGATCACCGGCAACCCTGATGGGAAAATGACTCCCTTATATAAGACCAGTCAGTAACACCTGATTCCCAGTCCTCACAATCCTCACTAGCACCGCTTGTAACCACCAGAGGGAGCCTCCGCTCAGAACTCATCTCAAACCCATTCACAACAGTACCCCCCCTTGAGGAGGGGTCACCGAACCCTCATTTGAGCAACCAGGTCGGTCAGGATGAGTTCTATGATACGCACGGATAAGTCTCCTAGCATGGATGTCTGAAGCAAACACCCAAGAATTGTCTTCCTGACCATAACCTCTCCATTTAACCAAATACTGGAGTTTCCGTCTAGAAAAACGAGAATCCAATATTTTCTCAACCACATACTCCAGATTGCCCTCAACCAAAACAGGGTCAGGAGGCACAGCAGCAGGAACCACTGGCTCAACAAACCTCTTCAACAAGGACTTGTGGAACACGTTATGGATCTTAAATGTCCCTGGAAGAAGCAAACGAAAAGAAACAGGATTAATAATCTCCATGATCTTATAAGGTCCAATGAACCTAGGCTTAAATTTAGGAGATGCTACCCTCATAGGAATATTCTTTGAGGACAACCAGACCAAGTCCCCCACTTTAAACCGAGGACCATCAGTCCTATGCCGGTTAGCAAACCGCTGGGCCTTCTCCTGAGAGAGGGACAACCTCTCCACTACCTGGTCCCAAATTTGTTGCATACGCTCCACAACAGAGTCAACACCTGGACAGACAGAAGCCTCCGTCTGTCCTGAAGAAAATAGAGGGTGAAACCCAGAATTACAGAAAAACTGAGACATCAAAGTGGCAGAGCTAGCCCTATTATTAAGAGCAAACTCAGCCAAAGGCAAAAAAGAGACCCAGTCATCCTGATCAGCAGACACAAAGCATCTTAGATAAGTCTCCAATGTCTGGTTTGTTCTCTCAGTTTGACCATTGGTCTGAGGATGAAATGCCGAGGAGAAAGACAATTGAACACCCAGTTTAGAACAAAAAGTCCTCCAAAATCTGGAAACAAACTGGACTCCTCTGTCAGACACAATGTTCTCAGGAATGCCGTGTAAACGAACCACGTGCTGAAGGAACAACGGCACCAATTCAGAGGAGGAAGGCAACTTAGGTAATGGCACAAGATGTATCATTTTGGAAAACCTATCACAAATTACCCAGATGGTGGTCATTCTCTGAGAAACAGGAAGATCGGAAATGAAATCCATAGAGATATGGGTCCATGGTCTCTTGGGCACAGGCAATGGCATCAACAAACCACTAGAGCGAGAGCAAGGCTTGGAGCGAGAGCAAGTCCCGCAGGACTGCACAAATTCCCTGACATCACGAGACAAAGTAGGCCACCAAAAGGACCGGCTAACCAAGTCTCTGGTACCAAAAATTCCGGGATGCCCAGCCAATGCGGAACAATGAATCTCAGACATCACACTCTTTTTCCATTGGTCCGGGACAAACAATTTTCCAACAGGGCAGCGCTCGGGCCTATCCTCCTGACACCCCTCCAGAGCAAGTATCAAATTGGGCGAGATGGCGGAAAGAACTACACCCTCTTTCAAAATAACAGAAGGATCAGATAACTCAGGAGAGTCCGCAAGGAAACTCCTCGAGAGGGCATCCGCCTTAACATTCTTAGTGCCAGGAAGAAAGGAAACCACAAAATTAAAACGTGTGAAAAACAAGGCCCACCTGGCCTGTCTAGGATTGAGTCGCTTGGCAGATTCCAGATAGACCAGATTCTTATGGTCCGTAAGGACCACCACCTGATGTTTGGCTCCCTCCAGCCGATGTCTCCACTCTTCAAAAGCCCACTTCATGGCCAATAACTCCCGATTACCTACGTCATAATTACGTTCAGTAGGAGAAAATTTTCGAGAGAAAAAGGCACAAGGGTTACTTTTAGAGGTCTCTGGATCTTTTTGGGACAAAACGGCACCTGCCCCAATTTCAGAGGCATCAACCTCCACCTGAAATGGCAGAGAAACATCAGGCTGCCGTAGAACAGGAGCAGAAGTGAATCTCTGCTTAAGTTCCTGAAATGCAGAGACTGCCTCAGGAGGCCAATTCACCACATCAGAACCCTTTCTGGTCAAATCAGTTAATGGTTTAACAATAACCGAGAAATTACCAATAAATTTACGATAAAAATTGCCAAAACCCAAAAATCTCTGAAGAGCCTTTAATGAAGTAGGTTGGACCCAATCACAGATGGCCTGAACCTTGACCGGGTCCATTTCAATAACAGATGGGGACAAAATGAATCCCAGAAATGAGATCCTCTGTACGCCAAAAAGACACTTTGATCCCTTCACATACAGAGCATTCTCTCTCAAAATCTGGAATACAGTTCGAACATGTTTCACATGAGAGTCCCAGTCATTAGAAAAAATCAAGATATCATCCAAATAAACAATCAGAAATTTGTCCACAAAATCCCTGAAAATGTCATTCATGAAGGACTGGAAGACGGAAGGAGCATTAGTGAGCCCAAAGGGCATCACTAGGTACTCAAAATGCCCTTCAGGGGTATTGAATGCCGTCTTCCATTCATCCCCGTGCTTAATGCGAATAAGGTTATACGCCCCCCTGAGGTCAAGCTTGGTAAACCAAGTAGCGTTTTTCACCCTGGAAAACAGGTCAGAAATCAAGGGTAACGGGTATTGATATTTCACAGTAATATTGTTCAAGAGACGATAATCAATACACGGCCTTAATGAACCATCTTTTTTGGCCACAAAGAAAAAACCGGCACCTAAGGGTGAAGAGGATGGTCTGATATGACTCTTCTCCAATGATTCCTTGATATAAGACCGCATAGCGTCATGTTCAGGTACAGACAAGTTAAAAAGGCGACCTTTAGGGAATTTACTACCCGGCACTAATTCAATAGCGCAGTCATAGCTCCTATGGGGAGGCAAGGATGCAGATTTACTTTCGCTAAACACATCAGAAAAATCAAACAAAAAGTCAGGAACATCCTGAGCCTGGGGGGAGGCAGAAAAACAGGAGTGTTGGTATTAACACATTGGCAGCCCCAACTGGTTACAGACACAGATTTCCAATCCAAAACAGGATTATGAGACTGTAACCAAGGGAAACCCAGCACGATAATGTCATGCAGATTATACAGAACCAAAAATTTGCAGCACTCCTGGTGATCAGGTTCAACCCTCATTATCACCTGAGTAGAAAACTGGGGTTTATTCTCAGCCAAAGGGGTAGAATCGATCCCCAGTAGGGGAATAGACTTCTGTAGGGGTATCAAGGGAAACCCACAACGTTTAGCAAAATCATAATCCATCAGGTTAATAGCTGCTCCAGAATCAACGAAAGCCTGAGCAGAAAATGAGGACAGAGAGCATATCAGAGTGACAGTTAATAAAAACTTAGTCTGAACACTACCCAAGACAACTGAGCGTGCAAAACGTCTTCCCCGCTTAGGGCAGACTGAAATAGCATGAGAGGCATCACCACAGTAGAAACATAACCCATTGCGCTTTCGAAACTCATGACGCTGTGCCCCAGACACCACTCTATCACACTGCATGGGTTCAGAAGCTGGTTCACAAGGCAACACCATTCCACACATACTTCTCCGCTCACGCAAACGTCTGTCAATTTGAATCGCTAATGACATAGAATCATTGAGACCAGAGGGGACAGGGAATCCCACCATAACATCCTTTACAATATCTGACAGACCCTTCCGGAAAAGGGCCGCCAAAGCGTCGTCATTCCATTTGGTCAGGACTGCCCACCTACGGAATCTCTGACAGTATAACTCAGCGTCATCAAGCCCCTGATTTAATGCCAACAAGGTTTTTTCAGCTTGATCAGTGACATTAGGCTCATCGTACAATAACCCCAAAGCCTGAAAAAACGCATCAACATCACTCAAAACAGGATCCCCAGGTATCAGGGAAAAAGCCCAATCCTGAGGATCGCCGCGCAGGAGAGAGATGATAATTTGAACCTGCTGCGCTGCGTTTCCTGAGGACTTAGATTTTACGGCAAAAAACAATTTACAATTATTTTTGAAATTCTGAAACTTAGCTCGATCCCCTAAAAACAAATCTGGCATGGGGATCCTAGGTTCCACAACAGGCAACCTAGCAAGATATGCAGCAATACTCTGAACCTCAGTGGCAAGCTGATCCACACGGCCAGACAACTGTGCAAACTCCATTGGGAGAAAAGATCCTCCCCAGCACCCAGAGATACAGAGGAAAAAAAAAAAAAAATGCAACAAACAGAAAAATATCTCTGACAACTCTGACAACCTTTTTTCTTTCACAATATTTTTTTCCCTTCTGTGAGTACCATACAATTTTCAATTTTTTTGGGCCGGTGATACTGTTATGTTTCGGTAGCTGAGGAGTGCAGGTAAAAAAGGCAATACACCAGAGCAGTTGGAATCTATGAGATTGCAGTACCCTGACTAACCACCACAACTAGAGGCAGCCGTGGAGCGTTCCTACGTTGGTCCTAGACGCCTCGTCACAGCCTGAGAAACTAACTACACCTAAAGATAGAAATAGGAAAGCTATCTGCCCCGGAGCAGAACCCCAAAGATAACAGAAAGCCCCCAAACATGTAATGGCGGTTAGACAAGAGGAAATACTGACACAGAAAGAAAATAGTATGAGCAAATGCTGGGGCCCAAACTATCTAAATAGAAAAGGATAGGAAGGGTACTTACTGCAATCCCAGAAAACCCTGAAAAGCACCAACTCTACTAATTTCAAAATCACCTGAGATCACACGACCTCTACCACCTAAATTAGTTCTCTGGTGTAACAAAATCAAAACAGCAGCCACTGAAAAAACTGGAAAAAGCAAAAGAACAAAACTCAGTGGCTGAACTAAACTGAGAGGGCAGAAGCCCCCGGAGGGGACCCTGAAGGCCCCCAAAGAAGTGCAGGAGAAAATGCAAAAACACAGCAAAAACACAAAAGAAGCAAAAGTCTTATCTGTAAGCAGGAGATGCAGACACGACACAGCAGGCTACAAGGGAAACTGGAATGAAGGATTCAGACCAGAACAATTGATCACCGGCAACCCTGATGGGAAAATGACTCCCTTATATAAGACCAGTCAGTAACACCTGATTCCCAGTCCTCACAATCCTCACTAGCACCGCTTGTAACCACCAGAGGGAGCCTCCGCTCAGAACTCATCTCAAACCCATTCACAACAGTCACGCTGTCTAGCAGATATATATATAAATAATGTCAGTAATCTATCAAGTGGGACAACATTCTATTTAACATATAAATAGGTAACATTAACATGTATATATAGCATAGTATTACCTGACATAATATCCTGTGGGTCAATATTGAATTCCTTTCACGCTGTCTCTGGCTAGAGGTGAACCGGGGTCTATGCTGACCCTAAACTGGGGTCCTGACTAGTCCCTCTACCTGGAGGTACTGTTAATGGTACAGAGGTCCAGGCCGCCAGCGTAAACCCTGTCTCCTATAAATCCCTGACCACTGTAATCTAGTCCTTAGAAGGACCCTGATTACCACCATAGGGAATGGACAGGTAAAGGTTAACAAACAGTAAGGACAAACGAGACAGACAGGGGATAAAGTAAATACTGTCTTGCATACAACATTTAAACACAGAGGGAGCACCAAAGGTCTAGGAGATAAACTATAAGCAAGGAGAGGAGAAACAACAAAGGAGCTCTTAGCTTAAGTCTTCTCAGAACCGATCCTATCTGCAGTCTGTATGAATGCTTTCACCGGCATCTAACAAGCAGACTGGCAGGTATAAAAAGGAAGCTAATTAGTGCATAATCAAAAGCAGCCGGGCGAGGCTGGACCTAGTCTTAGCAAAGAGCCAGGTAAAATTAACTCCCTCACCACCAAACACAAAGTAACAGCAACTCAGCTGCGAGAAGTCAGAATGTGCAATCGCGACGATCTTCGTGGCGATGCACCCATGACATAGTCTGGCGGCTGTGACGGGATGATGTGGGATATTAGGGGTAGTAATCCGGTGGCTCTGGCTGATGGGATGATGTGGGATATTAGGGGTAGTAGTCTGGCGGCTGTGACGGGATGATGTGGACTATTAGTGTTCCGGTGGCTCTGGCTGACGTGATGATGCGGGATGTTAGGGGTAGTATTCCGGTGGCTCTGGCTGACGGGATGATGTGGGATATTAGGGGTAGTAGTCCGGTGACTCTGGCTGACGGGATGATGTGGGATATTAGGGGTAGTAGTCCGGTGGCTCTGGCTGACGGGATGATGTGGGATATTTGGGGTTGTACGGTGGCTCTGACTGACTGGATGATGTGGGATATTAAGGGTAGTAGTCCGGTGACTCTGGCTGACGGGATGATGTAGGATATTAGGGTAGTAGTCTGGCGGCTGTGACGGGATGATGTGGGATATTAGGGGTAGTAATCTGGTGGCTCTGGCTGATGGGATGATGTGGGATATTAGGGGTAGTAGTCTGGCGGCTGTGACGGGATGATGTGGAGTATTAGTAGTCCGGTGGCTCTGGCTGACGGGATGATGCGGGATATTAGGGGTAGTATTCCGGTGGCTCTGGCTGACGGGATGATGTGGGATATTAGGGGTAGTAGTCCGGTGACTCTGGCTGACGGGATGATGTGGGATATTAGGGGTAGTAGTCCGGTGACTCTGGCTGACGGGATGATGTGGGATATTAGGGGTAGTAGTCTGGCGGCTGTGACGAGACGATGTGGGATATTAGGGGTAGTAATCTGGTGGCTCTGGCTGACGGGATGATGTGGGATATTAGGGGCAGTAGTCTGGCGGCTGTGACGGGATGATGTGGAGTATTAGTAGTCCGGTGGCTCTGGCTGACGGGATTATGCGGGATATTAGGGGTAGTATTCCGGTGGCTCTGGCTGACGGGATGATGTGGGATATTAGGGTAGTAGTCCGGTGACTCTGGCTGACGGGATGATGTGGGATATTAGGAGTAGTAGTCCAGTGGCTCTGGCTGACGGGATGATGTGGGATATTAGGGGTAGTAGTCCGGTGACTCTGGCTGACGGGATGATGTGGGATATTAGGGGTAGTAGTCCGGTAGCTCTGGCTGACGGGATTGTGTGGGATATTATAGTGAATGTGGCTATGCGGAGTGGGCGGGGCTATACACTCAGCTATATATATATATATATAAAATATATAATATATATATATAATCATTATAATTTGTTATAACTAACCGTAGTTAGTTACTATGCCCGGGAAACGCCGGGCTCTTCAGCTAGTGTAAAATAAAACCAAGAATAAAGAGTGAGCAGTGAAGAAGAAGAATAATACATAATGAATAAATAAAATATTTGTTTGGATAGACTGTGTATATAGGTTTTTGTGTGTAGACTGGTGTTACCTAGGTGTCAAAAGAGTAAGTATTTTAATAAAGTGAACAAAGTTAAAAAATGAATAAATAGTGTGCATAAATATCAGTGCTAAAAATACATGTTAAATAAACCAGAGTGTAAATGTATATCTCTATGGTACCATCAGAATTTTTTCTTTGCAGTACCTTTTCATTGATTTTATGTTTGTATTATGTATCTAATAGAGTTTGAACTTTTGATATCTAACCCTTAGGGAGTTTTTTCCATTTATGTTTTTTTCTGTAAAGATAAATGAGTCTATCCAGTTCAGGGATTTACCATTGGGAAGTGATGCGAGCACATCTGTTATTTCCTCCTGAGAAATCTCTTTATTGATAGAAGCCATTGCTTCCGTACATAGGGTAGGGAGTTTACATTGTTGGAGTAAGGTTTGGATGATTTTCCTCTACTTGTTTGGATCAGTCAGCGGAGGATCAGGGACAGAGTATAGTTTAGATAAGTTCTCTTGAAAGATTTGAGCTATTTTAGTGGACTCATACCTTTGTTATGCCTGAGGACGTATATTGATGATTGGCCTATTTCCTCTCGGAGTTGTGTCACTAAAAGCGAGTGAGATTTATTTCCATTTTCACAATCAGGGATGAGCGGAACTGTGGAGGTTCGGGTTCTGGTAACCATCCCGAACTTTATTCCAAGGTTCAGTCTGGGTACCAGAACTGTACCTGAACTTGAATCAGAACCCCAAACTCTCTCTCTCTCTCTTTCCAGACTTCCGGGAGAAGTCCGTGTTCGGTGTTTAGCACAGGACGGTAACTGTCCGGTACGAACCCCAAGTAGCATTTTTGGCAGTTTTGTAAATAGTGATGTCTTTTTGCTGTGGTTATATAAAACTAATATACGTGTGATTTTTCAGACATTAACTGATAATTTAAGTTCTGATCTGTTTGACATGGTTTCATGTACTGGTAACCTGTCCACTGTGTCTGGAAAAATAACAGAAATCCCCTTTAACAACCCAGTTAGTTTCGGACTCCCATTATTTTGATATACTAAATATGAACATTTGCCAGTGTCATATGTACAGTAATTGATCTTAGGTTTCTTGGTGTAATAATAAAAAAATTTGTATTTTAATATCTCTGCAGGGAGAATGCCAACAGCAGTTCCCTTGCTAGCATAAGCAATGGCAGCCTGGACTACCCGATGACCCCGGTAGGTTGTTATACTTGTCACATATTCAGTGTTGTATGGGCTAGTGTACATAGTTACAAAACTTCACTTCTGAAAATAACTATATACAATGTCTATATAATAGAAATCATGTAATGTGGTATTGAGGATGTCTATTTTATTACATAGTTATGTTTTTCCTTTCTCAGTATCAGTTTGTGCGAATAATGTTTTTTTCAGCTGCACGTAGTGTATATTGTATCTGCTATATTAGAAAAATCACATTGTGCAGAAAGTGGCAATTACATCTTACACCCACAAGCGATAGAAAAGTAATAGAAGCCTACATGTCACTTACCAGGTCACAAAACGTCAGGCTGTATTTGTAGTCACTGGCTTCTCTTTATCTCTCAGGCTATGATGATACTACATTATTATGTAATCTGTCTTTTGCTTTCTCCTCACTGTGACCGACAGCAATAAAAAGTGTCCGCATGCTTCACTGACTGCAGGATTTTACTTGCTTCATTTTCATTACTTTGATTATGACATGACAGGTAAAAAGAGGCCGAAGACAGTCCGAAAACCTCTCTCGTAGAAATTCCTCAAGGCGTAGCCGGGACAGCCGTATATCAGCTGGGGAAGTGACCGAAGCGGTCACTCTGTTTGAGGTTATCAGCATTGGAAAAAGAGCAATACAGGTAAGTTCAGGAGGTCTTTTAAACATCCCCATATTTTTGTAATTGTGGCACTGAGATCATATGTTAAGTGATGCACAGTTGTGTTGTCTAGCAAGCATTTTGGCTGAAGTAGAATTCCTACCAGCTGCCACCTTCTACTATTCTCAGCACCACTCTGGTCCTGTTGTGCTAATTGTGACTAGATGGATGGCTCCCACGTTTGCTAGGTGATCCAGTGTTTACTCACTTCTCAATGCAATATTTATTGGGTAGGTGGCAACATACACTTCATCCGATGTGTAGGTAGTGAACGCTGTTCACTGTGTTCACACTAGATGCAATACTATGTCTGGATTTGCGTTATTTTGGGGAAGCCCACCCCATACCCTTAGCTTATCGAATTTGTAGGTACTCCTATACCGACTACAGTGTGATTTATGATATGAGATATTCTGAATAGATAAGCATCTCCATGTGCCTTACGTTGTGCAGCTTCTTACTCCTATCTACTGTACTTCCCCTTGTAAGTCTATGAGACCCAGAGCAAGACCCTCATAGATTTACATTGAAAGCTTGTGACTGTTACCTGTGATATCTGGTCAGTCAGGAGCTGTGCTCACAAAATGTTGGAACAAGGCCGGATGGCTCTGGGAAGAATAGAAAATGGCAGCTGGTAAGTATATTACTATAGGCAGAGAACAGACCTTAGGGACACCACTCTGGGAGTGATGAAAAAAAAACCAAAGCAATGGTATGTGGCTTTAACTCCTTAACAACCAATGACGTGTATAATACGTCATGAGTAGTTATCGTTTCCCGCATCATGACATGCTATACACGTCATGTTACAGATCTGTCACTGAGTGAAAATACACAGTGACAGCTCCTTACCGACAGTGATCACTCACAGCTGATTGGCACAGCTAGAGATGCGGGGACACATTTCAGCAGTCCCTGATCTCTGATTGCAGTGATCGATCTGGTAGTCTGAAATATCAGAACTTCCCTGCATGATCACCGCCGGGAGTTCCGCTAAGCTGACTGCCAAGCGATAACAGCCAGGGCCGGTTGCACACACAATCCTTCAGATGCCAGAATCTATGGCGATCACGGCATTTAGAAGGCTGTGAAAGAAAGGGACTCTTTCCCACCCCCATCGGCTTCCCCCCCATGACAAATTAATGTAAAGCTGATGGTTGTCATGGCATCCGGAGGTCAAACAATGACTTTTCTGATGTGCCAGGTATGGTGGCCTGTGCGACCCAGCCAGCCATGGTGCATTACAATGCATGAGACCAGTGATCAGACTAATAAAAGTTGAAGTCCCATAAAGTGACTGAGTAAAAAAGTAAAAGAAGTTAAAAAAAGAGTTAAAAATTATTTAAAAACAAAAAAAAACAAAATAAAGAGCAAAAAATATTACACCAATAAATACACAGATTTATATAAAAACAAAAATAAAAAAGTACACATATTTGGCATCGCTGCATCTGGAACGACCCAATATACAGTGGGGAAAATAAATATTTGATACACTGCTGATTTTGCAAGTTTTCCCACCTACAAAGAATAGAGGACTGTAATTTTTTATCATAGGTACACCTTCAGCTGTGGAAAGCAGAAGCTAAAAAAAAATCACATTGTATGATTTTTACATAATTAGCATTTTATTGCATAAAATAATTATTCGATACAACAGAAAAACATAACTTAATATTTGGTAGAGAAATCTTTGTTTGCAATTACAGAGGTCAGACGTTTCCTGTTATTCTTGACCAAGTTTGCACACACTACAGCAGGGATTTTGGCCCACTCCTCCATACGGATCTTTTCCAGATCTTTCGTGTTCCGGGGCTGTCGCTGGTCAACATTGAGTTTCGGCTCTTTCCAAAGATTTTCTATTGGGTTCAGGTCTGGAGACTGGCTGGGCCACTCAAGGACCTTGAAATGCTTCTTACGGTGCCACGCCTTTATTGCACTGGCTGTGCGGGTCACAGTCCTGCCGGAAGACTCAGCCACAACCCATTTTCAATGCTCTTACAAAAATAAGGAGGTTGCTGGCCAAAATCTAGTGATGCATAACCCTCTATTTTCCTTCCTTCAATACTGTGCAGTCGTCTTGTCCCCTTTGCAGAAAAACACCACAAAAGTATTATGTTTCCCCCACTCTCCCCTCTCCAGTCTGTTTTAAATGCTGCAGCCAGGATCATATTCCTCACCAATCGTTACACCGATGCCTCTACCTTGTGCCAGTCATTACACTGGTTACCCATTCACTCCAGAATCCAGTTTAAACTTATGACCTTCACCCACAAAGTACTCCATGGCTCAGCACTACCCTACATTTCCTCCCTCGTTTCCGACTACCACCCGACCCGTGCCCTCCGTTCTGCTAATGACCTGAGGCTAACATCCTCAATAATCAGAACCTCCCACTCCCGTCTCCAAGACTTTCACGTGCTGCTCCAATTTTTTGGAATGCACTACCCAGGTTAATTCGATTAATCTCCAATACCCACAGTTTTAAGCGTTCCCTAAAAACGCATTTCTTCAGACTGGCCTACCGCCTCAATGAATTAACCTAACTATCCCTGTGTTGCCCATTCAAAATTTTTACCATAATTAGGTTCCTCGTATCATGTTCTTACATGCTTTAAGCATTTAATAGCCCTCTGTGTCTGTATTGTTATATACTTAGGCCGATAACCAGTTCATGCAGCATTACATGAACACCCGTTTCTTGCACTATAGTCGGTCCCAACAATGAGAGCAATTGTTATCATCCACCTCTTGTATATCCCCTTTTTTCCTCATAGATTGTAAGCTTGCGAGCAGGGCCCTCATTCCTCTTGGCATCTGTTTTGATCTATGTGTTTATTGTTATGTTGTAATGTCTATTGCGTGTACAAGTCTCCTTTAAAATGTAAAGTGCTGCAGAATATGTTGGAGCTATAGAAATAAAATTATTATTGTTATTACTATGCTTCACGTTTGGGACGGTGTTATGGTGTTGTAATCATCTTTCTTCCCCCTCCAAACATGGCCAGTGAAGTTTATACCAAAAAGTTCTATTTTGGTCTCATCTTACCACATGACCTTCTCCTATGCCTCCTCTGGATCTTCCAGATGCTCATTGGCGAAGTTGAATCAGGCCTGCACACATTTTGGCTTGAGCAGGAGAACCTGTGCAGTGTGCCGTGCAGGATTTTAATCCATGGTGGTTCACTGTATTACTAATGGTAATGTTTGAGACTGTGGTCCTAGCTCTCTGTCATTGACCAGGTCCTCCTGTGTAGTTGTGGGCTGATTCCTGACCTTTCTCAGAATCATCCTTACCCCACGAGGCGAGATCTTGCATGGAGCCCCAGACCGAGGAAGATTTACAGTGATCTTGTGTTTCTTCCATTTTTTAATAATTGTGGCAACAGTTGTTGCCTTCTCAACAAGCTGATGGACTATTGTCCTGTAGCCCATCCCAGCCCTGTACAGGTCTACAAGGATACAGCTCTTTGGTATTGGCCATGATGGAGAGGTTAGTGTCACAATTCATTTTTGAATTTGTGGCAGCACTGGTTTCGCTGTAATTTAAATGTAGTTTTTTCCTTTTAGGCCAGCAAGGGTTAAATGTCAGTTTCCTTGCTGGCAACTGCCGTGTTGCTGGTCAGCTGATGTGGGTGGTGACCACTTCCACCATCCTTTAAATAGTCACCTGACGCATCAGCTGACTGTCGGTGATAGAGTAATCTATGTTGACCAAGCCTGGAGTAAGGAGCTCTCTGGTTGCAGTTATGAATCTGCTGGTTTCGTGGAGTTTGTGATCCTGGTGCCTACCTTCTGCTGTATGGTGCTTTGCAGCAGAGACAGTTGTTAAGTTCTCGTCTATCTGTCTTGTGTTTGTCACTCTCCCTGTGTTGTTCATCACTTTCAGTGGTGAGGCTATCGTCTTTGCCGGCCAGTGCACTATCCATGGATTAGTGAGGTGACAATCGGGGTCCAGGCACGTGACGGCGGCGGGGGTAAGGACCCGCTTAGGGCGTTAGGGGAGTGTGTAGGGACAGGCTCAGGGTGGAGTTCAGGAGATGCCCCTGTCCCTCATTCCCTATAGGTAGGGCCTTCCTCATCCCATTCCATCCTGTTGTAGGTATAAGTTGTGTCGTCCGCTGGTGTTAACATTGTCGGTCGTGACCCTTACTTTTTTCCGGTGAACCCATGGCTCATGCTGAGCCTTTTGCTTGCCTGATCCAATCCCTCACAAATGAGGTTTCCGAGTTGTGGACTCAAGTGGTGCTGGAACTTCAGCAGGTGACTGGGTTCTTGGTCTCGACTCAAGTTGTGGCTCCACCGGAACCTAAAGTATTTCTCCCTGAGAAATTTTCTGGAGGGAGAGATAAATTTATGGTCTTCAAAGAAGACTGTAAATTGTATTTCAGGCTTCGCCCTCGTTCTTCAGGGAGTGAGGAACAGCGTGTTGGGATTATAGTCACCCTAAGTTCTCATGGGTGATCCCCAATCCTGGATCTTCTCCCTGCCGACTGATTCACCATCTTTGCGGTGGGTGGATGAATTTTTTGCGGTACTGGCGTTGGTGTATGGGGATCCTGATGGCGTCTCCCTGGCTGAGTCTCGATAAGATCAAGCAGGAGGGCCAGCCGGCTGAGGAGTACTACTCTGAGTTTTGGAGATGGGCCACTGACCCCCAGTGGAATGACCCTTCTCTTAGGACCTATTTCTATCAGGGTCTGTCAGCTAGGCTTCAGGATACTCTGGTGCAGTATGCTACTCCTGGGTCATTGGAGGCTGCCATGACCCTTGCTATTCGGGTGGATAGACCCCTCAGGGAGAGACATACACCAAATCTATCCCCTGTTGTTCTTTCTAGGGGGAGGACACACTGGTGCAGACGGATGAACCCATGCAGGTGGGAGGAGCCTCCTCTCAAACTACGTGCCTGCGGTTGGCCGTGGGACAGGGGCATGTTAATTCTGTGGTCTAACTGATCATTACATTAATGTCTGCCCAACTCGCTCCAAAGTATGTACTCCATCTCAATAGCCGCGTTCCCCTAGTTGTGTGGAGGGAGACCACCAGGGTGTGTACATTTCCTCCATCTTTTCGTCTCAGTGTACCATTCCGGCTGAAGTGGTGGTTAGTGGAGTAACTGAGACTATACAGTTGCTTGTGAATAGTGGAGCTGGAGTCAATTTTGTGGATTCTCGCTTTGTTCAGACCCATGGTCTGATCGGTAGGTCGCTGACGAGACCCATTACTGTTCGTAGATAATGTTAACCTGCGTATAGGGACTCTTCATGAGAAGTCCCTGTCATGCTACGTATTGGAGGGCATGCCAACTCCCATAGTCTCAGGCCTTCCCTGGCTGAAGAGTCACAACCCGGTCATAAATTGGCATTCCAGGGAAGTAGTCAGTTTTGACCAGTCTTGTAAGGACTGCTGCCTGGGTGCTACGATCTTTACCGTCCTTCTGAAACCTACCCCTTCTTCTCCGGTGGGGGCAGCTAAGGTGCTACTAGAGAGTACGAGCAAGACTCAACCCACACCTAAGTAAACTCTGAGTCTTGGAGTCCTCTCAGGAGGAGGGGTCAGGGGAGGGTGATGGTTCCCTCTGTGTATAATGAGGGTATGAGTTTGGTCGCACAGAGGGATGCCTCTGTTGTCTGTTCCTCAAAGAGTTCACCATCCTTTGGCACATGCATGCATGGAAATAAATGTTCAGGTCCAGACCTGTGTGTTAATGAATGCATGTGGGTGTCCACCAAAAACATCAGGTAGAAGTACACATCTGGGACTTGGAGTTGTAGGGTGATTGGGCCGTATCGGGTGTCGGCCATTCTCAGCCCGGGGACTTTTCAGCTGGAGTTACCCCCAGTAATGCAGGTACACAACATATTCCACAGGTGGCGCTCTGGAGATTTGTTTCACCTCCAAAGCCTATGTTATTGCCATCTCCACCGGGCTGCGTTTGCTGTAACCTTGAAGATCAGGTGATTGCGGAGGTGAATCCTAGTGGTTGGAGACATAATTTCCGGTGAAGTCCGGTGTTCAGGGTCCAAAGGCTCCTTGTTGAAAGGGGAGTACTGTCACAATTCATTTTTGGATTTGTGGTAGCTCTGGTTCCGCTATAATTTAAACATAGTTTTTTTCCTTTCAGGCCAGCAAGGGTTAAATGTCACTTTCCTTGCTGGCAACTGCTGTGTTGCTGGTCAGCTGATGTGGGTGGTGACCACTTCCACCATCCTTTAAATAGTCACCTGACACATCAGCTGACTGTCAGTGATAGAGTAATCTATGTTGACCAAGCCTGGAGTAAGGAGCTTTCTGTTTGCAGTTGTGAATCTGCTCGTTTCGTGGAGTTTGTGATTCTGGTGCCTACCCTCTGCTGTATGGTGCTTTGCAGCAGAGACCGTTGTTACGTTAAGTTCCCAACTAACAGTCTATCTTGTGTTTGTCACTCTCCCTGTGTTGTTCATCATTTGCAGTGGTGAGGCTATCGTCCTTGCCGGCCAGTGCACTAGCCAGGGATTAGTGAGGTGACAGTCGGGGTCCAGACACTTGACGGCGGTGGGGGGAAGGACCCACTTACGGCGTTAGAGGAGTGTAGGGACAGGCTCGGTGGAGTTCAGGAGGTGCCCCTGTCCCTCGTTTCCTATGGGTAGGGCCTTCCTCACCCCATTCCATCCTGTTGTAGGTATAAGGCCGGCGTCACACTTGCGAGTGTGATCCGAGTAAGTCGCACGACTTTTTCGCATCAACACCCGGCAAGGCCGCCCGCTCTCGGACCCGAGTGTGCTGCTGCATGTATTTCTATGCAGCCGCACACTCGGGTCCGAGAGTGGGCGGCTGTTCCGGGTGTTGATGCTAGAAAGTCGTGCGACTTACTTGCATCACACTTGCAAGTGTGATGCCGCCCTAAGTTGTGTCGTCTGCTGGTCTTAACCTTGTCGGTCGTGACAATTGGAGTGTGATTAATTGTGTGTGTGGATGAGTAACAAATTCAAACAGGTGCAATTAATACAGGTAATGAGTGCAGAGTAGGAGGGCTTCTTACAGAAAAACTAACAGATCTGTGATAGCCAGAATTCTTGCTGGTTGGTAGGTGATCAAATACTTATTTCATGCAATAAAATGCAGTTTAACATACAAAGTGATTTTCTGTTTTTTATTTTTAGATTCTGTCTCTCCCAGGTGAAGTGTACTTACGAAAAAAATTACAGACCTCTCTATTCTTTGTGAGTGTGAAAACTTGCAAAATCAGTGAATCAAATACTTATTGTCCCCACTGTAAAAAACTGTCAAACTAATTAACACCTACAGTAAACATCGCAAAAAAAAAATAATGTGGCAAAAAGCTATGGTTTTTTATCATACCACTGGAAAAAACAAGTGGAATAAAGCACAATCAAAAAGACAAAAATAAATAAAAATTGGATCTCTGAAAACAAGCCACAAAAAACAAGCCCCAATGCAGCTCTCATCAATGGAAAAATAAAAAAGCTATAGCTCTCAGAATACAATGCAAAACACTATTTTTCAGAAAATTTATTTTTATTGTGTAGAATTGACAAAACATGAAAAAGTTATATAAATGTGATATCGCTGTAATCGTACTGACCCGAAGAAGAAGGTTGTCTTATTACTTTTACCGTGCAGTGAACGGCATAAAAAAACCCTAAAAAATAATCAGAATTGCTGGTTTTTGTTCATTCTGCCTCCCAAAATTGGAATAGAAAGCGCTCAAGATATATTATGTGCCCAAAACCGGTACCAATAAAAACTCCAACTCAACACTCTCATGACTGTTTCGGCAGAAATGTAGAAAAATTATAGCTTTCAAAATCTGTCAATGCAAAAACTTGTATAGCATATTTGTATTTTAAATCTGCAACGTCCATTTCTGCCTGTTTCTGGAAAACGCCCAAAGAGTTCATTGTTACACCTGTAGATAAATTCCCAGAGGGGTGTAATCTCCAAATTAAGATTAATTGAGGGGGGATTCTGCCCTTCTGGCACTTAGGGGCTCTGTTGCAAACTTCTACTAAAATTTGTTCTCAAAGAATCAAATAGCTCTCCATCCCTCCCGAGTCTCGCCGTGTTGCCAAACATTACTGTACAACCACGTATGGGGTATTGCCTCGTTCACAAGAAATTGTGTAACAAATTATGTGGTCATTTTTAACTATTTATTCTTGTGAAAATAATGTAATTGTTTTTTCTTCAGCGCTCAATGGTAGAAAATTTTATGAAGCACGTGTTATCCATATGTTCACTGCACCGCTAGATGATTTCTACTGCTCTCCTCACACCTCAGAGGCTCTGCCAATGTGACATCGCACCCGCAAACCATTCCTTTTTGTTTTAATCCCTCAAGGGTGAATAAACTTGTCGAATGTGGTATTGAGGACGTTGAAAGGTGCAGTTTTTAGAATGGTGTCACTTTTGGGTATTTTCTGTCATATGGCCCCCTCAAGGTCCCTTCAAATGTGATGTGGTCCCTAAAAAATGGTTTTGGAAATTTTGTTGGAAAAATGAAAAATTGCAGATACACTTTTAACACTTCTAACTTCCTAACAAAAACAAAAATGTTTTGAAAATGATGCTGATGTAAAGCAGACATGTGTAAAATGTTATTTATTAACTATTTTATGTAGTATAACTATCTGATGTAAGGGCATAAAAATTGAAAGGTTGAAAATTGCGAAACTAGTAGATCAGGCATTTTAAGTATATAAATCCTTTTCTCCACTGTCAGCAATGTCAGGGGACTGCAGAATTAACCTCTGATGAGTAGGACGATTCTTCTGTACCATGTGATGGGTGTACATACATAGGTGTAATGTATTTCATGGAGCTCCTTTGTAGTCTGTTGTAGATGACTGGATTAACGCCTATCAGGAGGACAGGGATGCCGCTTTGCTTGATCTCATTACTTTCTATATTCAGTGCTCAGGATGTCAAGGTAAGCGCAGTCATCTAATACTTTTAGAAATTATATATAATTGATTGGCGAGCAAACTAATGGGATTTTATGTAAATAAAAATAAATCAGTCATACAACATTAAGCACCATTTTAGGGGATCATTTTCTAGCTCCATGTTTTGGCCGTTTATGTTTTTTCAATTATTTGAGAAAAATAGGAAAAGGTTTTCAAGTAGCACTGCATTTAATTGATTAAAAGAAATTTCCCTGTACTTTGTTTTCTCCACAAAAGTGTTGGTAAATTACGACTGGATCAATCGAGTGTCATTTAGTTAGCTGCGTTCTATTGTTTTAAACTACATCCACCATCATATAGAAAAAAATCTTATAAAAAATAATGTATAACTATGTTATTAAGGTTTATTTAAACAGACACCTTAAATATTAAAAACAGTATGTATTAAAGCAGTTGTTTAGGACAACAACATTGATGACTTCCCATTGAAGCGAAACAGAGCTGAGCTATAATAAAGAAGAACAGCTACTTTACAGTGTATAGCGTTGTTCTGGCTTTGTACATTATGCACTTCCACAGAGTCTGCAAACACCTGAACATTGGGACGACCACTAATCTGATATTGAGGACTTATTTTTACCCCTTCACGACATATAACGTACATTTACATCATATGTCATATCCCTGACTTTGATGTGGCTCACACTCTGAGCCTGCATCTTTCCCGGGGCGCGGCATTTAACACGTGCTGGCAGAAGGATGCATCATTCCACGCTCTGATCAGTGTGTCCATGACATGAGCCCGGGGAGCCAATGAGTTGACATGACAGCCTGGGGTCTACTGAAGACTCCCGTTCCTGTTGTGACGATTCTTCAGTGAAAGCCAGCGTTTTCTCTACACATAACAGTACTGATGCAGTCATGGTCAAAAGCGTTGGCACCCTTGAAATTGTTTCAAAAAATAAAGTTTCTCCATCGCCTCATTGGGGGACACACAGACCGTGGGTGTTATGCTGCTGCCACTAGGAGGACACTAAGCAATACACAGAAAAACAGTTACCTCCTCCTCCTGCAGTATACACCCTCTGTTGGCTCAATCCTGAACCAGTTCTTGCTTAGTGTCTGTAGGAGGCACTAGGGTATGGTTTCAGACCCCAAGGTTTTTTAGTTTTTACGTTTATTATTTTTTACTATCTTCCACGCACGGAAGGGCGACGGGACTTGTACGAAAAGTCCTGATCTCCCACAAACTTCAACAAGCGGGCACGGGAGTACACCTCCACGTAACCCCTCCTGCAACGCCACCATCGGGCGACAGATCCCCTTCAAGGGCCGCTCTCCCCATGTGTCATATGGCTAACGCGACCTGCAGTTTGTGGAGTTATAGCACCTCACCACCACTAGTGAAAGTGGCTGGTGCTAGGATGATGGAAATGGGGTCACTCTCCGCCTCCCTATGAAAGGGATGGCGGATTGAGGAGGCACAGATACCGCAGCCATTCACATCTGAGCAGGCGCTCCGCAGTGAGTACATGATTTTTATTGCCTGCATCCCCCTGCTCTGTCACAGTCACCGGCACAACAATGCTCCTTGAAATGCCTTCACCCTCTGGGTAGGCGACAGGGCCGGCGTCGCTGCAGTCAGCTCCCCATTTCATGGCGGTGTACCGCGTTTGCGACCTTGTAGGGCCGCAACACCGTCGGCGCTCATCGCCGGGCAAGTTCTCAAATTTAGTCCCCGGCTTCAGGCCGGAGTAGGCCGAGAACGGGGGCGGGCTTACCGCTCTCATAGTAGCCCCGCCCACTTTTTCGCGCTCTCCTCAGCCCTCTCTTCCTCCCTCCCTCATCTTTTGGCGCTTCTCGGAAGACGAGAAGCGCTAAGGACAGAAATCCCGGGTGCCATCTTCTGGGACACCAGCACTGTCAGCAGTGCGTACTGGGGGCACCGGACAGCGATTCCTCAGCGCTATCTTGGGACTGGGTAAGCTTACACAGCGCTTAACCCCTCTCCTGCAGCAGACTCTCAGACACAGAGATGTCGCAATCAAAAGGCTCAAAACGGCCTGGCAAAAATCACACAGTGGTGTACGCCGCCTGTGCTTCATGCAACGCTTCCCTGCCGTCAAAGCATCTGTCTCAATTCTGCCCAACATGTGCCCAGGAGCCCACGGCTTCTGCCGATCAGGAGTCCTCTGTTTCCGTTCAGGAGGCCCCTACCTATTGCTGACCCCTATGAGCCGGGTCCTGCAGGGTGGTCTGTATTTATGGATTCTCTGACTAAGGCCTTGGATACCTTCCGTGGCTCTTCTTCTAGCCAGGGCGTCCCTTTTCCAGAAAGAGACCCTGCAGCTTTCAGAGATACCTCATCAGACAGAGGCCGAACTTCGGCTTCAGCAAAGCGGCAGTCTAGAAAACGCCGCCGTAGGGCTTCTCCAAATCCATATAGTGATTCGGCATCTGTAAGCTCAAACTCTCGATCCTCCCCTTCCAGAGATCTCGGTGAGCGGGATTCGGAGTACGAGTCGGATACAAGGGATGACCCCAACTCGCCAGTGTTTCTAGAGTCTCTAGACTCTCTCATAGAGGCGGTTAACAAGACCCTGGAAATAGATGATGAATCCGGATCTCAACCGAGTCATCCTATTTCTTTTAAAAGAGCTAAGCGTCCTCACAGGGTGTTTAGTAACCACCCGGAGTTTAAGGACATTGTTCAGGGACATTGGGATCGTCCAGACAGACGTTTTTCAGGACTGAAGTCTCTGAAAACGCGATACCCATTTTCTGCAACTGTAGCAAAGGATTGAACTGAACCTCCAATAGTAGATCCTCCGGTATCTCGCTTGGCTTCAAAAACCCTTCTGTCAGTTTCTGATGGCTCATCCGTTAAACATCCCTCAGATAGACAGATTGACAACCTCGCCAAATCCATTTTTCAGGCTGCTGGAGCATCACTGTCTCCTTCCTTCGCAGCAACCTGGGTGGCGAGGGCCATGGGCACCTGGGCTGAGGACTTAATTAAGGTTACGAATAATATCCCTCTTCCACCTGAGGCTCGTAGTCTAGCCTATCAGATCACTCGGGCAGGAGAATACTTGGTCCATGCGTCCCTAGATGCAGCTAATTGCGCTGCACTCTCAGCCGCCAATGCTATCACCATTCGAACATCTCTTTGGCTCCGAGAGTGGCGTGCAGACTCTGCTTCAAAGAGGTCCTTAACTTCGCTGCCTTATCACTCAGGGCGTCTCTTTGGCGATCGCCTTGATCAGATCATTTCTGATGCCACGGGTGGCAAAAGTAAATTTCTTCCGCAGCACAGAATCAATCGCCACTTTCGGTCTCAATACCAAGGTCGTTTCCGGCCATTTCGCAGCTCCTTTAATTGGTCCTCTACCTCGACCTCGTCCCGGACGCCCCGTTCTGCACGCAGAGACGGGGGTTCGCAACCGTCTAGCAGTTCCTCCCAATCCTGGAGAAACAGATTCTCTCAGTCTGGAAATAAGAGGTCCTCCTCTCGCAAATTATCCTCCCAATGACTCCTTGCTGGGGACGGGGGACCCAAACAGGGTAGGCGGACGCTTACTCCTGTTCCACGAGGCCTGGGGGTCGGTCGTCCACGACCGGTGGGTAAGAGATCTTGTACACTCCGGCTACAAGATCGAATTCTTGTCTCTCCCCCCAAGGCGCTTCTTTCAGTCCCGTCCCCCAAAGTCCAAAGACCTCGCAACTCCTTTTCTTCGGGCCTTGGACATTCTTCGCACCAGCGGTGTCATTGTCCCTGTTCCTCACGGGGAAAGGTTCAAAGGGTTTTATTCAAACCTCTTTGTGGTTCCCAAGAAGGACGGCTCTCTACGTCCTATTCTGGACCTAAAACTGCTGAACAAATTCATCAGAGTCCCCATTTCAGAATGGAATCTCTCCGCTCTGTCGTCGCATCTCTAGAAAGAAAGGAATTCCTGGCGTCAATCGACATCAAAGACGCATATCTACACATCCCGATTTTCAGAGGTCATCAAAAATTTCTGCGTTTTGCAGTCGGAGAAGACCACTTTCAATTTGCTGCTTTGCCTTTTGGCCTCGCTACCGCCCCCAGAGTATTCACAAAAGTCATGGCGGCTGCCATGTCAATTTTACACTCTCGGGGTGTGGTGGTCCTCCCGTACCTAGACGACCTACTCATCAAGGGACCGACTTTTCGGGCCTTTGCAGAAAGTGTCGAGATCACTATCGACACCCTCTCTCGCCTGGGTTGGCTAGTCAATTTGGACAAGTCCTCTCCCATTCCCTCTCAGAAGATTCCTTTTCTGGGAATGATTCTGGACACCTCCCAAGTGTTGGTATCTCTCCCTCCAAAGAAGATTGCTTCTCTGACAAGGGAAGTACTCCTGTTGTCTCTAGGACGCTCTCACCCCCTGCGGTTCGCCATGCAGGTCCTGGGGAAAATGGTAGCCTCCATCGAGGCAGTACCGTTCGCTCAATTCCATCTCCGACCTCTTCAACAGGAGCTAATATCAGCTTGGGACAGGAACCCAGCATCCTTAAGTCGCCGTTTTCGTCTCTCTCAGAGTCAGACGCTCCCTGAAGTGGTGGACAAATGTCTCATCACTGAATAAAGGGAAACTCTTTCTTCCTGTCCATTGGTTGGTGGTGACCACCAATGCCAGTCTCCTCGGATGGGGAGCGGTATTCCTTCACCACACTGCTCAGGGTCGCTGGTCCCCTCCAGAGTCCCGTCTCCCGATCAACATTCTCAAGATCAGAGCTATCAAACTAGCTCTCTTACATTTCCAGCATCTGTTAGCCAGTCGTCCCATCCGGATACAGTGAGACAACGCCACGGCCGTGGCATATATCAACCGTCAGGGAGGAACTCGGAGCAGAACAGCGATGCTCGAGGTATCGCACATCCTGCGCTGGGCCGAGAAAAACCGCTCGCCCATCTCCGCGGTTCACATCCCAGGAGTGGACAATTGGGAGGCTGACTTCCTCAGTCGCCAAGGCTTAGACTCAGGGGAATGGTCCATGCACCCGGAAATGTTTCAACTCATTTGCCAGCGTTGGGGCATGCCGGATGTGGATCTCATGGCATCCAGATTGAATGCCAAAGTTCAGACTTTCATAAGTCGATCTCGCGATCCACTAGCCATCGGCTCGGATGCGCTAGTCCTACCTTGGAGTCAATTTCGCCTTCCTTACATCTTTCCTCCTCTTCCGTTAATCCCCAGGGTGATTCGGAAGATCAAATCGGAAGGCGTTCCTCTCATCCTGGTCGCACCGGACTGGCCTCGCCGTCTGTGGTATGCGGAACTAGTACGTCTGCTCGCAGACGTTCCTTGGAGATTACCGGATCGTCCGGACCTTCTTTCTCAGGGCCCAATCTACCCTCACAATTCGAGAGCGCTGAATTTGACGGTATGGCCATTGAAGCCTGGATCTTAGGTCAGGCTGGTTTTTCACAAAAGGTTATCTCTACAATGATCAATGCCAGGAAACCGGTTTCCATACGCATTTACCATCGTGTGTGGAAAACATTCTTTTCCTGGTGTAAGGATAAGGGTCGTTCCCCTTTGGTTTTTTCTATCCCTGCCATTCTGGAGTTCCTCCAGGCAGGGCTGGATTCAGGGTTAGCACTCTCTTCCCTCAAGGGACAGATTTCTGCCTTATCCGTCCTTTTCCAACGACGGATCGCTTCTAAGTCTCAGGTTAGGACTTTTATCCAAGGAGTGACACACCTTGTTCCACCCTACAAGAGGCCTTTGGACCCTTGGGATCTTAATCTGGTCCTCAGTGCCTTACAAGAATCTCCCTTCGAACCTTTGCCGGAAGTGTCCTTATCTCTTCTTTCCTGGAAGGTCGTCTTCCTAGTTGCAATTACCTTTATCAGGCGGGTATCGGATTTGGCAGCCTTGTCTTGTAAACCTCCGTTTCTCAATTTTCACCAGGACAAGGTAGTCCTCAGGACTTCTCCTTCTTTCTTGCCTAAAGTCGTCTCGGCTTTTCATATCAATGAGGAGATAGTCTTGCCCTCCTTCTGTCCGGCGCCGATTCACCGTACAGAAAAAGCCCTTCACACCTTGGATTTGGTAAGGGCTCTTCGAAGGTACATTTCGAGGACTGCATCTTTCCGTAAATCGGACGCCCTGTTTGTGCTCCCGGAAGGACGCAGGCAGGGTCTTCCTGCTTCCAAGGCCACGCTAGCTAGATGGATCCGTTTCGCGATCCAAGAGGCGTACCGTGTCAAAGGTCAGCCTATCCCGGCTGGGATTAATGCACACTCCACTCGGTCTGTGGGGCCTCCTGGGCCATTCGGCACCAGGCTTCGGCACAGCAAGTGTGCAAGGCTGCGACTTGGTCCAGTCTTCATACTTTTGTCAAGCATTACCAAATCCATGCTCAAGTTTCTTCAGATGCGGCACTTGGCAGACAAATTCTGCAATCAGCTGTTGCGCATCTGTAAGTTGTCGGTTGACTGTTTATGCGTTTATGCATGAGGTTCACGAGGCTTCATCTGTTGATGGCTTCCCACCCAGGGACTGCTTTGGGACGTCCCACGGTCTGTGTGTCCCCCAATGAGGCGATGGAGAAAAGGAGATTTTTGTGTACTCACCGTAAAATCCTTTTCTCCGAGACGCTCATTGGGGGACACAGCTCCCACCCTTGTTTAGCCTGTGGCCTCGTTTGTTTCTTTGATTGTTGACATATTGTACTCTGTTATGAGCTCCTACTGCTTTGGCACCGAACTGGTTCAGGATTGAGCCAACAGAGGGTGTATACTGCAGGAGGAGGAGTTAACTGTTTTTCTGTGTATTGCTTAGTGTCCTCCTAGTGGCAGCAGCATAACACCCACGGTCTGTGTGTCCCCCAATGAGCGTCTCGGAGAAAAGGATTTTACGGTGAGTACACAAAAATCTCCTTTTCTCCTTCGCCTCATTGGGGGACACACTACCATGGGTGTTATGCTGCTGCCACTGGGAGGACACTAAGCAAAAAATATAATAATTAACTCCTCCTCCTCAGTATACACCCTCTGCTGGCTCTCTCGTGAACCAGTTCTTGCTTAGTGTCTTTAGGAGTTTTTTGTTATCTTTTAACTTTAATTTTAATTTTAACTTTAATTTTGATTTTATTTTTACATTTTCTCACGGATAGAGGACGACAGGGCCTTTCAGGGTCCCGATCTCCCTAAATCTACAACAGGCGGCAACGCAGCAGCATCATCTCCCCGTACCCCCTCCTGCAACCTGACTCGGCCTGGGCTCTTAGGGGCGACGGATCCTTCAATGGGTCTGCTCTCCCCACACCAACATCGGACGTCCACGTGGGGTGTCGCCCCCACGTACCCCCTTCCGGAGCCAGACCCGCGACACGGCACAGGGCTCTCTTTTTACTCAAGAGCAAGCAACCCCTTTTTTTTTTTCTCTCTACCTCCCTATCAAAGGGATGGTATATTGAGACAGTGACTATTGCCAGGGAGTGACTAGCTTCCTCTCCATCCCTCTATCAAAGTGTGGCTGGATCGAGGATTACTGTGTGCCTAATACTCAGCTGATGGGAAGACTCTGCATGTGAGTACTTTGACCCCTGGATGCTGCACGGGCCATGCGACCTTCAGCGCCACTTTCTCTAGTGCGGCTGCCGCTGCGCTGCTCCAGCCGCCCACTTTGCAGAGGCTGACATACCGCGGCCTGCCGCGGTCTTCCTTTCGCCCGGCCGCTGCGGCCCTCCGTCTTATAGGGTCGCGACCAGCTCCCCTACTCCCGCGGCCGTTACGGAAGTCTCCGTGACCGCCGCAGCGTCGCTAGCGCCACAGCCGTCGCGTTGCGGCGGCCGCGATCTTTAATTTAGCCCCCGGCTTCTGTAGCCAGTTAGGCCCAACTCCAATAATGTCCCGGCCTGGTCCGCCCCCTTTTCGACCGAGGGCGGGGAATCCCGCCCCTTCTCCAGCAACTTATGGCCGGGCCTGTACAGAGCGGGGCGGGGACACCACTGCATATCGGCTTTGCTCCGCCCGCTGTCTCCCACCCTCTTCCCATCTGCTTGTTTATTGCCCACCGTTCTGGTGCTTCTCGCGGCACACGAGAAGCGCCAATTCTTCTGTCAGACCCCACTTCCTGGTGCGTCTTTTACAGGAAGTTCGTGGGGAAACGCCATTTTTCCCACTCCGTGGTGCATGCAATTCTCCGGGGGTACGCTGGACCTGGGTGAAGGTAGCCACAGTAGGTCAGGTACACTCTGCTTGTCCTCGCTGCAGGTATTAACCTCAGCTGTCGGTGTTAACCCCCGCGGCAGGTATATCCTCAGCTGCAGCCATTAACATCTCCGCTGCAGGCCTCATCCTCTCAGCTGCGCTCTCCCTGCTGACCATACCGCATTTTTAGCAGCTCGCCGCAGATATAAAAAAAAACAAAAACATTTTATATTGCATTATGTCTCAAGCAAAGGCTAATAAGAAGGCGGATAAGACGCACACAGTGATATATGCCTCTTGTACCGCATGCAACGTTTCCTACCGCGGAAACATCCCACTCCTCTCTCTGTGCAGACTTTGAAGCCTCTGGGCCTCAAGAGCCTCCCACTACTGTTGAGCGAAGCGATGCGAGTCCCCCTGAGTGGGCTGCTTCTTTGGTGCAATCTGCGGCTAGCCCCCCTGAGTGGGCTGCCTCTTTGGCGCAATCAGTGGCTTCTCTCGCAAAGGCCATAGAATCCTTTCATGGCCCCTCTGCCAGCCAAGGCGCCCCCTTACCCCCGGTACCGGGTCCTTCAGCCGCACAAGAGTTTACCGCTGACAACGTTCGGGCGACGACGGAAGATACGCATCCTTCTAGGAAACGTCCCCCGGGACACATCCTCACGGTATTTCGATGCTTCAGTATCCGCCTGCTCCGCGTCTCGATCCCCTTCTCCAAGGGTTGGCAGTGAGCATGACTCCAAATACGAGTCGGACGTGGCCCCAGACCCGAACTCCCCTGAGTTCCAGGACTCTATAGATTCGCTCATACAAGCGGTTAATCACATTCTGGAAATAGACGAAGAAGGCATCAAAACTATGAATTAACACATGTGGAATTATATACTTAACAAAAAAGTGTGTAACAACTGAAATTATGCCTTATATTCTAGGTTCTTCAAAGTAGCCACCTTTTCCTTTGATGACTGCTTTGCACACTCTTGGAATTCTCTTGATGAGCTTCAAGAGGTAGTCACCGGAAATGGTTTTCACTTCACAGGTGTGTGCCCTGCCAGATTTAATAAGTGGGATTTCTGGCCTTATAAATGGGGTTGGGACCATCAGTTGTGTTGTGCAGAAGTCTGGTGGATACACAGCTGATAGTCCTACTGAATAGACTGTTAGAATTTGTATTATGGCAAGAAAAAAAGCAGCTTAGTAAAGAAAAACAAGTGGCCATCATTACTTTAAGAAATGAAGGTCTGTCAGTCTGAAAAATTGGGAAAACTTTGAAAGTGTCCCCAAGTGCAGTTGCAAAAACCATCAAGCGCTACAAAGAAACTGGCTCACATGAGAACCGCCCCAGGAAAGGAAGACCAAGAGTCACCTCTGCTTCTGAGGATAAGTTTATCCGAGTCACCAGCCTCAGAAATTTCAGGTTTACAGCAGCTCAGATTAGAGACCAGGTCAATGCCACACAGAGTTCTAGCAGCAGACACATCTCTACAACAACTGTTAAGAGAAGACTTTGTGCAGTAGGCCTTCATGGTAAAATAGCTGCTAGGAAACCACTGCTGAGGACAGGCAACAAGCAGATGAGACTTGTTTGTGCTAAAGAACACAAGGAATGGACATTAGACCAGTGGAAATCTGTGCTTTGGTCTGATGAGTCCAAATTTGAGATCTTTGGTTCCAACCACCGTGTCTTTGTGTGACGCAGAAAAGGTGAACGGATGGACTCTACATGCCTGGTAGCCACCGTGAAGCATGGAGGAGGAGGTGTGATGGTGTGATGGTGCTTTGCTGGTGACACTGTTGGGGATTTATTCAAAATTGAAGGCATACTGAAACAGCATGGCTACCACAGCATCTTGCAGCGGCATGCTATTCCATCCGCTTTGCGTTTAGTTGGACCATCATTTATTTTTCAACAGGACAATGACCCCAAACACACCTCCAGGCTGTGTAAGTGCTATTTGACCAAGAAGGAGAGTGATGGGGTGCTATGCCAGATGACCTGGCCTCCACAGTCACCAGACCTGAACCCAATCGAGATGGTTTGGGGTGAGCTGGACCGCAGAGTGAAGGCAAAAGGGCCAACAAGTGCTAAGCATCTCTGGGAACTCCTTCAAGATTGTTGGAAGACCATTTCCGGTGACTACCTCTTGAAGCTCATCAAGAGAATGCCAAGAGTGTGCAAAGCACTCATCAAAGCAAAACGTGGCTACTTTGAAAAACCTAGAATATAAGACATATTTTCAGTTGTTTCACACTTTTTTGTTAAGTATATAATTCCACATGTGTTAATTCATAGTTTTGATGCCTTCAGTGTGAATTTACAGTTTTCATAGTCATGAAAATACAGAAAAATCTTTAAATGAGAAGGTGTGTCCAAACTTTTGGTCTGTACTATATATATGTATATTTTTTTTATTAAGTAATAGTGTTTTGCTTAGACTTGCCCTTGTTATTAATACTTGGTATTTAATATGACGTACTCTTCCCATAACCACTTGGGTGGGCAGACATGGCATTTCTGTAAGTGGGATTGTAGTGTGTGTTATTTATGAGTTTCCCCCACACAGATATCCTATACACTAAAAGAATCCAGATTGGATGATCATATGTGATTTGGTTGGGCTCATGTTGCAGGAATTAGATTTGTTTTCCTGAACACATAGTAAGTTACTATGTCCTAGAAGGTCTTCAGCTCAGATTTCAGGCATGTGCTCAGCATCCATTTGTTACTTGTGTATACATGATAGCCCTTTCTCTTTGTATCTGCACAGGGGTGGTCACAGCAGAGCTCTTCCAGAATTCAAACAACAGAAATATAATGCAGAAGCTGACAGAAGAGTTTGATGAGGTACTTAGATAAATATGAATGGGTTTTTCTCTACCGACAACCTGGTAACATCTCTATATTTAGCTTTTACATAGATGTATCCATTCCTAAAAAATCTGGCAAATTCACAATATAGCAAAGTGGGAGTGATCATAACTGCTTCATTAGTTGATACTCCTCTTCTCCATATACTGTAATATAACTAAAGCTGGCCATACAGTTCTCATTTTATATGGCCGATATCTGTCAAATGACGTGAAGAATCGCACCATAGAAGTACTGAAAAAATCCAATGGAGCACATTACTGTTTCCACAAGGGCTGTGGAGTCGGAGTCGTGGAGTTGGAGTCGGAGTTAGTTTTGGTTGGAGTCGGAGTTGGTAGAAATGTACCGACTCCGACTCCAGCTTTAAAAAAAAATGTATTAATATTTCATAATTGAACTTTCATATGAATTTTATAAATGTTACTCAAATATATATGTTCTATCAAACTATGAACAACAGTGATAAGCAGTTCTGCTGGAGATAGAGACATTTCTTACTTCTTTTGTGTCACTGTTCTTCACTGCCCTTATCTAATCTTATACTTGGTTAACCTCATGCTGCCCCAACCCCCTACTTACAATGTATGAAACTGAAAGTGAAAATGTGTTGCAAATTCTTAGTAGTAAAGCTCCTCCTCTAGACTAGATGTTTACTAGGTGTGAGTCTTCCAAGCATCTCACAGCTGCTACTCAGAAGAGGAAGACTGTAAGAAGTATTATCCTTTCAACAAACTTTGCATCAGTTAACTGTGAGTACATGAGAATAACAGTATTACTGACCACTATATCAGTTGTACGACCTGGCAATAATTTTGTACAATTGTTTTTAGGAAAAACAATTGTCATTTGGATTGTGAATGCAGAATTAAAAACCTGAGAATGTCAAAGAAGCGTCACATTAAATCAGCTGTATTTGAACATTTCACCATCACTCAAGATAGAAAACATTATGTCTGTCAGTGTATGACAAATGATCCAGACGAAAACAAATGCTGTGAAGCCAAGATCAGTGCATATTCAGGCAAAGATAAAAATGCTCCTACCAGAGCTTCTAATCTAAAGAGACATTTACAGCGCTTTCATCCAGAAGTACTGAAAGCAGTGGATGAGAAAGACTGCATCCAAACCAATGAACCAGTGCTCAGCTCTTCCAGCCAAACAAAGGAGCAGAGAACTTTGCAGCCATCAGTTGCAAGATATTTTGTCAGTGACAAAGTTACTGTGACAATGACAGTAGATACATTTAAAAAAACAGATCATAGAGCTTGTTGTAAAGGATAGTGTGCCTATTTCATTATTTTCACGACCAGCTTTTATGTGTCTGAATGGGGAAATGGCCCGCAAGCTTGGTGTTTCTCTGGAGAGAGAGAGTATTAGAAAATTAGTAATCGAAGAAGCTTTTAAACAAAAGGAAGAACTTAAAAAAACTCTCAAGGGACGCTTTCGGTTTCTTAAAATGGATGCCTGCACACGTCACAGAGTGAACTATTTTGCCATCAATATCCGATTTGTTTGTGACAAAAATGAAATAGTTACCAAGACATTGTTAGTAAAAGACACCAAAGCTCATCACACCAGTGAGTTTCTCCAGGTCTTGGTGGAAAAGATTCTGCAAGACTATGAACTTAAAAAAGAGCAAGTTCTTTCTGTCGTAACTGACAATGCTTCAAATATGATAAGTACTATTATATTAAGCTAATGAATGAGAGTAATGGTGGTGACCAGCAGCTAGAAGAACATTCTGGGTCCACAGACACAGAAATGTTTGAAATAGAGGAGCACAGTATTGTAACTGAGGAGCAAACTGAAGTTGCTTCAGATGAACAGCAACATGATAGTTTAGATGATCTTGTTGAAACTGTGTCAATACGTTCTTTCATTCATCACATGCGCTGTGTTGTGCATACGCTACAGCTGGCTATAAGAGACAGTCTGCAAGAAGGACATGCTGCTGCACTGATTGGCAAGGTGAGAAAATTGGCTACTGTTGCCAGAACCCCTAAAGTTGACTCAATTTTGAAGAGACGTGCTGGAAAAGGGGCAATTATTGATCAAGCCACACGATGGGGCAGTACTTACTTCATGATTCAGCGCTTGGTTGAACTGAAAACCTTTCTTGTAGACATGGCTAACTCTCAACTGACGCTAAATGAAAGTCAGTGGAATCAGGTGACTGAGCAGGAAAAATTGCTAGAGCACCCATTTACAGTGACTAAAAAATTACAAGCAGAGGACTTAACTCCAGGTATTTTCTTAAAGGAGTGGAAGAACCTGATGTTTCGCCTGTCTCAAAGAGGAGGGTTAATTGCAAGTGGCATTGCTACATCAATGAAACGGAGAGAGGAGCTACTATTACAAAATAACATTCTTTTGGCAGCTGTTTATGTAGACCCAATGCATCGGATTCTTCTAGATGATCAACAGCTAACTAAAGGAAAAGAAGCTCTGTTTGAAATAGCAGTAAGGATGAAAGCATTACAGAACAGTCAGGAGGAACAAGAAGAATTTGGTCATTCTGCCACATCTTCACCCTCATCAACTGATGAAGAATTTAATTTCGAAAAATATTTGGATCACAAGGACCGTGCAAAGCGTTCCCGCATAGAAGAAGAGTCATGCCCATCAAAGAACACAGCCAGTACATTTCAGCAGAATTTTTGATGTGCACTAAAAGAAATTGAGAAATGTGACCGTTCATCAAAAATAACAGTGCAACAAGCGATTCCTCTGTATCCTGACATTGTCAGAGAAGTTGCCCGAGTGGTTACTGCTTTGCCACCAACCCAAGTTAGTGTAGAGAGGTTGTTCTCTGCTCTCAAAATAATTAGATCAGATTTGAGGGCATCCATGAAGGAGGATCTTACAGAGGCAATACTTTTTCTCAGGACAAATTTATAGATTTCTTCTTATTAACTGCATAACAGTGTTTATTACATATTTACTTACAAGAGTTTATAAAAGTTATTTGCTATATGCTAATTGTATTCTAATAAATATAGTTTTTGCTCTAAGTGGTCTGATTACTTATAATATGATGGTGAGAAACTGAATAAGCACGATGTTAATATTTTACAACAGTAAATTTATTGTTACGAATTGGCCATTTATGAAGGAGTCGGAGCTGGAGTCGGAGTCGGAACCTGATAAAATCCAGGAGTCGGAGTCGCAACTGTGGCTTACCGACTCCACAGCCCTGGTTTCCACAGACAGCTTTGGTTGGCATTTGTCATGGTTATACCTGTCATGAGAAGGTGCTGAAAGCAGAGGAGCAGAACATGGTGTAAGGCTACGTTCACACATCAGGTTTTTTCTGTTAGGCATGATCCGGTGTCGTGCCGGAGCGCCGGATCCGGCTCAAATTGTGTAAAAACGGATGAAATGGATACGTTTTTTTGTCGAATCTGTCTAAAAATCGGATCCTTTTCATCTGTTTCGTCTTTTTTTTTTTATCCGTTTTACAACGGATTAGACGGATCCGGTTTTTAAAAACGCCCATGCGGGGCTCCCAAACGTGATTGGCTACTGAAAACCTATATATACAATGTTCCTACAGCCCATCTTTGACAGGTTGTAGAGGAGCAAGTGCAGGTTGTAGAGAAGAGCAAGTGGCTGGCGAAGATGGAAGGCGTGATAGCAAACATTCTGAAGATTAATGTGGATTTCACTGTTGAGGCGAATCGTTTGAAAGCGATTGTTCTGGAGAAAGAGAGAGAGAGAGAGACAGCAGCGCATCAGTGGATCCACCCCATCACAGCCCAGAGAATGACGCGTGGGGTGTATTCTACACTATACATGGAGCTAAGAGGAAACCCTGTGAAATATTTCTCATATATTCGGATGAAAATGGAGAACTTTGATTTATTGGTGGAACGAATTGGACACCTCATCAGAAGAAGTGACACATATTGCCGCCTCTCCATTTCACCGGCGGAACGTCTGATGGTGACTCTTCGGTAAGCCATATTTATTGTATCTCCTCCTTTTAAAGCACACTTGTAACTGTAATGTTGTTGCTAGTACTTTGTAATAATTCTTTTTACAGTATCTCCAACTGTTAAAGCTGACTTATAACTGTTATGTTATTGCTGTTATTTTGAACTCATTAGTCACTTTTTTTTTATTCACAGATTCCTTGCAACTGGAGAATCCCTTTCGTCACTCTATTTCCAGTTCAGACTTTGGATTTCCACCATCTCCGGAATTGTGAAGCACACATGCTGTGCATTGTGGGACTCTTTACATGGCGAGTTTATACCTCATTCCACAACGGAGAGTTGGCTGGAAATTGCTGATAAATTCCAACAAATCTGTCAGTTTCCAAATTGCTTGGGTGCACATGACCTGTGACACAGCGTATGTGTCATGAAAGGATCGCGTTCCTGTGGGTCGGGTGACCGGGGTCACTGAAAGGTCACCCAACACGCAGGCACAAGACCCTTTGTGCTTCACCACAGGGGGGTTGGCTTAACCCCTACGTGGCTACGATCGCTCTGATTGGCTGTTAAAAGTGAAACAGTGCTCCCTTTATTCCGAGCCCCGACGTGTGCCCAAACAGTGGTTTACCCCCACATATGGGGTATCAGCGTACTCAGGAAAAATTGCACAACAACTTTGGGGGTCTAATTTCTCCTGTTACTCTTGGGAAAAAAAATTGGGAACTAAAAAAATGATTTTTGTGGAAAAAAAATGATTTTTTATTTTCACAGCTCTGCGTTATAAACTTCTGTGAAGAACTTGGAGATTCAAAGTGCTCACCACACATCTAGAGGAGTTCCTTGTTTTCTCCCACGTATGGGGTACCAGTGTACTCAGGACAAACTGTACAACAACTTTTGGGGTCCAATTTCTCCTGTTACCCTTGTGAAAATAAAAAATTGTGGGTTAAAAAAATCAGTTTTTGAGGAAAAAAATGATTTTTTTGTTTTTACAGCTCTGCATTATAAACTTCTGTGAAGCACGTGGGGGTTCAAGGTGCTCACCACACATCTGGATAAGTTCCTTGGGGGGTCTATTTTACAAAATGGGGTCACTTGTGGTTGGTTTCTACTGTTTGGGCACATCAGGGCTCTGCAAACGTAACAAGATGCCCGCAGACCATTCCATCAAGTCGGCATTTCAAAGCGTCACTACATCCCTTCCGAGCACTGACGTGTGCCCAAACAGTGGTTACCCCACACATATGGGGTACCAGCGTACTCAGGACAAACTGGACAACAACTTTTGGGGTCCAATTTCTCCTGCAACCATTGTGAAAATAAAAAATAGGGGGCTAAAAAAATCATTTTTTGAGAAAAAAAATGATTTTTTATTTTCAAGGCTGTGCGTTATAAACTTCTGTATAGCACCTGGGGGTCCAAAGTGCTCACTGTGCATCTAAATAAGTTCCTTAGGGGGTCTTGCTCCAAAGTTTAGGCACACAGGGGCTCTCCAAACACAACATGGTGTCCGCTAACGATTGGAGCTAATTTTCCATTAAAGTCAAATGGCGCTCCTTCCCTTCTGAGCCCTGCTGTGCACCCAAACAGTGGTTTCCCCCTCATATGGGACACCAGCGTACTCAGGAAAAACTGGACAACAACTTTTGGTGTCCAATTTATCCTGTTACCCTTGGGAAAATAAAAAATAGGCTAAAAAATCATTTTTGAGAAACAAAAATGACTTATTTTCACTGCTCTGCGTTTATAAACTTCTGTGAAGCACTTGGGGGTTCAAAGTGCTCACTACACATCTAGATAGGCTCCTTGGGGGGGGTCTAGTTTCCAAAATGGGGTCACTTGTGGGGGGTTTCTACTGTTTAGGCACATCAGGGGCTCTGCAAACGCAACATGACGCCCGCAGAACATTCCATCAAGTCTGCATTCCAAAATGGCGCTCCTTCCCTTCTGAGCTCTCCCATGCGCCAAAACAGTGGTTCCCCCCCACATATAGGGTATTGGTGTACTCAGGACAAATTGCACAACAACTTTTGGGGTCCAATTTCTCCTGTTAACCTTGTGAAAATAAAAAATAGCGGGCTAAAAAATCATTTTTGAGGAAAAAAATGATTTTTTTATTTTCACTGCTCTGTGTTATAAACTTCTGTGAAGCACTTGGGGGTTCAGAGTGCTCACAACACATCTAGATAAGTTCCATAAGAGGTCTAGTTTCCAAAATGGTGTCACATGTGGGGTTTTTTTCATTGTTTAGGCACACAGGGGCTCTCCAAACGCGTCATGGTGTCCGCTAATGATTGGAGCTAATTTTCCATTCAAAATGTCAAATGGCGCTCCTTCCCTTCTGAGTCCTGCCGTGCGCCCAAACAGTGGTTTATGACCACATATGAGGTATCTGTGTACTCAGGAAAAATTGCCCAACAAATTTTAGGATACATTTTATCCTGTTGCCCATGCAAAAATGAAAAAATTGATGCTAAAATAAAATTTTTGTTGGAAAAATTAAAATGTCCATTTTTTCCTTCCACGTTGCTTTAGTTCCTGTGAAGCACCTGAAGGGTTAATAATCTTCTTGAATGTAGTTTTGAGTAGCTTGAGGGGTGCAGTTTTTATAATGGTGTCACTTTTGGGTATTTTCTACCATATAGACCCCTCAAAGTGTCTTCAAATGTGAGGTGGTCCCTAAAAAAATGGTTTTGTAAATTTTGCTGTGAAAATGAGAAATCGCTGGTCAACTTTTAACCCTTATAACTTCCTAAAAAAAAAAATTTTTGCTTCCAAAATTGTGCTGATGCAAAGAAGACAAGTGGGAAATGTTATTTATTAACTATTTTGTGTCACAGAACTCTCTGGTTTAACAGAATAAAAATTCAAAATTTAAAATTGCGAAATTTTCAAAATTTTCGCCAAATTTCCATTTTTTTCACAAATAAATGCAAAAATTATCGACCTAAATTTACCACTAACATGAAGCCCAATATGTCATGAAAAAACAATCTCAGAATCGCTAGGATCCGTTGAAGCGTTCCTGAGTTATTACCTCATAAAGGGACACTGGTCAGAATTTCAAAAATGGCAAGGTCATGAAGGGGTTATACCTCATTCCACAACGGAGAGTTGGCTGGAAATTGCTGATAAATTCCAACAAATCTGTCAGTTTCCAAATTGCTTGGGTGCAGTGGACAGGAAACATATCCGCATTGTCAAACCTGCTGGATCTGGATCCGAATATTTTAACTATAAAAAATATTTCTCCATTGTGCTCATGACCATCGCTGACGCTGAATACAAGTTTATAGCGGTTGATATTGGGGCCTATGGCCGCTCCAATGATTCACAAGTATTCAAATTGTCAGCAATGGGGCGTCATTTCTATGGAAACACCTTCCAATTCCCACCCCCTAGACCGCTGCCTGAAACATCAGGGCCACCAATGCCATTTGTCTGTGTAGGGGATGAAGCCTTCCAGCTATCAGAGCACCTGCTGAAACCATACTCCAGCAGTGGATTGACGCCAACTAAAAGAATTTTTAATTATCGCCTCACACGAGCACGAAGAATGGTGAAGTGCGCTTTTGGTATTCTGACAGCCAAATGGCGTGTTCTGTTGACCGCTATCAACCTCAAGACAGAAACTGGACGAGGCGGTGAAAGCTTGTGTGGTCCTGCACAATTTTGTTATATGCAAGCAACAGATTTCCATTGACCACTCTGAAGAAACCACCTTGCATGATTATCAGAACATTAAGTATAGAAGTTCTGTGTCAGTTTCCAGAATGAGGGACAAATTTGCTGAATACTTTATTTCACCTGAAGAAAGAGTAGACTGGCAGGATGAGAGAGTTTGAAAAATTGCTTTGTGACCTTGTAACCAAAAGTCATTAACCTTCTGTACTCACTGTATTTAACCTTTTTTTACACAAAGTTGTACTGTATACCTTGTTGTGTATTACCTACAGTATTTTACCTTTTATACCCAAAGTTGTGTACCTTGTTGTGTATTACCTAAAGTATTTTACCTTTTAGCCAAAGTTGTCTACCTGGTTGTGCATTAGCCAAAGTATTTCACTTTTTACCCAAAGTTGTGTACCTGGTTGTGTATTACCCAAAGTATTTTACCTTTTACCCAAAGTTGTGTACCTTGTTGTGTATTACCTAAAGTATTTTACCTTTTAGTCAAAGTTGTCTACCTGGTTGTGCATTAGCCAAAGTATTTCACTTTTTACCCAAAGTTGTGTACCTTGTTGTGTATTACCTAAAATATTTAAGTAATACACAACAAGGTACACAACTTTGGGTAAAAGGTGAAATACTCTGGGTAATACACAACCAGGAACCCTGGTTGTGTATTACCCAATCTATTTTACCTTCATTACCCACAGTATTTTACCTTGTTTTAAACATATGTAACCTTATAAATAAATGAAAGACAAAATTTTGAACCAACAAATTGTTATTTTATTAACAAATATTAATAATTTTTTTTTATAAATTGTGTGGGGTGGAGGTAATGCTGGAGGGGCTGTCAGTTTGGGACACTTCGACATTGGGAGTGTGGAGTGAGGAATGGGATGGTGGTGGGGAAGGATCAGTAGGTAAAACAGGTGATGGGGTGGAGAAAGAAAAAGAACCGGTGGACATGTAACCGTGAGTAGGATTTGGAATTTGGAAGGTTCGAGGAGTGGAGTCTAAGGATTGGGAGGCAGAAGAGGTGGTGGGTATCGAGGAGGGTTGGGCAGGGAGTGGAGGCGCGGAGGATGTGGTTGGGAAGTGGTACGGGTGGGATGTTGGTACGGGGCAGGCTGCTGGTACGGGGCAGGTTGCTGGTACAGGGCAGGTTGCTGGTATTGCATAGGAGGGGGAGGAGGGACAGTGGCTGGAGGGGGGCAGGTGTGGGAGGAACTACCGGGGTGGGTGGAGGAGCTTTGGAGCTAACCTGCGCTAGAGCAGAGTGGCACGATTGCATTTCATGCATCTGCTGGTCAGGAGATAGCTTATCCATGCGCTCGAGTACAGACTGGAAAAATGTGTGGTTTGGAGATTTACTTGCATCTGAATGCATCCTAACCAGAAGTGTGCGCAACTCAAGAATACTGTTGTTCATCAAATTAAATACTGCGGTCATTTGCTCAGACAACAGTTTCAGACAGTTCTGGAAGGATGCATTCAGATGCAAGAACTCGTGCACAAAGCTCTTTTCCTGACACCTCTGGCGCTGCCGCCCAGAACCCACAGGTGTACTAGAGGTGGCAGCGGCAGAGGTGTGGGGTAAAGGAAAAACTATATCCTCACCAACAGATTTGTGCAACGCAGTCGGCCACGATGCTCCAGCGCTGGTGGATGGGGCCGAGGGATCAGATGTGAGGGAAGGCTGGGAAGGTGCAGATGGGCCGGGGCTGTTGAAGTGTCCCTCGGTGGCGGACTCCTGAGGGATCGCCCCAGAAGGGTCCAACTGTGCAGGCTTCCGAGTGCTGCTGATGGTGCTGTGGAATAAAGAGAAAAAAAATTTAAACACCAAAAAATTGTTAGACATGTTAACATTTTTTATTAAATGGGGTGGGTAATATTTACCTTCTGGTCACCATCGTTGACCGGAGGAACGACAGGGCGTTCGCATATTTATACTTGCTCCGGCATCCTCCAGATCTACTCGGGGCCCGCATCTCTTTGTTGAACTCCTTCTTGAAGCGATCCCTGATTTACCGCCACCGCTTGACAATTCTCTCACCTGAAAAGTGAAAGCACAAATTGGTTAGTATACAACATCAGTGTTTCCCAAACTCCAGTCCTCACGGCCCCCACGGGTCATGTTTTCAGGATTTCCATAGTGTTGCACAGGTGAGAGATTTTCTGATGCCTTGATGATACTTCCACCATCTGCGCAATACAAAGGAAATCCAGAAAACATGACCCATGGGGGCCACGAGGACTGGAGTTTGGGAAACACTGCTTTACATCCAGCAACATAACTGAACTGTGTATACTTACGCGCTTGAATCTGGTCCCGAGCATCGAGGTCCTCCCAGTGGTCCACTACTTGTTGACATATTTGCTCCCAGAGCCGACGGGACACAATTATATCGGCATGGCGGCGGTCCCCCATGTTCCACAGCGGCTCCCGCTCTCATATCAGATCGATGAGGAGGTTTACATCCAGCCCGGCCTCCTCACCGTCTGAGTCAGGAGCACGCTGTGAAGCCTGTTAAAAAAGACAAAAAACAAAAACATTAGACTCAAAACAACAACAAAAAGTAGAATAAAAAAAAAAAAAAAAAGTACTTACCCAATGGAGACCGCCCTACCGCTGATGCCGACGACCCTGGGAGGCGCGCCTAGGACCTCTTGGCCGAGCACCAGATTCAGAAGACTATAATAAAAAAAACCAAAACAAAATTATGTGCTTGGATGTAGGCATATGTGTTGTGTGCAGTGTGATATCTGTAATGATCTCTTTTTATGTTTTGTCTGCAGTGTGATGTCTGTACTAAATTGTTTTCTATGTGTTGTGTGTAGTGTGATGATGTGTTTCTGCGATGGATGCAAGAAACTTACCAATTGCGAGCCCACTCCGGGTATCTCTCCACCCTTTCGTTCTTCTTCTGGGAGCCCCTCTTCTGCTGGTCACTGTTTTGTAGGGAACTTGCACAGGGCATTAACATTTTCTAGGGGGCCATTTTACCATCTAGAGGGCACGAATATGGGTGGACACAAAATGAAGCACTGCTATTGTGCCAAATAGCCAATGCACTAGGACAACGTGCTCAGAGATGGCATATCAGAGGAGTGTGATATACCTAAATACATACATAAAAACAAAAACCAAAACATTTTTTTACCTCTAAGCGCTGACGATGCGAGGGAGGGCCCCCAGAAAAAGAAGACATGTTGGCCTGGCTGTCCTTGCTCTGCGGCTGCTTGCTGCTGGGCGGCTGCTGGCTGCTCTGCGGCTTGCTCCTCTGAGACTGGCTCCTCCATGGTTGGCTGGCTGCATGGTAATGGATGAGGGCCTCACTGGCATTGTTTATATACAGTGTTGTGAATGGGTTTGAGATGAGTTCTGATCAGAGGCTCCCTCTGGTGGTTACAAGCGGTACTAGTGAGGATTGTGAGGACTGGGAATCAGGTGTTACTGATTGGTCTTTTATAAGGGAGTCATTTTACCATCAGGGTTGCCGGTGATCAATTGTTCTGGTCTGAATCCTTCTTTCCAGTTTCCCTTGTAGCCTGCTGTGTCGTGTCTGCATCTCCTGCTATCAGATAAGACAATTTCTTATTTTGTGTTTTTGCTACATTTTTGCATTTTGTCCTGCACTTCTGTGGGGGCCTTCAGGGTCCCCTCTGGGGGCTTTTGCCCTCTCAGTTTAGTCCAGCCACTGTGTTTTGTACTTTTGCTTTTTCCAGTTTTTTTTCAGTGGCTGCTGTTTTGTTTTTGTTACACCAGAGAACTAATTTAGGTGGTAGAGGTCGTGTGATCTCAGGTGATTTTGAAATTAGTAGAGTTGGTGTTTTTTCAGAGTTTTCTGAGATTGCAGTAAGTACCCTTCCTATCCTTTTCTATTTAGATAGTTTGGGCCCCAGCGTTTGCTCATACTATTTTCTTTCTGTGTCAGTATTTCCTCTTGTCTAACCGCCATTACATGTTTGGGGGCTTTCTATTATCTTTGGGGTTCTGCTCCGGGGCAGATAGCTTTCCTATTTCTATCTTTAGGTGTAGTTAGTTTCTCAGGCTGTGACGAGGCGTCTAGGACCAACGTAGGAACGCTCCACGGCTGCCTCTAGTTGCGGTGGTTAGTCAGGGTACTGCAATCTCATAGATTCCAACTGCTCTGGTGTATTTCCTTTTTTACCTGCACTCCTCAGCTACCGTAACATAACAGTATCACCGGCCATAAAAATTGTATGGTACTCACAGAAGGGAAAAAATATTTTGAAGGAAGAAAAGTTGTCAGAGATATTTTTCTGTTTGTTGCATTTTTATTTTTTTTTTTCCCTCTGTATCTCTGGGTGCTGGGGAGGATCTTTTCTCCCAATGGAGTTTGCACAGTTGTCTGGCCGTGTGGATCAGCTTGCCACTGAGGTTCGGAGTATTGCTATCTATCTTGCTAGGTTGCCTGTTGTGGAACCTAGGATTCCCATGCCAGATTTGTTTTTAGGGGATCGAGCTAAGTTTCAGAATTTCAAAAATAATTGTAAATTGTTTCTTGCCTTAAAATCTAAGTCCTCAGGAAACGCAGCGCAGCAGGTTCAAATTATCATCTCTCTCCTGCGCGGCGATCCTCAGGATTGGGCTTTTTCCCTGATACCTGGGGATCCTGTTTTGAGTGATGTTGATGCATTTTTTCAGGCTTTGGGGTTATTGTACGATGAGCCTAATGTCACTGATCAAGCTGAAAAAGCCTTGTTGGCATTAAATCAGGGGCTTGATGACGCTGAGTTATACTGTCAGAGATTCCGTAGGTGGGCTGTCCTGACCAAATGGAATGACGACGCTTTGGCGGCCCTTTTCCGGAAGGGTCTGTCGGATAATGTAAAGGATGTTATGGTGGGATTCCCTGTCCCCTCTGGTCTCAATGATTCTATGTCATTAGCGATTCAAATTGACAGACGTTTGCGTGAGCGGAGAAGTATGCGTGGAGTGGTGTTGCCTTGTGAGCCAGCTGCTGAGCCCATGCAGTGTGATGGAGTGGTGTCTGGGGCACAGCGTCATGAGTTTCGAAAGCGCAATGGGTTATGTTTCTACTGTGGTGATGCCTCTCATGCTATTTCAGTCTGCCCTAAGCGGGGAAGACGTTTTGCACGCTCAGTTGTCTTGGGTAGTGTTCAGACTAAGTTTTTATTAACTGTCACTCTGATATGCTCTCTGTCCTCATTTTCTGCTCAGGCTTTCGTTGATTCTGGAGCAGCTATTAACCTGATGGATTATGATTTTGCTAAACGTTGTGGGTTTCCCTTGATACCCCTACAGAAGTCTATTCCTTTACTGGGGATCGATTCTACCCCTTTGGCTGAGAATAAACCCCAGTTTTCTACTCAGGTGATAATGAGGGTTGAACCTGATCACCAGGAGTGCTGCAAATTTTTGGTTCTATATAATCTGCATGACATTATAGTGCTGGGTTTCCCTTGGTTACAGTCTCATAATCCTGTTTTGGATTGGAAATCTGTGTCTGTAACCAGTTGGTGCTGCCAATGTGTTAATACCAACACTCCTGTTTTTTCTGCCTCCCCCCAGGCTGAGGATGTTCCTGACTTTTTGTTTGATTTTTCTGATGTGTTTAGCGAAAGTAAATCTGCATCCTTGCCTCCCCATAGGAGCTATGACTGCGCTATTGAATTAGTGCCGGTAGTAAATTCCCTAAAGGTCGCCTTTTTAACTTGTCTGTACCTGAACATGACGCTATGCGGTCTTATATCAAGGAATCATTGGAGAAGGGTCATATCAGACCATCCTCTTCACCCTTAGGTGCCGGTTTTTTCTTTGTGGCCAAAAAAGATGGTTCATTAAGGCCGTGTATGATTATCGTCTCTTGAACAATATTACTGTGAAATATCAATACCCGTTACCCTTGATTTCTGACCTGTTTTCCAGGGTGAAAAACGCTACTTGGTTTACCAAGCTTGACCTCAGGGGGGCGTATAACCTTATTCGCATTAAGCACGGGGATGAATGGAAGACGGCATTTAACACCCCTGAAGGCATTTTGAGTACCTTGTGATGCCCTTTGGGCTCACTAATGCTCCTTCCGTCTTCCAGTCCTTCATGAATGACATTTTCAGGGATTTTGTGGACAAGTTTCTGATTGTTTATTTGGATGATATCTTGATTTTTTCTAATGACTGGGACTCTCATGTGAAACATGTTCGAACTGTATTCCAGATTTTGAGAGAGAATGCTCTGTATGTGAAGGGATCAAAGTGTCTTTTTGGCGTACAGAAGATCTCATTTCTGGGATTCATTTTGTCCCCATCTGTTATTGAAATGGACCCGGTCAAGGTTCAGGCCATCTGTGATTGGGTCCAACCTACTTCATTAAAGGCTCTTCAGAGATTTTTGGGTTTTGGCAATTTTTATCGTAAATTTATTGGTAATTTCTCGGTTATTGTTAAACCATTAACTGATTTGACCAGAAAGGGTTCTGATGTGGTGAATTGGCCTCCTGAGGCAGTCTCTGCGTTTCAGGAACTTAAGCAGAGATTCACTTCTGCTCCTGTTCTACGGCAGCCTGATGTTTCTCTGCCATTTCAGGTGGAGGTTGATGCCTCTGAAATTGGGGCAGGTGCCGTTTTGTCCCAAAAAGATCCAGAGACCTCTAAAAGTAACCCTTGTGCCTTTTTCTCTCGAAAATTTTCTCCTACTGAACGTAATTATGACGTGGGTAATCGGGAGTTATTGGCCATGAAGTGGGCTTTTGAAGAGTGGAGACATTGGCTGGAGGGAGCCAAACATCAGGTGGTGGTCCTTACGGACCATAAGAATCTGGTCTATCTGGAATCTGCCAAGCGACTCAATCCTAGACAGGCCAGGTGGGCCTTGTTTTTCACACGTTTTAATTTTGTGGTTTCCTTTCTTCCTAGCACTAAAAATGTTAAGGCGGATGCCCTCTCGAGGAGTTTCCTTGCGGACTCTCCTGAGCTATCTGATCCCTCTGTTATTTTGAAGGAGGGTGTAGTTCTTTCCGCCATCTCGCCCAATTTGAGACTTGCTCTGGAGGGGTGTCAGGAGGATAGGCCCGAGCGCTGCCCTGTTGGAAAATTGTTTGTCCCGGACCAATGGAAAAAGAGTGTGATGTCTGAGATTCATTGTTCCGCATTGGCTGGGCATCCCGGAATTTTGGTACCAGAGACTTGGTTAGTCGGTCCTTTTGGTGGCCTACCTTGTCTCGCGATGTCAGGGAATTTGTGCAGTCCTGCGGGACTTGCTCTCGCTCCAAGCCTTGCTCTCGCTCTAGTGGTTTGTTGATGCCATTGCCTGTGCCCAAGAGACCATGGACCCATATCTCTATGGATTTCATTTCCGATCTTCCTGTTTCTCAGAGAATGACCACCATCTGGGTAATTTGTGATAGGTTTTCCAAAATGATACATCTTGTGCCATTACCTAAGTTGCCTTCCTCCTCTGAATTGGTGCCATTGTTCCTTCAGCACGTGGTTCGTTTACACGGCATTCCTGAGAACATTGTGTCTGACAGAGGAGTCCAGTTTGTTTCCAGATTTTGGAGGACTTTTTGTTCTAAACTGGGTGTTCAATTGTCTTTCTCCTCGGCATTTCATCCTCAGACCAATGGTCAAACTGAGAGAACAAACCAGACATTGGAGACTTATCTAAGATGCTTTGTGTCTGCTGATCAGGATGACTGGGTCTCTTTTTTGCCTTTGGCTGAGTTTGCTCTTAATAATAGGGCTAGCTCTGCCACTTTGATGTCTCCGTTTTTCTGTAATTCTGGGTTTCACCCTCGATTTTCTTCAGGACAGACGGAGGCTTCTGTCTGTCCAGGTGTTGACTCTGTTGTTGAGCGTATGCAGCAGATTTGGGACCAGGTAGTGGAGAGGTTGTCCCTCTCTCAGGAGAAGGCCCAGCGGTTTGCTAACCGGCATAGGACTGATGGTCCTCGGTTTAAAGTGGGGGACTTGGTCTGGTTGTCCTCAAAGAATATTCCTATGAGAGTAGCATCTCCTAAATTTAAACCTAGGTTCATTGGACCTTATAAGATCATGGAGATTATTAATCCTGTTTCTTTTCGTTTGCTTCTTCCAGGGACATTTAAGATCCATAACGTGTTCCACAAGTCCTTGTTGAAGAGGTTTGTTGAGCCAGTGGTTCCTGCTGCTGTGCCTCCTGACCCTGTTTTGGTTGAGGGCAATCTGGAGCATGTGGTTGAGAAAATATTGGATTCTCGTTTTTCTAGACGAAGACTCCAGTATTTGGTTAAATGGAGAGGTTATGGTCAGGAAGACAATTCTTGGGTGTTTGCTTCGGACATCCATGCTAGGAGACTTATCCGTGCGTATCATAGAACTCATCCTGACCGACCTGGTTGCTCAAATGAGGGTTCGGTGACCCCTCCTCAAGGGGGGGGTACTGTTGTGAATGGGTTTGAGATGAGTTCTGAGCAGAGGCTCCCTCTGGTGGTTACAAGCGGTACTAGTGAGGATTGTGAGGACTGGGAATCAGGTGTTACTGATTGGTCTTTTATAAGGGAGTCATTTTCCCATCAGGGTTGCCGGTGATCAATTGTTCTGGTCTGAATCCTTCTTTCCAGTTTCCCTTGTAGCCTGCTGTGTCGTGTCTGCATCTTCTGCTATCAGATAAGACAATTTCTTATTTTGTGTTTTTGCTATATTTTTGCATTTTGTCCTGCACTTCTGTGGGGGCCTTCAGGGTCCCCTCCGGGGGCTTTTGCCCTCTCAGTTTAGTTCAGCCACTGTGTTTTGTACTTTTGCTTTTTCCAGTTTTTTTTCAGTGGCTGCTGTTTTGTTTTTGTTACACCAGAGAACTAATTTAGGTGGTAGAGGTCGTGTGATCTCAGGTGATTTTGAAATTAGTAGAGTTGGTGTTTTTTCAGAGTTTTCTGAGATTGCAGTAAGTACCCTTCCTATCCTTTTCTATTTAGATAGTTTGGGCCCAGCGTTTGCTCATACTATTTTCTTTCTGTGTCAGTATTTCCTCTTGTCTAACCGCCATTACATGTTTGGGGGCTTTCTATTATCTTTGGGGTTCTGCTCCGGGGCAGATAGCTTTCCTATTTCTATCTTTAGGTGTAGTTAGTTTCTCAGGCTGTGACGAGGCGTCTAGGACCAACGTAGGAACGCTCCACGGCTGCCTCTAGTTGCGGTGGTTAGTCAGGGTACTGCAATCTCATAGATTCCAACTGCTCTGGTGTATTTCCTTTTTTACCTGCACTCCTCAGCTACCGTAACATAACAATACAGTATGTTTCCTGGGGGCTGGCCAATTAGTTCTGAGCATGCTCAGACGTAAAAAACGGATCCGGCCACCGGATCCTTCTTTTTCCGGATCAAGCGCATTCCGGCGCCCATAGAATTCAATTGTAGCAAAAAGCCGGAAGCGTTGTCCGGTTTTTCGCCGCAGACAAAAACGTTACTGTAGCTGTTTTTTCCAGACGCCGGAATGAAAATTTTCGCCGGATCTGGCAAAAAACTGAAGAACCACAAGGCCATGCGGCGCGATCCGGCGCTAATATAAGTCAATGGGAAAAAACCGATCCATGGTAGATTACGCCGGATCCGGTTTTACAAAAAATAGCCGGATTATGCCTGACGGAAAAAAACCTGATGTGTGAAATTAGCCTAATTCTGACAATCCCAGCCATCGAAATTCTCTAGTGTTTTATATGTGTCATTTAGGGGAAAAGGCTCTTTTTGCTTCTGCTTATCAATGATGAATCCTCTGTGATTGCTGTGAGGCTATCTGATTTTTTTTCTAAATTGATGTAAACCAGCCATGTAAGAGATCAGATAACAATTAGTACAAAGTATAGTGAAAAATATGAATAAATCTACAAAATTACAATAAGATGGGGTACACTGGAGAATGTATGGATATTAGTAAGCATTTTTTCTTGCTAAGCTAAATTTTAATTTTTGTTTTTACCTAAGAGTAATTTGTCTTCCTTATTTTAGGAGAAGCCAACTCCATACACACCCCAATTTTTTTGACTTGTGAGCTGAATAAATTTGGCGCATCTTTCAGCTACTGTGTGTCACCAGGGACAGAAGTGCATTTCTGTCTTTACTGAAGCCACCTTTGTGGCATAAATTGTAATGAATTTGATGGGCACACTCAGACAAGCCGTCTTCTGGCCACGCTTATCCTGCCATTCAGGATTGGTTTAAAATCTCCAAAGGTCACAAAAGTTTTGCACAACTACGAGTTGTGTAAAAAAAGCCTAATTTCAAACTGTTTACTCCAAAATTATGTTGAAAACTGATAAATCTGCATCTTTGTGTATATGGAAGACCTCACTAGAAAAGTGTGACCCCCTTCATAGTTGAGCATAAAAAGTGCCTTTCCCCCAACTTACAAGTGCACGTGTGAGCACAATTGTTTTAGGATCCATACTTGCACAACACTGTAATGCAGGTCCTCTGTGGGTGTTCTTCTTTGCAGACTGACTGTTTTGTCATGATGCTGACATTGTTTGATCTTCTTAGGAAACTGGCCTGCAGTTTAAGAAATTCATGGCTTACCCTTGGATTTTAACCATCACCTGGCCAGTCAATTTGGTAAGATACATTACATGCTGCAAAACAATTACTGTTCCTTTGGAGTAGATCTTATTACATGGTGTGTGGGTGAGAAAATGTATGGTTATAGAATAAAGAAAAAAGTTTTACTTACACCCAAATCTATCCAGTGGCTTAGCAGACAGGTGACGGATGGACTGGACCTCCTTAGTATCTGTCCCAGAATAGACCATCAGAAGGACTGGGGATTTGAATATTAAGTAATCCGTCTTTATTTTATAACAATCCTTTCCCTCTGGCAAGTATTGAAAAGTCCTGGAAATCTTCTTTAATATGCCTATTTCTAGGGGAACGATTTGGTTAGCACATAAACATGCCTATTTTTTATTGGGGCCAACTTTAGTATGTAAGTCGATCCTTTTGAAATATACATCTAAGAAGCAGAATATGTAGAGACATTATAGACACTGATTAACGCAATGTTGTGTCTCGCAGGACTCTGAAGATTACCCTCTAATTAGGCCAGGAATTTACTGGAAAAAATTTCGGTCCAATTTCTGTGAATTCACATTTGTGCTGGTTCAGCAATGTCAGTACAGTGTCATATATGATGGCTATCTCCTGAATACCCTTATTTCCCTGCTTCTGGGACTGTCAGACTCCTGTATTCGAGCCTTCCGGCACACCAGTACATTGTCTGGTAGGTGTTCAGTATACAGTCAAGACCTGATCATACAGTTTACACTTTTATCAAGTAACCAATGTCTATTAGCTGAGCTATTGTTTGTCCTGATTTTTGAAGTTCATAACCAATTTGTGGGACTTCTGTGCATTGTGCAGTACATTGTGTGGTGTCTTTTGCTGTATTCTGCAAGGAGACCTGCCTGTCGCTCCTTCATCTGCAAAGTTTAGAGTATGAAAAAAGAACGTCATTAATAAAACTGTTGATGGTCAGTTAATATTCTCTATTTATCACTATTTTTCTTCTTTGTATTAGCTGTAAAATTGCTCACTGCTCTTATACGAGTTATCCTAAACTTGGATATCAATATAGATAACTCAGACAGACTGTATGAAGTAGAGAAAAAACGAACCCATCTTAAAAAGATAAACTCAAGGCTTGAGCAGCTGGACAAAAAGCGGAAAAAGGTATAATATAATATCTTACTTGGTGCAGGTTTTAAGCCGCTTAAACACATAACACAGAGTAGTTTAAAAGTAATGTGCTCTGGAAGAATTTGCCTCAATTCATCAGATTAAAGTTTTTGCACTCCAAACGTGATGAATAGTGCACTGGAGGAAAATGCACTGACTTCATTAAGAGGTGCATTTTTCACCCGTCATGGGCTTCAGTAAGAATTGTACTCCACAATTTGTGTGGAGTAAGGTTATGATGAATTTGTGAACTGTGCTGGGCCACATCCCTCTCACCTGAGCTCTGCCCACTTTCCAAAAGTTGTTGAAAGTTTCTGGGACTGGAGAAAAAATGCTAAAAGTCTCAAAACTTTGAATTGTGCAAACATTTTTTCAAACAGTTTTGCTTTAGAATTCTGGCGAATGCTATTTGATGAATCGGACTGTTTTTTTTTAGCTCTATCGGGCTGATGTATGTCAGTATGTTTTTTTCTTCTGTATGGAATAGCCGTCTTTCAGCACAATACATTATATACGTTTTTCTAACATGGGAGCTATAGATGACAGACGACATTGTCTGCTTATAGATTACTAGCTGTTGGTAAATTCCCCCAATGTATGCCTTGCTGCACACACTGGAAAATTACATCTGTGAAAGCACCTTTACTTCTGCCTTAAAGGCTTGGTCCCATACAGTTTGTTCAGGAGCGCACCGCTCCCCAGCCTTTCTGACTTCCTGATTGCTGGGGGCCAGGTGCTCCTGCTTAATTGACAGTTCTCACCAGTAGCATCGTTGTGCTGCTGATCCAAACTGTGGGCTCTCCGAATCTGTTAAATGTGGCAGCTTTGCCTCTACAGCATTGGAGGAGTGCAGTAACACTGAAGTTAGACATGACGAGGAGATAACTGCTCTCCAGCAATCCCGCCTTGCTTTAGTGCAGTGTTTACAAACTTCATAGAAAAGAGCTTGTAAACTCTGCTCATTTTCTTCCACCACTGCTGTATTGAATAGGCAACTAGCTGTAATCCACAAAAGAGGAAAATTTGGCAATGTCAAGGGAACTGGGGGAAAATTTTAATATATAGTATATTGCAAACATGTATATAAATTTCAAACTATACACCCCAATAAAGATAGGAGTAACCATTGTAACCCACTTAGAATGTAACCAGCAAGGTGTCATTAGGGACGATTGGTGACAATCATTATGTTTCAATGAAACAAGTGTCTGGATGAAACTTGTATGAGAGAAAGGGAAAAACATATGACTGCCCTAATGGAATGAAATTAACAGCACAGATAAAACAGTAAAGCCAGCAAAGTAGGGTGGAAGTATTGTTTCTTGTGTCGTTATTACCAGTAATTTTCCATTATGCTTAGTTGCAACAAAGACATCGTGAGATAGAAGATATGATGGATGCGCTGTTAAAAGGAATTTTTCTGCTACGGTATCGGTAAGTAATAACCCTGGTCCCTTTGCCCTTAGATTAGACTGTGCAGATTAGCTTTGCTGACCGGATATCTTTAATGTTTTGACATATTGTACTATTCACAACCGGGTAATTATTTATTGGGGCTTTCTTTTAGTTGTACGGATGGGAAACTTTGTTTTATGTGCTTGACCAATTTTAGACATTCCTTCTCTAATTAGCATCATATAGATTTTTTTTTTTCCATTGATGGCTATTAACCCCTTAGTGACCGGGCCAAATTTTTAAAATCTGACCAGTGTCACTTTATGTGGTAATAACGCTGAAACGCTTCAACATATCCCTTTAATTTGGAGACTGTTTTTTCGTGACACATTATGCTTTATCATAATGGTAAATTTAGGTTGATATGTTTTGTTTTTATTTATAAAAAAAATCAGAATTTTGCCAAAAATTTTAAAAAATAGCAATTTTTAAGCTTTGAATGATTATCCCTTTAATCCAGATAGTCATACCATGGCAAAACATTAATAAATAACATTTCCCACATGTCTGCTTTAAATCGACACCATTTGTAAAATGTTATTTTATTTTGTTAGCATTTTATGAGGTTTAAAAATGTAGCAGCAATTTTTCCTTTTCCCAAGAAAATTTACAAAATTATTTTTTTTTAGGGACCTATCCAGGTTTGAAGTGACTTTGAGGGTCTTATATATTGGAAACCCCCCAAAAGTGATACCATTTTAAAAACAGCACCCCTTGACATATTTAAAATTGCTTTCAGGTAGTTTATTAACCATTCAGGTGCTTTTCAGGAGTTAATGCAAAGTGACATGACAGGAATGAAAAAATGTATTTTTACCACCTAAATGACACTAACTTCTGAACAGGTCACTATAGGCGGCAGACACTAAGGCCGTTATTTGGCCGTGAATTGCCATGGCAGGGATCAGGAACACACAATCATGATTTCTGTGTGCCGATGGGGATAAAGAGGAAGCCCCCACACTCTGTAAACCATTTATATTATGTAGTCGCTATTGACAGCAGCATCCAAGGGGTTAAACAGATACGATCAGTGCCAACGCTGATTGTGGCTGATGCAGCAAGTTGTCAGCTATAGTGTACAGCCGATAGCTGCTGGATTGTCTCCTGTATAGGGATGCTATTCTCTTATATCTTAGGTCTGTAAAAAGATGTATTGGCAGTCATTAACTGCATACATTGCAAGATGTCTGTAAAGTTCTACATCATAAATGTGGATCATTGTACATATTTTTGCTGTTAATGTTGCGCTCAACAATATTAAACTAAAAATAATGAATGTAACCTATAATACCAGCATATTGTCTTCTCTATTGTTAGAACCACTCATGCTTGGAAATCGAGTTATTTGGGTGATATATAATAGATACTAGCTATGAACCCATTCTATGCTCGGGTGGCAAGCATTTTTATAGGTATATGGTCTCCCATCCTGGTATGTGCTGCCCCCCTCCTATCCTGGTATGCATGGCACCCCTCATCCCTATCCTGGTATGTATGGTACCCCTCATCCCTATACTGGTATGTATGGTCCCCTCACCCCCACCCAAATCTGGTATGCATGGCACCCCATTCCTCATCCTGGTATGCATGGTCCCCTCTTCCCCCAATCCTGGTATGCATGGTACCCCCTCATCCCTATCCTGGTACCTGCTCATCCATATCCTGGTATTCATGGTTTCCTCACCCCCCAATCCTGGTATGCATGGTCCCCTCACCCCCAATCCTGGTATGCATGGTCCCCATACCCCCCAATCCTAGTATGCATGGTCCCCTCCCACCCAATCCTGGAATGCATGGTCCCCTCACCCCCCAATTCTGGTATGAATGGTCCCCTCACCCCCAATTCTGGTATGCATGGTCCCCCCTCATCCCTATCGTAGGATGTATGGTACCCTTCACCCTCCAATCCTGGTATGCATCGTCCCCTCATCCCCAATCCTGGTATACATGGCACCCATTACCTCACAATTCTGGTATGCATGGTCCCCTCACCCCCCAATCATGGTATGCATGGCCCCCTCACCCCCCCAAACCTGATAAGCATGGTCCTCTCACCCCCCATCCTGGTATGCATGGTCCCCTCACCCCCAATCCTGATATGCATTGTCCCCTCAACCCCCTATCCTGGTATGCATGGTTCTCTCACCCCCCTATCCTGGTATGCATGGCCCCCTCACCCCTCAATCTTGGAATGCATGGTCCCCTCCCCCCCCAATCCTGGAATGCATGGTCCCCTCACCCCACAATGCTGGTATGCATGGTCCCCCCTCATCCATATCGTAGGATGTATGGTACCCCCTCACCACAATCCTGATATGCATGGTCCCCTCACCCCCAATCCTGATATGCATGGTCCCCTCACCCCCCAATCCTGGTATGTATGGTCCCCTCACCCCCCAATCTTGGAATGCATGGTCCCCTCACCCCCCAATCCTGGTATGCATGGTTCCCTCACCCCCCAATGCTGGTATGAATGGTCCCCCCTCATCCATATCGTAGGATGTACGGTACCCCCTCACCACAATCCTGATATGCATGGTCCCCTCACCCCCAATCCTGATATGCATGGTCCCCTCACCCCCCAATCCTGGTATGCATGGTCCCCTCACCCCCCAGTCTTGGAATGCATGGTCCCCTCACCCCCCAATCCTGATGTGCCTGGTCCTCTCACCCCCCTATCCTGGTATGCATGGTCCTCTCACCCCCTATCCTGATTTGTATGGTCCCCCTCACCCCTATTAAACTGCACACATACCCAAAAAAAAAACAAACATTTATACTCCCCTTTCTTCCCTGTGCTCCAGCGCTGTACCGTTCTGCTGGACGCCAGGGGAGGAGAGCGGCCCCGGAGTACGTGCATGCCCATACCGCTCTGTCCGGCGCCATATTGCTGAAGACACACTGTAAATGTGTCTTCAGCAAAATGCGATTCCGACGTGCACTCCTGGTCTCCTGCCCCGGCGAGAAGAGAAGCGCCGTGGCAACGCTCCTCCCTGTCAGGTAAGTATGTAAGTATGGCGCCGGAGATCGCGGTATGCATCCAGTGTCTACGCATACAGCGATCTCCGTTCCATACACACTCCTCACTGCTGGATACCGTCTTCTGTCTGGAGCCAGACTGCGCAGGTGTGTTGCGCTTGCGCAGTCTATAAAGGCTTCGGACAGAGGGACGCTCCTAGCGTTATAGATATTAGGAAGCGCTTATAATTAGTGATGAGCGAACGTGCTCGGATCAGGTGTTATCTGAGCATGCTTGTGTTCTAACTGGGTGACTTCGGCGTTCTCGAAAAATACGTTCGAGTCCCCGCAGCTGCAGGTCTCGGCTGTCTAACAGCTGTAACACATGCAGGGATTGCTTAACAAGCAGGTAATCCCCGCATGTGTTGCGGCTGTCGAGTAGCCGCGAGACTTGCAGCCGTGGGGACTCAAACATATTTTTGGAGCACGCCAAAGACACTCGGTTAGCACCCGAGCATGCTCGGATAACAACTTATCCCAACACGTTCGCTCAATACTACTCATAATCCTTTACTTCACTGCTTCACATTTTCATGTTATCGGGTGTGTTTCAGATTGGAGGATATCATTTTAACATGCTCTCTTTTCGTACAATTTTTTCTGGCTTTATTTGCAACCCAATATCACTTTAAAATCTAAAGTGAAATGTAATCTGCCCTAGAGAATGGTGTTTTTTTTTTTTATGCAGCGTGATTAGGGCTTAGCCTTTTTTGTAGCATTTTTACCATAGTCTTCTTTACAGGAATTGAAAAAAAAAAAAAAACTGTTGCAAAATATAAAATGCCATCAAAAATACTCAAACACATATGGTATATTTTCTTAATATAGAAGATACATTTTACAGTTTTTCAACTAAAGTTTAATGTTTATTTTTTTTTTTTTATTCTTTTTATAGAGATGTTGTTTCTGAGATAAGAGCGTTATGTATAGAAGAAATAGGCATGTGGATGAAAATGTACCCCAACTTGTATTTGAATGACAGTTACTTAAAGTATGTTGGCTGGATGCTGTACGATAAGGTGGGCTTGTAATGACATTTTCTGTTTGTTATGTCAAAGTGTTGTCCTTGTGAAAATCTGCAATCTGCAGCTGTCTATGTGCAGCAAAAGGTTCAGCTGTGTTGGACTTTTCTCACTTTTTTGCTTTTCCCAGTGATGAAAACATGTACAGTGGCCACTCACATCTCATCCTATCATATCTCATTGTATATGTTTCACCAGGACTTTTTCTATTCTACAGACTATCATAGAGTGAAAAAAATACAGAATGGTATATACATTTGTGCTGAAAAGTTTACATACCTCGGCAGAATTTTTGTTTTTTGGCCTTTTTTAGGACAATATGAATGATAACACCAAAACTTTTTCTCCACTCATGGTTAGTGGTTGTGTGAAGCCATTTATTGTCAAACTACTGTGTTTTCTCTTTTTAAATCACAATGACAACCCAAAACATCCAAATGACACTGATCAAAAGTTCACATACCCTGGTGATTTTGGCCCGATAACATGCACAGAAGTTTATAAAAATGGGTTTGAATGGTTACTAAAGGAAAGATCCTCACCTGTGTGTGTGCATAAAATCTGAGTGAGTTTCTGATATCCAGGCAGACTCTTGAATTTTTCATCCAGCCACTGATGTCTCTGCATTGTGAGTCGTGGGGAAAGCAAAAGAATTGTCAACGGATCTATGGGAAAAGAAAGTTAGTTGAACTGTATAAAACAGGAAAGGGATACAAAAAGATATCCAAGGAATTGATAATGCCAGTCATGTATTTCTGTTATTTACCACCAATATTACCTGGCATCAACACAAAGTATAAAACAGACTATGAAAATGACATAAAAATGAAGCCCCAGGTATCACGAAAAAAGATGCAAAAATTATTTGAATATCCGAATGAGAAAAACTCTACAGGTTTTTAAACCTCATGCACCAAAACCCCCTGAAAATATGCCTGGTGAGGAATAGGGCCTGGTGAGCCAGGTCCTGATTACCTTAATAAATAACTAGTCCTTCTTTATTACTCCAGTATATCTGCATCTATTTTACGTTGCTTTTTTTGTACTTCACCCTTTGTGGCTGCTTTCAGGTCCCAGACGTGCGTTTGAGAAGTCTGATTGCATTGCATGGCATTTATGAGAAAAAGACTTTTGTTTCCAAAATGGACCTTTTTACAACAAGATTCAAGGTAAATACGATTGTGTCATTTTCTAACGTTACATTTGGTAACAAATAGTTCTGTATCAATATACAAGTGTGAGAAATGTTATGTATAATTCACACAATTAAAAAACTGTCTAAAAATCTCACCCTCAAGACTTCTATGTGTATTTCTTTATTACATCCATTACTTCTCCTCTTGTTACTTCTGATATATACGTGTTAGTTACTTAACATCTCATAACATCCATGTTTTACCTTATTTCTTATGTAAAATCTAGGATCGCATTATATCAATGACTTTGGATAAGGATCATGAGGTCTCGGTTCAATCAATGAAGCTCCTTGTCCATATGTTAAGGTATATCTTTCATCAGTTTATGATATTTTATGTGTATGATCTGTAACCTTGTAAATATATAGGTCTTATAGGGTCACCATTTATAAAAAAAAAAATTAAATACATAAAAACCATTGGGATACCGAGTTGCAATAGGTAAAATGTTTATAGAAATGCACAGACCCTTTTAAAGGGATTGTCAACTACTCACATGTTAATGGCCTATCCTTAGCATAAGTCAGTAATATGAAATCTGTGGGAGATCCCACAGCTGGCACACCCACTGATCAGCTGTAATCACCTCTGGCAATTGTTGGATGTAAGCTGTGCATGGAGTGAAACATCACTGTTGCGTCACACTGATTAGTGGCCACTCCTGGGTGCTGCTCAACTGCAAAGGAGCAGATCTGCAGGACCTGGCAGTGGACACAAAACAGTGTATGGAACGGTGATGTTCCCACTCTGTACACTGGTTACATCACACTGCAGATAGTGGAGCTGACAAGGGCAGATAGGTCATCAATATGATAGAAGTAGTCAACTTTTTTAAGATTTTGTAAATTACCTCTAAAATGCCTCTTTAGTAGACTTACAGATAAAAAATGCATGAATGTATTGTCTTTCGTTTCTAATGGACTACAAGTACATCACAATTTTATACATTGAAATCGGTGGTGTTTGTATGCATGAGTCCAGTTGGTGGTCTAATGAGGCCAGCGGTCGGTCCTACTCAGTGATTGACAGTCTTCCCTATGTGACTGCATGAAGAGATAGCTGTCAGTGACTGGGTAGGACTGCCTACTGGATTCATACATACAAACACCAGGGATTTCAATAAATGAAATACAAGTTACACTAAATCCTTTCCCACAAACCAACAAATCTTCTGCTTAGCATCTCCCATTTGATACCATGCTATCCATAGATCAGACTGCACATACAACGTTACAGTTTCCCTATAACTGCCGTACACAGAAGGCTTACCAAAGCTAACTGATGTAATGAATCTTTTCAGCTGTGGATCTTTGCTTGCCACTTAAGTTGCTGCTCTGGTTTTACCTTGGTTTGCTGTGTTATCACAGTGTACTGCTTATAGCTATTTGGTATACACTAAAAAGATATACCTCCTATTGACCTCACTTATTAATTTGTATGTTCTCCCCGTGTTTACGTGGATTTTCTCCAGGTAGTCCAGTTTCCTCCCAGATTGCAAAGACATACTGATAGAGAATGTAGATTTTGAGCCCCAATGGCGATGATAATGTCTGCAAAATGCTGCAGACTATCATGGCACTATGTAAGTAACTGTAATAAATTAATGAATAAATTATTTTTGGGAGCACTTTAATTTGACCATATTTCAGTTGTAATGACATGATCTAGCAGTAGAGGGCAGTAGAAGTTCTCTATTTACTAAAGAATGAATGTCAGTGTGTGTATCAGTGACATCACTGAGCCGCAGTTACTGATCACATTAACCACAGTTCTTGCCAGAAACTGTACCCCAAAAAAATGCAGATATGATCTTCAAGGAAATGTAGTTTGTCAGTTATTTAATTAATTGAAAATTATGGCAATCTATCCCTGCTCGAAGCCTATGCCTTTTGAACGTATTTTTTTAAAAAAAGTGCCAACTGCCTGCTCAACCTTGACTGGCATAAGATACAGTAAATGTCTGCACTGTCAGGAACAACTGAAATTTGAAAATTTGTGTAAATTAGAAATAAGGCCTAATACTAGCAGTTAGGTTTGTCCCGACTAGGTACACCTTGAGCTGCAGGGATGGCTTTTATGCTTTCTTTGATCAAAAACAGTGAAACGGTGTTTAATATGTACCCTATGTTATTTATATGCACAATTGCTATTTACTTACTTAGGTTTTGTCTGCCTGCTCAACCTTGGCTGGCATAAGATACAGTACATGGCTGCAGTGTCAGTAACAACTGTTTGAAAATTAGTCTAAATCAGAAATAAGGCATTTGTCACAGGGAATCTTTGTGAAATAGGATAAATGTGGAATAACCAAGAAGTCTGGGTATTTATTGTATGAAACTTTGAAATGGAAAGAAATTTCCGCTATATGTTATATGACACATTTTCTGGTGGTCTGACAGTTCTGCTCAGTGAAACATGTCACCCCCACACTGCCATGATATTTTAGGATGTAAAGACATTGGGATGTGAGACCATATAGGCTGTAAGGAAAGGCGGCTCATTATGATTACAGATACATAGAAACAAATGTCACACTTCATTTTTGCAAAAAAAAATCAATACTTATTTCTCATTTGAATTTTTTTTTACAATATGTCTCCCTGTAATACTTGGAAGTTTTGAAGATATAGAGACTGCCAGAAGCAGAATGTGTATGATAGATCAGAGGGATCCACGATTGTCAGGTGGAAGGAGACAGTTATTTCCCGTCATTACATAGTGATGTACTGTATATAGAGCCCTTGTATCAGCTTATCACTGCAGTATTAATGGCTGTCCATCATCTGGAAGATGTCACGGTCTGTCAGGAATTATACTTTGGCTAGTAAGCAGTTCTGTCGAATGGCTAACGGGGCGAGAGTTCATAGACTCGTATGTAATAAGCTGACGAGCTATTGTAGTAGTACTCTATAGTAATATTTGGCCACACAGTAGTTACTGTAAAATTAATGGTTACATTAATCATTGTCTGCGGCTGTCATTGTAATGTAAGAAAGCAGTGGGCAGCCTGAGACAGGTGATTTTAGAAAATGACATTAATTAGAAAAAATGTACAGAAGTGCCCCTAATGCCATCCTAACAAACCCAACTTTCTATGAGAAATTGGGCTCGTAGCCCTGAACGTCTGGTTTGGTAGCTCTTGGCATGCATAGCAGGATCCCAAAACCCTCTGGGTCTCCCCTCATTAGCAAAGACCAAGGACTTGCGTGTTATCATGAGACGTCATGATTTTAACTAAAACATGGCTGCCATATTATGTACACAGCAGTTACCGATCCATAATGGCTATAATGATGTCTCCTCACTCCCCCCCAAAAAAAATTGCAATAAAAAGCAAATAAATATCGTATGTATGCCAAAATTGTATCAATAATAAAAATGACAGCTTGTCACTCAAAAAGCAAGCCCTCACACAGGACCATCGATGGAAAAATAAGAAAGATACAGGTCTCGGTAAGCGTCAACTCAAAGCAATTGTTTTTTTCAAAGTTATGAATTTTATTCTAACCAACAAATAAAAAACAAAACAAAACACAAGACCTTGATATCGTCTTAACTATGCTGTCAGGTAATTTTTACTGCTCAATGAATGCCATAAAAGCAGAAACCCCAAAAATAACGGTGCAATTGTGTTTTCTTTCACTATTTCTGCCGCCTTATATTTTATTTCTGTTTTTCAGTACATTATATGATAAAATCAGTGGTGTCATTCACATGCACAACTCGTCCCACAAAACAAACCCTCATAGGACTATGTTGGCTCAGCAATAAAAAACTGTGAGGCTGGTGGAAGTAGGAGATAAAACAAAAGCACAAAAACAAAATCCCCCCTTTACCCGAAACATAAATGGCGAAATCTAAAAGAACTTAAAATGATAATCTGTTTAGTATCACTGCTTGTGTAATTCTCCAAACTACTAAAATATCAAGATTTACACTCCATATTGCAAAAAAGTGCAAGTGAAAAATAAATCGAAATGACTGTCGATTTTTTTTTTTTGCTTTACTTCCCCAAAAACTCTATTGACTGAAAAATAAAAAAGTTCTGGCTCTTAGAATATGGTGACTATAGCCAATTTTATTAAATAAACAGCAGCGATCAGAGCTAACTCCACTTGCTGCTGTTCTAAAAAAAATATATATATATATATATATATATAACATAATACAAATCTATATAGATTTGGTACCTGTATTGCCCTATAAAAAAGTTACCTCCTCATTTATACGACAAAGTAAAACTAAAAAAACCGAAATTGTATTTTTTAATTTTTTTTTATTTAAAAATGTCTGCATTTCTATCTCAATAACTCTTAAGTCATACAATATGCTGCTTGTATAAAATTCTGGTATAGTGAGAACAAAACAAAAAAGCCTCCATACCAGAGAGGGTCTCATCTGAGTGGCACTGCCAGCGTGCATCAGAGGGGACATGAAGTGTCTGGACACAGCGAAGAATCACTTGGATTGTATAGCTGTACAATGAGCTTATTGGTCTTTGTTGTGACATTGAAATGAGATGTCAGATAATAGAAGCTTCTTCTTTCAGGAATTGTGAAGATCTGTTTACCACGGAGGAGTGTGACACCTTGTACCAGTTTGTGTTTGCCTCTCACAGGCCACTGGCGTCAGCAGCTGGAGAATTTTTATATATAAGGTAATTGAAATGACCTTGCTTTTTAGATTGCTGTATGCTGTTGAAATTTAAAGGGTATGGGCCAACATTAAATCTGCGTGATGGGAATTACTGGGTGTATTGTTTCCTCAGTTTTTTTCCATAAAGTATATGTGAACATCAGAAGTAAAAAATACACTGCGCTTCATAGCATTTTTCTTCTAACCGGTTTTATTAAAGGTGTATTATTTCATTGTAGTCATCAGGACTGGTCATCACCCACTGAACATTGCAGATCCACCTCCTGAGACCCCACAATGCCTAAAATAAAGGGGATTCACAGTGGTTCCCTGCACAGCATTGTCCAAGTCCCCCAGTGTGCGTGGAATTACATTTACCGTACTTGCAATTACCTTTTCTTTACGTAAATGGGGCGGTGACGCTTTTTCTTTGATGCAATTGACTAGAGCCATCACTTCACAGGGGAAAAGCCGAAGTGGCAATAGTCTTCAGTGTCACCGAGGGTCTCAGAGGTTGGACCTCTATCTACGAGAGATTCCATAATATTATCAAATGGTAATATCCATTTTATATATAGAATAACTAAAGTGACATTGATCCTGGTGACTAGAAATGTCTAAAACAAATAGCCTATAGCTCTGTATACCTAGCCTATAAAACCACATTCGTCTTTCATGTTATTTTTTGCGGACGAAAAAATTGTGGTCATCTACATTTTTTATACGTCTAAAAAACCAATATGATGTAAACTTGACAAATCGTAGTCAATGGAACTTTTTTTTTTACCAAGTCTTGCTCATTTTACAGTAAGGATATGTTGCAATACACATCTTATCCAGTTTTTTGCAAAAAAGATGTATGTGTCCAGCAGAATGCACTATATCAATGTGAACCTAGCCTATACTGTGCTAGCGAGATTGATGTCATACATGCAACTGAAAACTTAATATTCATTATCATTTCCAGCCCCTGTACAATACCGTTTAGCATTTCTTCTAATGCTGTACATCTCATATATCATCCATAGACATCTAGGTCCAATGACAGAAGCAATGAATGCACAGAAGACTGAAAACTCAGAGCACAAAATAAGCCAGTTGATGAAGCTTTTAGACTTCTTCCTAGAAAACAAGGTATGATGATGATAATGATGAGAAGAAGAAATACATATACAAAAACTTGTATTCATGTCAGTAGAAATATGAAAACATACTATAACAAGTTAACCTATTTAGTCAAGAAGTAGAGTAGAGCTACCACATTTTCAGATTTGTGGTCATTTACATAAACCTTTCTAACAAGAAATGCAATAAGACATGAGCTGCGCTAATCCTTGATCTTTGCGGGTGGGATAAAGTTCAATTTAGTACCTTTAAAGGGAGCCTGTCAGCAGGTTTTTATTATGTAATCTGAGAGCACCATAATATAGAGGAAGAGAGCCCGATTCAAGGGATGTGTAATTCATTAGGCTGTGTTTTGCTGTTTTATCAGCAGGAGATTATCTGTAGCAGACAACTGGCCTTGTGCCTCCTAGTTCAACTACTTCCTCAGCACTGATCAGCAGCTCTCTGTCATCATACAATGTACACACAAAGCTGAGGTGTGGGTGGGTTATACACAGCGTTTTTGTTTAGTGTACAAAGGTAAAAGAAGTATACCTTTGAGAGCACTGTCCTGCAGCTGTTACCTCATAAGAGGCACCTGGGGCTCGCACACCCTTTTCATTAAACAAGGGTTGTGGGGAGTCTGCGACATTAACCCCTTCTTTGGCGGTTAACCCTTTATTGGGAGACAGCTGATATTGGGAGACAGCTGGGATAGCTCTCTCTTTAAGAGCTTTAACCCTTCAGCGTTCGTTTTGCCTTTGAAAACCACACTGTTCTAGTTGCTGACAGGTTTTGACCTGCCATATACTGTGTGAGGGCATGTCAAATCAGGGTCCAGGTGCGGACCGTCTCCCAGATCCGCTACAGGATCAGTCTCGCGTATCTGACACGCAGACCTCGATGGTGTCAAGTGCAGCGGTCGGAGGTGTCAGTGATGACAAAATGGAGGCCCTCGCTCGTTCTATTAATGGCCTTTCTGACCTTCTAGGTTATTGGGTGTCAGCTAGTTCCTCTCATGGTAGGAAGCGACACAGGCCGGTGCCATCTTCCCCGCGTAGCGACTCGGGGTTCCCCTTCAAGCTCGGATGGGGAGATGTCCGATTCGGATAAGGAGGATCGGCAGGGACACTCTGCCTCTCTTCTGAGCCGTGCAGAGGCTTTTATTGGGGCCATGAGGGAGGCGTTACAGTTACCGGAGGAGGTAACTAGACGTCCTGGTAAGTTGGCCCGGATGTTTCAGGAGTCGCATAGGTCGCGATCAGCCTTACTATCTCTGGACGAGCTTAATGGGGCAGTGGAGAAGGAACGCCTGTGTCCAGATAAACGTTTTCAGGGGACATGGTTTTTTTGAGACGCTATATCCGTGTACGACGGAGTTGATTGATAATTGGATTCCTTCTCCTGAAGTGGATGTCCCTTTATCCCAGCTTAGCAAATCCTCATTGCTTCCTGTTAAAGGGAAGGCGAGTCTGCAGGATCCGCTGGACAGAAAAACGGAGATGGCAGCGAAATCCATCTACGAGGCCGCGGGGCATGGATTCAGAGCAGTGCTAAGATCCATGTGTGCTTGTAAAGCTTTCCTGAGCTGGTTAGACCGTCTACGGACGGCGTGGCAAGATGGATCCCCACTATCCGAGGTAGAGGGGCTCTTCAAGTCATTGGAGGATGCAGCACGATATGGCAGTGATGCAGGTTTGGATACTGCCTCACTGCTGTCCAGGGCACAATCCTCGGCGATCACAGTCAGGAGAGCTCTGTGGCTTAGACAGTGGACCGGAGAAGCGGTTTCAAAGCAAGGTTTGCTATCCTTAGCTTACAAGGGTGGTCAGCTGTTTGGATCTGACCCCACGGAGCTGATTGCCAAGACAAAGGCAAAAGAAACGGCTTTACCGCAGCGAAGAGCTGTGACTTCTGCGTCTGGCAGGCATAGTGCCGGTACTAGTCGGCGGTCCTTTCGGTCCAGGGAATGGTTCGGTCAGCCCTCTTGGGGATCGGGGCGTCCCTCTTTTTCAGGAAAAAAGAACGCTCAGAAATTCCGCACTCCCTGGAAACAGAGCTTCCGCCAAGACAAGCGGGAAGCTGACAAAAAGCCCGCTAAGGCGGACTGACGCCAGGGCCTCACTCGAGGGCTCTCGAGTGGGAGGTCGCCTGCTCCAATTCGAACCGATTTGGGCTTCCCGCGTGTCGGACGCTTGGGTGACGCGGGTTGTGTCGGCAGGCTACTTCATAGAGTTTCTTTCTCGACCCCCAGACAGTTTTTGCTAATCCCGCATTCTGTCAGAGCCCGAGCTATTTGCCGCTCTACTGCGGGAGGTCGATTCCCTTCTACAGAAGGGTGTGGTGGTACCAGTTCCACCGGAGGATCGGGGAAGAGGTTTTTATTCCAACCTCTTTGTGTTCCCAAAAAGGAGGACAAATTTCGCCCCATTCTGGATCTCAAAAGATTGAATCGGCATGTCCGCTCCCGGAAATTCTGCATGGAGTCACTTCGCTCCGTTGTGGCGGCCTTGTCGCAGAACGATTTTTTGATGTCAATCGACATTCGCGACGCTTATTTGCATGTCCCCATCGGAAAGGCCCACCAACGCTTCCTTCGTTTTGCCATAGGCCAGGACCATTACCAGTTTGTGGCCCGGCCATTCGGGTTGGCCTCAGCACCCAGAGTTTTTTACAAAAATTCTGGCTCCTCTCATGGCGATTCTGCGAAGACAGGGGGTTACGATTCTTCCCTATCTGGACGACCTTTTGATTGTGGCGTCCTCAAAGGAGGAGGCGGTGACGGTTCGCAATCTATCCCTTCAGCTCCTGGAGGACTTCGGGTGGCTGGTAAATTGGGAGAAGTCGTCTCTGGAACCGTCGCAGTCAATCCTGTTTTTGGGAATGCATTTCGACACGATACGAGCAGTGGTGTCTCTGCCTCCAGACAAGCAAGCGAGTCTTCTTCGTCATGTACAGGTTATGAAGTCTGCGACAGCAATGTCCCTTCGAAGGTGTATGCGCCTTCTGGGTTTGATGGTGGCGTTAATGAAAGCAATTCCGTTTGCTCAATTTCATTCCAGGGCTCTCCAAATGTTCATCTTGAACCGTTGGGATCGATCGCAGTTTTCACTGGATTGCAGTGTTATCATCTCCCACAGGGTGAGAGAGTCTCTAGAATGGTGGAGTCCTTCCTTCCTCCGAGGTGGTCGATCATAACCACCGATGCCAGCCTGACGGGCTGGGGGGGAGTCTGGAACGATCTCTGGATTCAGGGAGTATGGTCGTTGGAAGAGTCTGTCCTGCCGATCAACATCCTGGAATTGAGGGCAATTTTCCTTTGCCTCCAACACTGGACGGTCCCTTTAAGCGGTCTACCAGTCCAAGTGCAGACAGACAACGCGACGGCGGTCGCGTATATCAACCATCAGGGTGGGACGAGGAGCTTCAGGCTCATGATGGAAGTGTCTCGAATTCTGGTATGGGCCGAGGCCAGAGTGCCAGCCATCTCTGCAATTCACATTCCAGGAGTTCAGAATATTACAGCAGACTTTCTCAGTCGCGAAAAGGTGGATCCCGGAGAATGGAGTCTTCATCCGGAAATTTTTGCACTGCTGTGCTCCCGTTGGGGAACTCCCCAAGTGGATTTGATGGCATCCAGGTTCAATGCCAAGTTACCGACGTTCATGTCCAGGTACAAGGACTCGAACGCTGTGGCAGTGGATGCTCTGGTGGCTCCTTGGGACCAATTCGAGCTAATCTATGTGTTTCCGCCGATATCCTTACTTCCTCTGGTGTTGCGTCGGATCAGACTGGAGAGACTCCCGGTTATGTTGATAGCCCCAGATTGGCCGAGGAGGACGTGGTTCTCTACACTGGTGTCGCTTCTGGCAGCGCCTCCACTTCCACTTCCTCTTCGCCCGGACCTGTTAACCCAAGGGCCCGTTCGTCACCCGGACCTGAAGTCTCTGCGTTTGACGGCGTGGCTCTTGAGACCGAAATCTTGACCCGTCAAGGGTTTTCAGCCGAAGTCATTGCCACTCTGCGAGCTGCCAGAGGTCCGGCTACTACTAGGTTCGGGTTCTTCTAGGAACCCGAGGATTTTTTCCATTCCCAATTTGTGGCCTTTTTGCAGTACGGGCTGGACAAGGGTTTGGCAGTTAGCACTCTGAAAGGACAGGTTTCTGCTCTGTCCTTGCTGTTTCGGAAGACTATCGCCTCGCTTAGGGACGTACGTTCCTTTTTTCACGGGGTAACCCGTCAATTTCCGCCGCGGAAGGTGCCTGTGTCTCCTTGGCGGCTCAATCTTGTCTTGGAGGCTCTTCAACATGGACCTTTTGAGCCTATGGACTCTGTTAATCTTTCCTTTCTCTCTTGGAAGGTTGCCTTCCTAGTGGCGGTCACTTCTTTGAGAAGGGTTTCTGGGTTGGCGGCTCTTTCTTGCTCGCCTCCTTTTCTGGAGTTTCTCCCAGATCGCGTAGTGCTTCGCATACGGGGCGACTTTCTACCTAAAGTGGTGTCACAGTTTCATGTTAACCAGGATATTGTGTTGTCCTCGCTCTGTCCGGAGGCAAGGAATGCGAAGGAACGGGCCTTGCACACATTGGATTTGGTGCGGGCTTTGAAGTTCTATTTGTCTATTACTCAAAGTTTTCGGAAGTCGGATTCTCTGTTTGTGATTCCAGCAGGTCGTCGACGTGGGCAACGAGCTTCCAAGGATTCTATAGCTCGTTGGATTCGGTCGGCCATTTTAGAGGCTTACCGACTTAAGGGCGAACCTTGCCCGATTAAGATTCGAGCTCACTCCACAAGGGCTGTGGGTTCATCGTGGGCTTTCCATCAAGGAGCCTCGGCAGCTCAGCTCTGCCGGGCGGCGACCTGGCGCTCCGTCCATACATTTACAAAATTTTATAAGGTGGACGTCAGTGCTTCCGCTGATGCGGCCTTAGGACGTAGGGTCCTGCAGGCGGCTGTAGTTTAAAGTTCTTGTGAACTTGTAGTTAGCGCTAGTTGCACATTTATTTAGGTTGTTGGGTATCTGCCTCTTTTGTTTTTTTTTTTGCCCACCCTTATTTTTGGACTGCTTTGGGACGTCCCACTAGTAATGACTAGTGTGTCTCCCTTCCTTCATCTGCTGCTGAAACTCGGATTTTGGTAAGAACTTACCTGTAAAATCCTTTTCAGCGAAGAAGGAAGGGAGACACACATCCCTCCCATGGCAGAAGTGTGTTGTTGTGTTTTCAGATGCGGCGTGACCCTTCTCTGATAGCGATTATCTGGGCTGAGGTCGGCGCGCTAAGGCTCTGTTCCAGCATTGCCAGCTCATCGCAGTGGTCAGGTTCAGTGAGTAGTACCTGAAACTGTGTGGTTTTTTCTGTTATATGCATAACCTGTCTCCTTGTTTTTCTCTCTGAAATCCTTCAGAAGGGGTTATGTTGCTCCGCTGGTGATATTTGCTCTTCCTTAGCTTGGGTACGACTGGAGAGCTGGAGTAGGAGGAGCCCTATATGCTGGAGGGGCCGGTCAACACTTTTTTAATCTGAGGTGTTTCTATCCTATGTGGGCTCCGCCTACCCACTAGTAATGACTAGTGTGTATCCCTTCCTTCTTCGCTGAAAAGGATTTTACAGGTAAGTTCTTACCAAAATCCATGTGTCAATACTTCTTGCTGATATGAAATTACATAGCAAAAACCTGCTGTCAGATTCCCTTTAAAAAGGAGAAAATGTCTTTTTTTGTGTGTTGAAATAACATGATGCAATGGAGTGCAAAAGTTATCAGCAGCTGACACAACTTTTAAGTCCAGCAACTGATCATTTACTTTTATATGGCAATCCTTCAATTCTCTTAGTTACATGACCATGTGGCGTACCTTGTTGACAGCCTCTGGGATTGTACACCTGGATTTTTAAAAGACTGGAAATGTATGACAGACATCCTTCTTCAAGACTCCTCTGAAAAGAGACTTGGTGAGCGCATACAGCCAAACAATAATGGGATTTCAATGCTAAGTTTTAATAAACCATTGAAATAAATGATTAAAACTAATAATGTATGACAATGCAAAGGGTGACACCTGCAGTACTTGTAACATATGCTGATTTTACTGTGGAATCACAGCAAAATTGAATGCAGAGCTTTAAAAGGAACCTGTCACGTTGTATATATTGTACGTACAGTCTGATCTGTGGCCATCATGGTGTAGAGAAGAGGAAGCTGAGCAGAAGATATATAGGTTTGTGGGAAAAGATGGAGTATAACTTGTATTTTATTAATTGAAATCCCTGCTGTTTGTGTGTATGAGTCCAGTGGGCGGTCCTACTCCGTGATTGACAACTATCTCTGCATGCACAGTCATACAGTGGAGACTGTCAATCACAGAATAGCATCACTCACTTGCTTCATATGTATACAAACACCAGAAATTTCAATGAATAAAGTGCAAGATGTACTGAAACTTTTTCCACAAAATGTATAGCAATCTGATCAGCTCCTCCTGCTCTATATCATCCTGACTGCAGATCAGATACCACTTTCATCATGACAGGTTCCCGTTAAGGAACCTGATGATCAATGAAGATTCCAGTAGTCATACCTCCACTGATCAGCTCAGCTCTGGCTCAATCGCATGGTTGTGTAGGAAAAACACTGCTGTGCTCTGTAATTCCCATCACTCTGTAGGAAAATGGGAAACATTTGCCAGCTCACCTTCCAAGAAGACTGTGCATGGCAGTGGATCCTAGCTGGCTAATGGATGCCACAATACAGTTCTATGGTTAGGAAAAAAGCAATAGAAAATAAAAAACGGCCAAATAGAAAAGACAAACGTTATGAGCCTATGTGTTTTGAACTGATATTGTAAAATGGTTCTTAGTTATGGGTATAGATTTCTTTTCATCAAATTGGATGTTAACCTTTTGAAATAAAGGATTTTGATGTGTTATCTTTAAAGATGAGCACTGGACCTTCTTTTCTACTAGATAATAATAATCATTATTTATATAGCGCCAACATATTCTGCAGCGCTTTACAGTTTAACAGTTTCAAAGCACAAGTCATAAGTAGCAACGTTAACAATACAATAATTAAAGCAAAATAAGATGAGATGACCCTGCTCGTGAGAGCTTACAATCTACAATGAGGTGGGGGAGTTACAAAGTACAGGTGTGTATATACAATGGTGTATTTACAATGATGGTCCAGCCATTTTGAGGGAGTGAGGGATGGATGGAGATAGTGAATGGGCTACACACACACACTTACACATAGAATGACTTTGATTAGTGAACGTGATTGGCCGCTCTGAACAAATGTGATTTGAGGGAGCGCCTGAAAACCATGCAAATTGTGGATAGTCCTGATTTCTTGGGGTAGAGCATTCCAGAGGATTGGCGCAGCGCGGGAGAAGTCTTGGAGTCGGGAGTGGGAGGTACGGATTAGTGCAGAGGTTAGTCGAAAGTCATTTGCAGAGCGCAGCAGTTGGTTAGGCCGATGGATAGAAATGAGGGAGGAGATGTAGGTGGTCCTGCACTGTGGAGAGCTTTGTGGGTGAGAACAAGTACTTTGAATTGGATCCTATAATGAATGGGCAGCCAATGTAAGGACTGGCGAAGAGCGGACGCGTCCGAGTACCGATTAGCCAGATGGATGACCCTGGCTGCTACATTCAGTATGGACTGGAGAAGGGATAGTCGAGTAGCGGGGAGGCCAATTAATAGAGCATTACAGTAGTCCAGGCGGGAGTGGATCAATGCTACAGTGAGGGTTTTTGTTGCTTCCATGATGAGAAAAGGGCGGATTCTGTAGATGTTCTTTAGGTGTAGGCGGCATGAGCGGGAAAGAGATTCTATATGGGAGGTGAAGGAGAGATTGGTGTCAAACATAACACCCAGACAGCGAGCCTGCTGCCGGGGTGTTATAGTGCTGCCCACGGAGAGGGAAATGTCAAATTTAGGTAGGTTAGTAGACGGCGGGAGCAGAAGAAGTTCAGTTTTGGAGAGGTTGAGTTTCAGATAGAGAGCGGACATGATGTTAGAGACTGCGGACAGACAGTCGGTGGCGTTCTGTAGTACAGCGGGGGTAAGGTCGGGGATGATGTGTATAGTTGTGTGTCATCAGCATAAAGATGGTACTGAAAGCCAAATCTGCTGATGGTCTGTCCAATTGGAGCCGTGTAGAAAGAGAAGAGAATTGGGGCCAAGTACTGAGCCCTGAGGTACCCCGACAGCGAGAGGAAGAGGAGATGACGTGGAGCCAGAGAACAAAACACTGAAGGAGTGGTCAGAAAGATAGGAAGAGAACCAGGAGAGAGCAGTGTCCTTAATGCCTAGTGACTGGAGCCTAGAGAGTAGTAGACGGTGGTCAACCGTGTCGAAAGCTGCAGAGAGGTCGAGAAGAATGAGCAGAGAGTGGTCACCATTACGTTTTGCTGTTAGAAGGTCATTGGTCACTTTGATGAGTGCAGTTTCAGTCGAATGTAGGGGCGGAAACCGGACTGTGAAGGGTCTAGGAGGGAGTGAGTGGAGAGGTAACGGGTAAGGCTGGAGTAGACTAGGCGCTCCAAAAGTTTAGAGATGAAGGGGAGGTTGGAGACTGGTCTGTAGTTGTTTGTGCAGGAAGGGTCGAGAGCGGGTTTCTTTAGTAATGGAGTAATGATGGAGTGTTTGAAGGAGGATGGGAAAATGCCAGAGGAGAGTGAGAGATTAAAGATTGTAGTTAGGTGAGTTGTGACAACTGGAGAGAGAGACTGGAGGAGATGTGAGGGGATGGGGTCGATAATGCATGTAGTCGGACGAGAGGAAGAGAGGAGTCTGGAGACTTCTTCTGTGATGGGATCAAATGTGGAAAGTGAGCCAGGGGAAATGCAGGGAGGGATGGGAGTCACAGCACTTGGAGGTTGAGAGCAGATTTCCTGACGGATATTAGTTATATGAAAAATTTTGGGCACCCCTATTAATCTTAAGCTTAATGTTTTATAAAAATTGGTGTTTTTGCAACAGCTATTTCAGTTTGATATATCTATTAACTATTGGACACAGTAATGTTTCTGCCTTGAAATAAGGTTTATTCTACTAACAGAAAATGTGCAATCTGCATCCAAACAAAATTTGACAGGTGCATAAGTATGGGCACCTCACCAGAAAAGTGACATTAATATTTAGTAGATCCTCCTTTTGCAAAATATAACAGCCTCCTTTTGCAAAAATAACAGCTTCCTGTAGCTTTTAATGAGTTCCTGGATCCTGGATGAAGGTATTTTTGACCATTCCTCTTTACAAAACAATTCCAGTTCAGTTAAGTTTGATGGTCGCCGAGCATGGACAGACAGCCCTCTTCAAATGATCCCACAGATGTTCAATGATATTCAGGTCTGGGGACTGGGATGGCCATTCCAGAACATTGTAATTGTTCCTCTGCATGAATGCCTGAGTAGATTTGGAGCGGTGTTTTGGATCATTGTCTTGCTGAAAGATCCATCCCCTGCGTAACTTCAACTTTGTCACTGATTCTTGAACATTATTGTCAAGAATCTGCTGATACTAAGTGGAATCCATGCGTCCCTCAACTTTAACAAGATTCACGGTGCCGGCATTGGCCACACAGCCCCAAAGCATGATGGAACCTCCACCAAATTTTACTGTGGGTAGCAAGTGTTTTTCTTGGAATGCTGTGTTTTTTTGACGCCATGCATAACGCCTTTTTGTATGACCAAACAACTCAATCTTGGTTTCATCAGTCCACAGGACCTTCTTCCAAAAAGAAATTGGCTTCTCCAAATGTGCTTTTGCATACCTCATCCGACTCTGTGGAGTGCTTGCAGAAACGGCTTCTTTCGCATCACTCTCCCATACAGCTTCTCCTTGTGCAAAGTGCGTTGTATAGTTGACCGATGCACAGTGACACCATCTGCAGCAAGTTGATGCTGCAGCTCTCTAGAAGTGGTCTGAGGATTGTCCTTGACTGATCTCACCATTCTTCTTCTCTGCCTTTCTGATGTTTTTCTTGGCCTGCCACTTCTGGCCTTAACAAGAACTGTCCCTGTGTTCTTCCATTTCCTTACTATGTTCCTCACAGTGGAAACTGACAGGTTAAATCTCTGTGACAGCTTTTTGTATCCTTCCCCTGAACAACTATGTTGAATAATCTTTGTTTTCAGATCATTTGACAGTTGTTTTGAGGAGCCCATGATGCCACTCTTCAGAGGAGATTCAAACAGGAGAACAACTTGCAAGTGGCCACTTTAAGTAGCTTTTCTCATCATTGCATACACCTGGCTATGAAGTTCAAAGCTCAATGAGGTTACAAAACCAAAAAAAGTGCTTTAGTAAGTCAGTAAAAAGTAGGTAGGAGTATTTAAAACAAGAAAATGATAAGGGTGCCCATACTTATGCACCTGTCAAATTTTGTTTGGATGCAGATTGCACATTTTCTGTTAGTACAATAAACCTCATTTCAAGGCAGAAACATTACTGCGTCCAATAGTTATTAGATATATCAAACTGAAATAGCTGTTGCAAAAACACCAATTTTTATCAAACATTAAGCTTAAGATTAATAGGGGTGCCCAAACTTTTTCATATAACTGTATCTATTTTTTCTATAAAGTGGGAGGCCAGCCCCTTTCATTTAGTAATTTGTTGTGTCAAGTCACTGAGTCAGTAAGGTATAGTAGGAAAACCTCTTTAATCTTCAGCTAAACCCCTTTCAACAGGAGCAGAGCTTTTCCCTGCTTGAGTAATCATTAAAACTACAATTCTACTCACTGTAAAGTCCCTGGCAAGGGGAGGAGTCAAGCAGCTGGGTCAAGAGTTGAAGAGGGGATAACTCAAGCTGGTAAAAGAGACCTCCTGTTTCTATATAGAGCTTAGAAGGAGTCAGCTAGTGAGCTTTTAATCACGTCATGTCATAAACCTAATAGAAAGAGAAGAATTAGTTGGGTAGAAGGGAAAAATGAGCAATTGTAAGTGCACAGTGGTATATAATATGATGATTGCAATATATTAAGAGAATAAAATCTTTGATAGGAGGAATGCTTTTTTAAAGCCAGTTATGCCGAAATAAACTTTTATGACCTTTCAATCATAAAAGGGAGATCATTGGAGGTCGATCTCTACAGCTCTAGCATTGATTTTTTGTCATCTTAACAGTGGTTTCATTGGCTTTTAGGTTTCAGTGCAAAGCAAGAAAGCTTGCTTGTGGAACTCATGTTGGCGACTGTTCGACAAGCAGTTGAAGGTCATCCTCCTGTGGGTAGAGGTGCAGCCAAAAAGGTGCGTTTCATGTTTTCTCTATGCTTCCAAGAGGGAATGTCTTTTATTGAACTATTCTAATAGACACTTCCAATCTGTATGCCCTATGTTATATACTGGTTGTTCATGTACTGATGTACAGTAGTTGAAAACCCTAGAGAGGGGCAAAAGCGCACACAATAGGGCAGTACTGTTTAGGGGGTGGTTGCACTCACCTGGTGGTGTTGTGTGAAGGCACAACATCTGTTTAGCCTAAGTATCGGCTGCTGCTGCCCCGTTGCTGGAGGACATACCTTCCAGATGTGTATTTACCAAAATGGAGAGACTCATGTTAGGCGGGCTGCTCTGCGAGAAATGAGGAGCCATGGAGCTTCAGACAAGATTTTTATTATTACCAAACGCAGACTGCTGTTCCAAGGCTCCTCTTTTTTCGCAGTGCAGCCCGCCTAACAGGATTCTCTCCATTCTCGTAGATATACAGTTGTGTGAAAAAGTGTTGGCAAACATGCAAAAGAATAGGAAATCAGGAAGGGGCAAACACTTTTTTCACACAACGGTATAGTTGTTGGCAGGAACCAGTGTGGAATATATGCAGCGTCACTCCTAGCTGCTGCTGCTGCTTCTTGTGCTGTATAGTCAGTATATTCCCTGTGATATCCCAGAATACGAGCAGCTGCTGGACCTTAGCTATAAGCCTATTTATAGGGCATATTCTCTCCTAAACTGTGCAGCATTATGCTTTTATCAGTGGCATCATGTTCCTACTCCTAGACTGCGTTACACTGAATACATTCCCTTCATATTAAAGATGTTCTAGTGTTACTGGCCAGCTGTAGTCTGAATTCACACCACTGCTGTTTTATGTAAGGTCCTGTCTGCCAAAGAGAAGAAAGCACAACTAGAAGACAAGGAAAGAATTACTCAACACTTTGCAGAAACCCTTCCTTTGATGTTGGCTAAGGTAACACAAGAGATGATCGGTCCCTTTTTGGTTTTCTTATTTTTTAATCACTCCTATTCCATTTTTCAGATCTGTGCTCTCTGTAGAATAGATATACTGGGGGAGATTTATCATGCAGCAGAATTCTGGTAGAATTTGCTTAAAAAAACCCTGTCTTTTAAGATCCCAACATATTTATTATGTGTGTTAGACATTTTTTGTGCTTTGGCCAAAAAGGGAGTGCGGCCCTAGCTGAAAAGGGGTCTGGCTTACTGAAAAAGGGGCATGACTTAATGTGCGGCATAATATGCTAAAAATTGTGCCAAAATTGTGTCATATATTAACCATGTTGATGAATTTGGTACATTTTAAGACTGTCTAGTCAAAAGCATCCCCATGCATTTTACACTAACGTAGGCCGAACCTGCCGATATTGACTTGTTTCCCTGACAGTAATGCATATGGGGGTCATGGACAGGTAAGGATCTGGCATGTTCAATTTCGGACTGCCAAACCTTTTGATCTAAGTGAGATAAACTACTACAAGACATGTCCGAGAGCTGCTCCCTCATAGAGAACACAGGAGCGCTCGGCCGAGAATACTGTGGTGAACTCAGGAGAGATCTCTGCCAGACAAATCATTGGTCAGATGACAGCCATCCAACGTATATGGGGGCTTTAAGGAGTTTTCCCACAACAAAGTTAATTTGAATCAACATTTTAATCTTTCAATAATAATAATTTCCACAATTGGATGTGTTTTTTAAAAAAAATGTTCCTGTGCTGAGATATTCTTATAAATGTGCCCCTGTTGTGTACTGTGTAATGGCTGTGTCAGACAGTGCAGGGACGTGTTCTGATCATACCACAGCTCCTGGACAGGGAGGACGCAAAAGAGAGTATACAGACAGAACAGCATGGGATCTCATCCCAGAGAAAAGGATCACACTATGCTCATAGTCTGATCAAACGCTGATCGGATGAGAGAATATACCCTGGTGTGACCCCATCATTGAAATGGTAAATTATCTCTATGATTTGTGTTATTTCCATACTGTCATCATTCATTTGTTTCATTATTTTTTTTCCACAGTTCTCAACAAATCCTGATGAAGTGATAAATCTTTTGCAAATTCCAAAATATTTTGATAAAGATATGTATTTTAAGGCCCCTATGGAAAAAGTAAGTAATAAATTTCTCACCAGTCTGCTTACAAACTGCCCACTTCACCCTCTGTGACAAGCTGGCGTAGACAGATTTGTAGTTATAGAAGTCTAGTTGTAATGTTAGCATATATTTTATAATACATGTGCGCTCCTGAGGCAATGTAACATTGCTTTAAAATTCTATTTTGTGACTACGATCTATACCTTCAAACGCAAATAACTGAGACATACACCATGTTCCAAATTAATACGCAAATGATCTTTTTCTCTTATTTTCCTAAGTGGTCGGTGCAAATGACAGTCGGTCTAATAAAAGTCATCACCCGTTAGAGTATACATTGAATTTTATTGAAGAAACCTCCCAATGATAACAGTATAATCTCCAAAATGGAAAAAAACTCAAAATGCACTGCTCCAAATTATTAGGCACAGTAGAATTTCTAAACATTTGATATGTTTTAAAGAACTGAAAATGCTCATTTGTGGAATTTGCAGCATTAGGAGGTCACATTCACTGAACAAAAAAGCTACTTAACTCCAAAACATCCTACAAGGCCAAGTTACGTGTTAACATAGGAACCCTTCTTTGATATCACCTTCACAATTCTTGCATCCATTGAACTTGTGAGTTTTTGGAGAGTTTCTTCTTGTATTTCTTTGCATGAAGTCAGAATAGCCTCCCAGCGCTGCTGTTTTGATGTGAACTGCCTCCCACCCTAATAGATCTTTTGCTTGATGATACTCCAAAGGTTCTTTATAGCAGGGTTCCCCAACTCCAGTCCTCAAGGCCCACCAACAGGTCATGTTTTCAGGATTTCCTTAGTATTGCCCAGGTGATAATTGCATCACCTGTGCAATACAAAGTAAATCCTGAAAACATCACCTGTTGGTGGGCCTTGAGGACTGGAGTTGGGGAACCCTGCTCTATAGGGTTGAGGTCAGGGGAAGATGGTGGCCAATGACTCAGAGGTATTCTTTGTAGCATGAGGTGGTGCATTGTCATGCATGAAGATGATTTTGCTCCTGAAGGCACGTTTCTGCTTTTTATACCATGGAAAAAGTTGTCAGTCAGAAACTCTATATACTTTGCAGAGGTCATTTTCACACCTTCAGGAACCTTAAAGGGCCCTACCAGCTGTTTCCCCATGATTCCGGCCCAAAACATGACTCCACCACCTTCTTGCTGATGTCGCAGCCTTGTTGGGACATGGTGGCCATCCACCTGGACCATCCAGGGTTGCTCGACACTCATCAGTAAACAAGACTGTTTTAAAATTAGTCTTCATGTATGTCTGGGCCCACTGCAACCGTTTCTGCTTGTGAGCACTGTTTAGGGTGGCTGAATAGTAGGTTTATGCACCACAGCAAGTCTTTCAAGGATCCTACACCTTGAGGTTTGAGGGACTCCAGAGGCACCAGCAGCTTCAAATATCTGTTTGCTGGTTTGTAATGGCTTTTTAGCAGCTGCTCTCTTAATCCGATAAACTTGCCTGGCAGAAACCTTCCTCATTCTGCCTTTATCAGCACAAGCACGACTATGCTCAGAATCAGCCACAAATCTCTTAACAGTACGATCACGCTTAAGTTTTCGGGAAATATCTAATGTTTTCATCCCTTAACCAAGGCATTGCACTATTTGATGCTTTTCAGCAGCAGAGAGATCCTTTTTCTTTCCCATGTTACTTGAAAACTCTGGCCTGCTTAATAGTGTGGAACATCCAATTTTCCTTTTATTGGGCTCACATGGCATACTAATTATCACAGGTATCTTGAGATTGATTTCAGTGATCCAAAGAACCCTGAGACACAAAACCATCAATGGGTTTCATTTCCCAAAAAAAAACAAAAACGCTATGTCACTTAAAACCAATTTGCTTAATAATTTGGAACATGGTGTAGAATTGCTAAGTTACAAATTTCATCTCAGCTAAACCTAAAAAATAATGTAATATACTAACAGTTTGTCAGGCTGCTTCTGTCATGTGTTAGGCCCCCTTCACACATCAGTTTTTCCAGTATGTGCGGTGACAGTTTTCACACGTAGCAGAGACCCACAAGCACACCCATTATAATCTATGGGGCTGCACACATGTCCGTGAACGTGTCCGTGTGACCCACACGTAGACATGTCCGATTTTTTTCCAGCAGCACTGATGACAATACATTTCGCAGACATACATATGGATGACATAAGGCGTGACATCTATGTGCCGTCTGTGTGACACGTATCAGAATAGAATGCAGAATAGAAATGACAGATGTCTAGGTGTTAAAGTTGTGCAGAGATAGAGATAGATAGATACAGTACAGACCAAAAGTTTGGACACACTTTCTCATTTAAAGATTTTTCTGTATTTTCATGACTATGAAAATTGTACATTCACACTGAAGGCATCAAAACTATGAATTAACACATGTGGAATTATATACTTAACAAAAATGTGTGAAACAGCTAAAAATATGTCTTATATTCTAGGTTATTCAAAGTAGCCACCTTTTGCTTTGATGACTGCTTTGCACACTCTTGGCATTCTCTTGATGAGCTTCAAGAGGTAGTCACTGGAAATGGTTTTCCAACAATCTTGAAGGAGTTCCCAGAGATGCTTAGCACTTGTTGGCCCTTTTGCCTTCACTCTGCGGTCCAGCTCACCCCAAACCATCTCGATTGGGTTCAGGTCTGGTGACTGTGGAGGCCAGGTCATCTGGCGTAGCACCCCATCACTCTCCTTCTAGGTCAAATAGCCCTTACACAGCCTGGAGGTGTGTTTGGGGTCATTGTCCTATTGAAAAATAAATGATAGTCCAATTAAACGCAAACTGGATGGAAGAGCATGCCGCTGCAAGATGCTGTGGTAGCCATGCTGGTTCAGTATGCCTTCAATTTTGAATAAATCCCCAACAGTGTCACCAGCAAAGCACCCCCACACCATCACACCTCCTCCTCCATGTCAACTGCCATTCTAAGCTGAAGTCTCCTGTCCTCGTCAGATCACAGCAGCTAAGCAGCTTGAGGCCGGTCAAGTAACGGAATGGGAACCAGGCATGTAGAGTCCACCTTTTCTGCGTCGCACAAAGACACGGTGGTTGGAACCAAAGATCTCAAATTTGGACTCATCAGACCAAAGCACAGATTTCCAGTGGTCTAATGTCCATTACTTGTGTTCTTTAGCCCAAACAAATCTCTTCTTGCCTATCGTTAGCAGTGGTTTCCTGGCAGCTATTTTACCATGAAGGCCTGCTGCACAAAGTCTCCTCTTAACAGTTGTTGTAGAGATGTGTCTGCTGCTAGAACTCTGTGTGGCATTGACCTGGTCTCTAATCTGAGCTGCTGTAAACCTGCGCTTTCTGAGGCTGGTGACTCGGATAAACTTATCCTCAGAAGCAGAGGTGACTCTTGGTCTTCCTTTCCTGGGGCGGTCCTCATGTGAGCCAGTTTCTTTGTAGCGCTTGATGGTTTTTGCAACTGCACTTGGGGACACTTTCAAAGTTTTCCCAATTTTTCGGACTGACTGACCCTCATTTCTTAAAGTAATGATGGCCACTCGTTTTTCTTTACTTAGCTGCTTTTTTTCTTGCCATAATGCAAATTCTAACAGTCTATTCAGTAGGACTATCAGCTGTGTATCCACCAGACTTCTGCACAACACAACTGATGGTCCCAACCCCATTTATAAGGCCAGAAATCCCACTTATTAAACCTGACAGGGCACACCTGTGAAGTGAAAACCGTTTCTGGTGACTACCTCTTGAAGCTCATCAAGAGAATGTCAAGAGTGTGCAAAGCAGTCATCAAAGCAAAAGGTGGCTCTTTTGAAGAACCTAGAATATAAGACATAATTTCAGTTGTTTCACACTTTTTTAAGTATATAATTCCACATAATTCCACATGTTAATTCATAGTTTTGATGCCTTCAGTGTGAATGTATAATTTTCATAGTCATGAAAATACAGAAAAATCTTTAAATGAGAAGGTATGTCCAAACTTTTGGTCTGTACTGTAGATAGATAGATATGGGGTAGGTAGATAGATAGCTAGATGGATATTTGTGAAATAATTAGTACTTTGTGTGTGTAGTTTACTGTACATGTATTAAGCTAATAAGTAAATGAAATAAATAGCATGGTGTCTTCCCTATTTTTGATAACCAGCTAAGGTAACGCAGGCAGCTGTGGGTTTATATTATCAGGATGGGAGGGTCCATGGATATTGGGTCCTTTCCAGCCTAAAAATACCAGCCCGCAGCAGAAGTGAATCATCACATGAGATAGTCCAATGCTTTGCCTCACTAGTCTCGATTGCAGTGGCAATCGGAATAATGGTTGTTGGGGTTGATGGTCAGATGTGATTTGTCAAAAAATCACAGCTGGCATCAAGCCCTGGAGTTAATAAAGAACACCCCCATCACTAGACCCAGTAATCAAAAATAAAAGTAGACACACTGCAAAAAACTGTTTATTTGAAAAAAAAAAACACCCCCCCACACACACTTTCCCTGATTCACCAATTTTTTAAGGAAAAAAAACAAGAACATGCAGGTCCGACATTAAAAAAAACAAGAAACTCTCCCTTGTTCACCAATTTATTAGAAAAAATGTTCCCACGCTGACCCGACGTAGTCCAGCGTTCCCCAAATGTGGCCCTGGATTTTGATACAGTACAGTTAGGTAACATCAAAACTCTTATTCCAAGACAGAGAATGAATTACTTCTAAATGGATTCAGAAAATCTATGCGTAAATAGGAAAATGTAATGGGTTGCATGGCTAGACTTTTCGCTACTACCCTCGGCACAGTTACGCAGGGATAGAATGGTGGATGTAGAATTTTAACTATATGTGATACCTCCCAACTTTTGAAGACGGGAAAGATGGACAAAGGCTGTGTCGCGCGTTGCGCGCCGCGGCAAATTTTAGGCTATGCCCCAACCACACCCATTTCTCAACTAGTCACACCCATGTCCACGCCCCAACCACACCCATTTAGCACTGATGATCACATTGACTGGTACTGAGGGCACACTGGTACTGAGTAAAAGAAAGAAAGAACAGAGAGAAAAAAGAAAACAGAGAGAAAGAAAGGAGAGAGAAAGAAAGAACAGAGAGAAAGAAAGAGGGAAAAGCAAGAAAGAACAGAGCGAGAAAGAAAGAAACAAAGAAAGAAAGGGGAAAGAAAGAACAGAGAGAGAAAGAAAGAAAGAGGGGAAAGAAAGAACAGAGACTGAGAAAGAAAGAGGGGAAAGAAAGAGCAGAGAAAGAAAGACAGATAGGGGAAAAGAAAGGAAGAACAGGGAGAAAGAAAGAAAGGGGAAAGAAAGAACAGAGAGAAAAAAAGAAAGGGTAAAGAAAGAGAACAGAGAGGGAGAGAGAAAGAAGGGAAAGAAAGAACAAAGAGAGAAAGAAAGAACAAAGAGAGAAAGAAAGAGAAAAAAAAGAAAGAATACAGAGATAGAGAGAAAGAAAGATGGGAAAGAAGGAACAGAGAGATAGAAATAACAGAGAGAAAGAAAGAGGGGAAAGAAAGAACAGAGAGAAAGAAAGGAAGAACAGATAGAAAAAGGAAGAACAGAGAGAGAAAGAAAGATTAGAGAGAAACCCTTGTACACACCTTGTACACACACGACTCCACTCCATAAACCTTGTACACATGCGGCTTTGCAGCATACACCTCGTACACACGCGGTTCTGCTCCGTACACCTCGTACACACGGCTCCGCTACATACACACAAGGCTCCACTCCGTACACCCCGTACACACACGGCTCTGCTCCGCTCCGTACACACATGGCTCAAGCACGGAGCCCTGTGTGTACGGAGCTAAGCGGCTCAACTCCATACACTTCGTACACACAGGGCTCCGTTTCGTACACACACAGCACTGCTACATCCATCTTGTACACACGGCTCCGCTCCATAAACCTTGTACATGCGCGGCTCCGTACACCTCGTACACGCGCGGCTCGGCTCCGTACACCTCGTACAGACACACGGCTCTGCTACATCCAACTCGTACACACACGGCTCTGCTACATCCAACTCATACACACAACACTCTGCTACATCCAACTCGTATACACAAGGCTCCGCTCCATACACCTCGTACACACACGGCTCCGCTCCGTACACCTCGTACACACACGGCTCCACTCCGTACACCTCGTACACACACGGCCCTGCTCTGTACACCTCGTATACACACTGCTCCGCTCCGTACACCTCGTACGCACATGGCTCTGCTCTGTACACCTCGTACACACTACAGCACTGCTACATCCACACTGTAAACCCCTCCTGACCACACACATAAACTTACCCTCAACCAGCACCATGACAACCAGCACAGCACAGTCCTGCATACACTGAGGAGCCTGACCATGAGACACCTAACTCCTCCCCTCCTGTGACCTCATCACAGGTCCTGTGCACACAGAAGAGGAAAGCACAGTGACGTCATTGCTGAATGTGAGCGGCTGAGGTGGAGAGACAGGGAGGGCGAGGATGGGGGGCGTGGCGGCTTACCTCACTGCGGGAAGCATAGCGTCCCGAGCGGGACAGCGGGTGGGAGGGTTAGAATCGGGACTGTCCCGGTCAATCAGGGATGGTTGGGAGGTATGATATTTGCAACACTAGGTACCAGATTCTATATAAATGTAGTAAGATGGCTCTGAATCTATGTTAGGGGTTAGAGCACAGTGAAAATGTAACGTATAATGCATTCTGTACTGAAAAGAAGGTGGAGGGGTATGGTTGGATCTTTTCTTCTGTATATCCATATACGAACTGTTTCAATGTTCTTTCTATGTCTATGGAAAATTGGAAAATGTTTTTTGTGGTTATAAAAAATTACCTAGTTGAAAACAAAAAGAAGATGAAGCTAACTTTAGACATGTCACAGTTTTCACTTTGAATTGCAGCATGTAGAGGCCTTGATGAAACAGATGAAAAGCATAGCTGTAAGTCACTCAGACCTAGAGGTGCTAGAAGTCTGTTCCAAAACATACAGCAGTCTCAGTAATGAAAACCAGACCCAGCCAGAACTGTCAGGTCAGTCTTTCCAAAAAAGAATTGATCAAGCATCTCGTGGACACCTACAGTCAAATGCTGGATGATGTTCTGCAGGAGGTGAGTCACATTGTGGTGCGTATCCATTGGACTTGGCTCTGTAGTTCTGAGAATGAGACTTTGCCTTGCTTTCCCATTATGAAACTCTACTAAGAAATGACTTAACATTTCCTACTTTGGTATTGTGATTGTGTACCAGCACATTTCCTCCTCCAGTAAAGACTTGGATATCATTTCAGTGAAACTACCCTGAAGCGATTGCTCTGTTTGTTGTACAGTAAAGGTTACAACAATCCCTTCATTGTATAACATGTGACCTGTTTTCCATAGTACATAATTACACATTATAATGGAACTACAATGCTCAGCTTGTGAATGGCATTTTATTGTTTTTACCAATTTTTATGCCACCTATAATTTCCTGTTCACAAGCACTGTCACCTTAGAGGATTATATATGGACTAGATTGATGTTATTTTTTAGGCACAGCTTTTTTCCTAATTTAAAGAGACCACCTGGGTCACCTGGTCCAACCCCCTGCTCAAAGCAGGATTCACTAAATCATCCCAGACAGATGTCTGTCCAGCCTCTGTTTGAAGACTTCCATTGAAGGAAAACTCACCACCTCTCGTGGCAGCCTGTTCCACTCATTGATCACTCTAACTGTCAAAAAGTTTTTTCTAATATCTAATCTGTGTCTCCTCCCATTCAGTTTCATCCCATTGCTTCTATTCTTTCCTTGTGCAAATGAGAATAGAGATAATCCTTCTACAATGTGACAGCCCTTGAGATATTTGTAGACAGCTATTAAGTCTCCTCTCAGTCTTCTTTTTTGCAAGCTAAACTTTTCCAAATCCTGTAACCGTTCCTCATAAGACATGGTTTGCAGACCAGACACCATTCTGGTCGCTCTTCTCTGAACTTGCTCCAGTTACATGATACATGCCACCCGAACCACAGGAAGCATGAATCGAAGAGCGGTTCTCACCTGGGGTGGACAGTGACAGCTTGGGGCCCCTATGCATGAAATGTCTGGTGCCCCCCTCCTTTTATGACAACAAAGATATATATATATATATATATATATATATATATATATATATATATCAGTACAGACCAAAAGTTTGGACACACCTTCTCATCCAAAGATGTTTCTGTATTTTCATGACTATGAAAATTGTAAATTCACACCGAAGGCATCAAAACTATGAATTAACACATGTGGAATTATATACTTAACAAAAAAGTGTGAAACAACTGAAAATATGTCTTATATTCTAGGTTCTTCAAAGTAGCCACCTTTTGCTTTGATGACTGCTTTGCACACTCTTGGCATTCTCTTGATGAGCTTCAAGAGGTAGTCACCGGAAATGGTCTTTCAACAATCTTGAAGGAGTTCCCAGAGATTCTTAGCACTTGTTGGCCCTTTTGCCTTCACTCTGCGGTCCAGCTCACCCCAAACCATCTCGATTGGGTTCAGGTCTGGTGACTGTGGAGGCCAGGTCATCTGGCGTAGCACCCCATCACTCTCTCTCTTGGTCAAATAGCCCTTACACAGCCTGGAGGTGTGTTTGGGGTCATTGTCCTGTTGAAAAAAAAATGATGGTCCAACTAAACGCAAAGCGGATGGAATAGCATGCCGCTGCAAGATGCTGTGGTAGCCATGCTGGTTCAGTATGCCTTCAATTTTGAATAAATCCCCAACAGTGTCACCAACAAAGCAACCCCACACCATCACACCTCCCCCATGCTTCACGGTGGGAACCAGGCATGTAGAGTCCATCCGTTCACCTTTTCTGCGTCACACAAAGACACGGTGATTGGAACCAAAGATCTCAAATTTGGCCTCATCAGACCAAAGCACAGATTTCCACTGGTCTAATGTCCATTCCTTGTGTTCTTTAGCCCAAACAAGTCTCTTCTGCTTGTTGCCTGTCCTTAGCAGTGGTTTCCTAGCAGCTATTTTACCATGAAGGCCTGCTGCACAAAGTCTCCTCTTAACAGTTGTTGTAGAGATGTATCTGCTGCTAGAACTCTGTGTGGCATTGACCTGGTCTCTAATCTGAGCTGCTGTAAACCTGGGATTTCTGAGGCTGGTGACTCGGATAAACTTATCCTCAGAAGCAGAGGTGACTCTTGGTCTTCCTTTCCTGGGACGGTCCTCATGTGAGTCAGTTTCTTTGTAGCGCTTGATGGTTTTTACAACTGCACTTGGGGACACTTTCAAAGTTTTCCCAATTTTTCGGACTGACTGACCTTCATTTCTTAAAGTAATAATGGCCACTCGTTTTTCTTTACTTAGCTGCTTTTATTCTTGCCATAATACACATTCTAACAGTCTATTCAGTAGGACTAACAGTTGTGTATCCACCAGACTTCTGCACAACACAACTGATGGTCCCAACCCCATTCATTAGGCAAGAAATCTCACTTATTAAACCTGACAGGGCACACCTGTGAAGTGAAAACCATTTCCGGTGACTACCTCTTGAAGCTCATCAAGAGAATGCCAAGAGTGTGCAAAGCAGTAATCAAAGCAAAAGGTGGCTACTTTGAAGAACCTAGAATATAAGACATATTTTCAGTTGTTTCACACTTTTTTGTTAAGTATATAATTCCACATGTGTTAATTCATAGTTTTGATGCCTTCAGTGTGAATGTATAATTTTCATAGTCATGAAAATACAGAAACATCTTTGAATCAGAAGGTGTGTCCAAACTTTTGGTCTGTACTGTATATGCATATGTATGTATAATATTATATATATATATATATATATATATATATTACATAGTCTCCTTTATTATATATATTACCGTCCCTATTACACAGTGCCCTCTCTTGTTATGTACAGTATCATACCTTACATATCAGATTGCTCAGAGCTCTGTCTTTACACAACGTCCTATTTTGTTATATATATAATGCAATGACGGCTGATGGAGCATGAGAAAGCTTATTTCTTTATCGCTTCATTGGGGGACACAGGTAACCATGGGTGTATGCTGCTGTTGCTAGGAGGCTGACACTATGCAAAAGAGGAAAAGATGACTCCTCCCCCGGCAGTATACACCCACCGACAGGCAGAAAGTACCACAGTTTGTGCTTAGTGTCTGTAGGAGGCGGACCTGGATCTCAGATCCGCAGCTAATCCTTTTTCCTTTTCAGGTTTTGTTGTGTTTTATTAATCTTTTCTCTTTGTTTTTCAGATACAGCTAACAGGGAATCAGGGTGTAATTTCTCACCCTGCCTTCCCATTATGCGGCAGAGTGAGCAGTGTGGTGTCACCCACATCGCAACTCTCAGGCCCGCAGGCAGGACCCTATCCCCTGTCACCCTCACAGGTGCTCCAGGGTTCATTTCGGTGGCTGGTCCTTGCCATTTCCCTCCTCACCCCTCTCCTCAGAGAGGGCTGAGAGGAAGACGATGGTCACCGACGATGACCTTCCCCCTTTCCCACAAGGGGTCGAGGCCGTCTTCTACACCGCCCAGGATATGGTGTGGAAAGGAGGATTATCGTCTCCAGCGCCCCTCTTCTCAAGGGACCCAGAGCAATCCTCACCTTCGCGGCAACTGGAGTCTTGGATAACAGGTACCACTGGCCACTGCGAGCAAGCCCACAAATCGGCCCCCAGCGGCACGCCGCCCGGTGCTTTCTGCAGTTTCAGAGGGGGCTGCATAGCATCCCCTGACATTCAAATCCGGCGCCTCTCTCATGCGCGCCTTCTGCAGTCCCGCTCTCTCACACTGGCGTTTTTCACTTTTGAATTTCGCGCCTATCTATGCCGCCCTCTCCCGGAGCCGCTCCGTCTGTGTGCGGCTCCTTCGGCCCCTCTCCCCGGTATCTCGCCGCCGTAGGCTCAGCCTCGCCGGCCCCACACGTCTCAGCTCTGCAGTATATGTGCGTGTGTTCCCTTATCGCGGGCATGCCGCCCGACACTTTCGCCTTCACTTTCCCGCTCTCCTTGGCGGGCTCTGTGCCCTTTTTTCCTACCTATCGGGCGCTGCTTTTTCTTGGCGTTCACGCCCCTCCTTGCTATCACAGGGGCGTCTTTTTTGCTCGGGCCTCCCCTTTTTGGGGAAGTAGCCTGTAAACGCTCTGCAATCAGGCCCCTCCCTCCGTATCACATCACGAGGGTCCCTGCACTACGCCATCTTGGGACTCAGCACAGCATGTCTCCTAACTTGGATGCCTTCTCGGTCGGGGGTCACAGCTAACTTCTGCGACAGCTCGCTGTACTGGTAGGCTCTGCACCCTCTCCTTTCCGGGCCCTATTTATCTCTCCTCATAGCTGACAGGGCCTGGCGGTGACTGCAGCACGCAGTGCTCTCGGCTCCATAGCACAGCTGATCAGCGCCCTTATAGGCGCAGCGGGGACCGCACTGCACGGCGCTTCCAGCGCCATAGGACAGGGGATAGGCGCCGCATCAGTGACCATCCAGGGCCAATGAGGATCGCGCCGCTCAGCACCCCCAGCGTCGGGACGCGGCGTACACGTGCCGCATACAGCGCTTGGTATACAGCACCCCCCACAACAATGGCGGCTCATATACCGTATGGCGCCCAAACACTCCCCCAGCCTGGTCTCCACTTCCCGCGTGTTTTTGAATTTTCACGCTCCTTTCCAGCAAGACGAAACCGCAGTATCCCCATCGATACTCCTATTGCCATAGCGCAGCAAGCTCTCAACTCCGCTGGGCCCTACCTATGTCCAAAGGGACAGACACCTCCGCTGGGGCCTCTTACTCTAAGCCCATGGTGACCCATTGAGCCTGCGCACATTGTAAGAAAAATGGACGTCAGGCCAGTCGTCACCTTTCTGCCCGTCCTGCGGTCCTTCCAATGTTGCACCACAGGAGCAGATTCCCGGTATGAGAGCACTCCCCCTCTCCGAGTGGGCCGTTGCCATGTCTCAGTCGGTCGCAAACCTGTCTAAGGTGTCTCCGTCCCTGGTCCAGGTCCTTGGAACAGCCACCAGTGCTCCGAACGTCTCACATGGCGATTCGCACGCACCTGACCTCGACCTTCAAGGGGACAGAACTGTGAGAAATTCTAGAAAGAGGGCTCTGTCCGGCTCCTCATCTAGCTCCCCGGGCCCCTCAGCAGCATCCAAGCCTTCAAGGGGACAGAACTGTGAGAAGTTCTAGAAAGAGGGCTCTGTCCGGCTCCTCATCCAGCTCCCCGGGCCCTTCAGCAGCAGCCAAGCTGCTATCCACACCCTTGTCCCCTCTTCACAGGAGGGCCTTGGGTCAGACATAGACTCTCAATCTGGGTTTCACTCGGATTCAGTACAGACCTCCAAGACGCAGGTCATGGTGGATAGCCTTATCTCAGCTATCTCTCAAGCTAAAGGAGGACGAGGCTTCCGCCCAGGATTCCTCTGTCTCATTTAAACGGGTCAAGCGTCCTTCACGCACCATACCAAGCCACTAAGAGTTTGAGTCTACCCTGTCTAAGCACTGGGAACATCCCAAAAAGCGCTTCCCAGGCAGGAAGCATTTACACGCCAAGTGGGCAGAGACTACGGACAGGCAGAGCGATGCTCTGCCCAAATCAGCCTTTGTGGCAGCTGGCACTTCCCTTTGTCCCAGCTTTGCTTCTGCCTGGGTGGCCATCTCCGCATGGGCCAAGATGCTTCGCAGGGGCATCTTCACTTCTGCTTCCCCAGATGAACTGGCAGACCAAAATGGCCATGCTGGCATATACATTCTGGCTGCCTCCTTGGTCTCGGCAGGTTTTTTTCCGCTACAGCAAGCAGTAACAGCGTGGCTATTCGCCGCATCCTCTGGTTGAAGGCGTGGACTACAGATTCTACTTCCAAAAGGACTCTCACCAACCTAGTCTTCCAGGGCTCCAGGCTCTTTGGGGCTAGGCTGGACCAGATATCTTCGGACGCTACTGGAGGCAAGAGCACCTCTCTCCCTCAATCCAGATCTAGGCGTCCTTTTAACAGGAAGGCCCCTCGACCCTTTAGGTCTTTTCACCTCTTCTCAGCTTCAGAATCCTCTTCACAGCAGAAGCGTCTCTCTGCTTCAGGAGAGTGGATGAGATTTTCTCTCAAGCCTTCTCCTCACGGGAATCCAAAAGGCCGTTCTTCTAAGCCCTTGGGCCCTGATGAAACAGGTTTCGTTCCAAGTTACGGGTCTCCCCCACCTGGAAGGCTTTCCAGGGTGTGAGGCAGACTTCTTTTCTTCAGGGTCATTTGGCTGTAGTTGGTCAGCGATACCTGGGTTAGGGAGATCGTTACCTTCGGTTACAAGATTGCTGTGATGGAGCCGAGAGGAATTCCTCTGTTCCGTAGACATTTAGGATGCATACTGTCACATCCTTATTTGTCTGCGGCACCAGCAATTTCTTCGGTTTGCGATCCAGGAAAATCACTACCTTTTCACGGCCCTTCGCTTCGGTCTGGCCTCTGCCCCAGGGTCTTTACGAAGGTAATGGCGGTGGTCATGGCCATTCTTTGCTCCAGGGGGATTCTCATAATCCCTTACCTGGACGACCTTCTAATCAAGGGTTCGTCCTGCCGAAACTGTACTCAGAGTCTTCAAGTCACTCTGGACACCCTGACTCGTCTGTGCTAGATCATCAACAGGGAGAAGTCCTCTAAAACCCCTTCTCAGCATCTGACCTTGACACATACTTATTCCCGGTGTTCCTCCCGAAAGACAAGTTCTCGGCTCTCTGCAAGGGAGTTGATCCCTAAGGCGACCAGTTCCCCTTTCTCTTCGATCCTGCAGGAGTGTCTGGGGGAAGAGGGTTGCCTCCATGAAAGCTGTGCCCTTCGGCCAGTTCCACGCTCGCCCTCTTCTTCCCATCAATCTTCTGGAGATCAGGGCAATCTCCCTTGTCGCTGGAAGCCTCTTCTGGCAGGCAGGCCGTTTCGCATTCACTCGGACAACGTACATAAACAATCAGGGTGGGACCCGCAGCAAACAGGTGACGGCAGTATCGACAAAGAATTCTGAGTTGGGTGGAACCTCATGTTCTGGCCCTATCAGCCGTTCATATTCCGGGGGCCAAAAATTGGGCAGCCGATTTTCTCGGTCCCCAGGGCATAGCATCAGGCGAGTGGTCCCTCCATTTCTCATTCTTCAATCACACTTGTCAGCGTTGGGGTTCTCCGGACGTCGATCTCAGGGCGTCTTGGATGCTACGACGCCGTGGTGACTGTGGTCTCAGTTTCAGTTTCCTTACCTGTTTTCTACTCTTCCCTTACTCCCAAGGGTCTTAAAGAAGATAAACGTGCTTGTTTCCAAACCGTCCGGATCTCCTCTTGCAGGGCCTCCTCTTCCACCAGAGTTCTCAGTCTCTGAGTTTTAAGGCATAGCCGTTGAGGCCGCGGTCCTAAGGGAATCGGGATTCTCTCACCAGGTCATCCAGACCATGATCAGAGCAAGTAAACCAGCTTCTTCCCGAATTTACCACAGGTACTGGAAGGCTTTCTACAGTAGGACTTGATCCGGGTCTATCCCTGTCCATCATCTTCCAAAGGGATCTGTCTTCCTTGCCTCAAGTGAAGACCTTCCTTCAGGGGGTTGCCAATCTGGCTCCTCCTTACCATTCTCCTTTGGACCCCTGGGACCTTAACCTGGTACTGAGCGCTCTCCAGTCTGCGCCCTTCGAGCCTCTTCAGGACATCTCCTTTTCCTACCTTTCTTGGTTAGTGGCCTTCCTGATTGCAATCACGTCAATTATGAGGGTCTCTGAATTAGCGGCCTTATTCTGTCCTTCCCCATTCCTGATTCTTCATCAGGACAAGGCAGTTCTCAGACCCGTTCTTTCATTCCTTCCCATGGGATGTCCTCATTCCACATCAATGAGGACATCGTTCTCCTTCCCCGGTTCATCCTCTGGTGAAGTCTCTTCACAAATTGGATGTCGTAAGAGTCATCCGGGTCTATCTTTCTAGGACTGCCCCTCTTCGTCAATCCTATTCTCTGTTTATCACCTCTGGAGGTCGCCGGAAAGGTCTCCCGACCTCTAAGTCCACGATCACTCGTTGGATTCGTTCTGCGATACTAGTAGCGTACCGGGTTCAGAAGAACCGGCACCCTCCGGGAGTGGGAGCCCACTCCAAACTGGCTGTCGGAGGTTCTTGGGCTGTCCGTCACCAAGCTTCGGCACTACAGATCTGCAAGGCTGCAACTTGGTCGTCCTTGCACACTTTTGCGAGGTTCTACAGGGTTCATACCCAGGCCTCGTCTGATGCACGCTTAGGTAGGAAGGTTCTGCAGGCGGCAGTGGTTCACCGTCCGACCTAAGTCCTTTCTTGGCATTGCCTAAGTTATTTTCCACCCTTGGGACTGCTTTTGGACGTCCCATGGTTACCTGTGTCCCCCAATGAAGCGATAAAGAAAGAAGGATTTTTGGTACTCACCGTAAAATCTCTTTCTTGGAGCCTTCATTGGGGGACACAGCACCACCCCTGTTTTTGTTTGTAGTATCATATTGGGCTGAAGAGCCTTTGGTTAGTTTGGTACATATGTTTGAGTTCTTGTTACTGCTCCTACTGCTTTTTGCACCGAGGTACTTTCTGCCTGTCGGTGGGTGTATACTGCTGGGGAGGAGCCATCTTTTCCTTTTTTGCATTGTGTCAGCCTCCTAGCAACAGCAGCATACACCCATGGTTACCTGTGTCCCCCAATGAAGGCTCCAAGAAAGAGATTTTACGGTGAGTACCAAAAATCCTTCTTTTCTAATGGAGGAGCTGATGGACTGGTCTTCTGGTCACCAGCTGCTCCATTAGCAGTTATTTTATATCAAACAATGGACGACTAAGTAATAAAAGAGAGCGCTGTGATTAACAATAACGAGAATACACTATGTAAGCCACAGTGCTGTACATGACAAGAGATGATACTATGTAATAATGGATGGCACTCCACATAACCACAGAGGACGTTATACACTGCTCAAAAAAATGAAGGGAACACTAAAATACCACATCCTAGATATCACTGAATGAAATATTCCAGTTGCAAACCTTTATTCATTACAGAGTGGAATATGTTGAGAACAATAAAACATAAAAATGATCAATGAAAATCAAAATTAATATCCCATGGAGGTCTGGATTTGGAATGGTACAGATAAAGTGGAAAATCAAATTACAGGCTGATCCAACTGCCTTGGAAATGCCTCAAGCCAAGGAAATGATGCTCAGCAGTGTGTGTGGTCTCCACGTGCCTGTATGACCTCCCTACAACACCTAAGCATGCTCGTGATGAGGCGGCGGATGTTCTCCTGAGGGATTACCTCGATTAAAGCATCAGTCAACTCATGGACAGTCCGTCGTGCAACATGGCATTGGTGGATTGAACGAGACTTGATGTCCCAGATGTGCTCGAATGGATTAAGACTGAGGAAAGGGCAGGCTAGTCCATAGCATCAGTGCCTTCATCATGAAGGAGCTGCTGGCCAAAAGTGACCAAGACAGTAGCCAAAAAGGATGAGAACAGAGAAATGGTCTGTGGTCATCCCCTGCAGAACCACTGCTTTATAGGGGGTGTCTTGCTAATTGCCTATCATTTCTACCTTTTGTCTGTTCCATTTGCACAACAGCAGGAGAAATTGATTCACAATCAGTGTTACTTCATAACTGGACAGGTTGATTTCACAGAAGTGTGATTGACTTGGAGTTACATTGTGTTGTGTAAGTGCTCCCTTTACTGTTTTGAGCAGTGTATAATAAGGGATAGCCCCATAGATAACTAGAGAAGATGATGCGTAAAAACGGACGGTGTTATATATAATATTTGGAACAAGAGCAAACACTATACTATGGGACTGTGCTATACATAATAAGTCTACATTTCTGTATCTGTATGAAGTGTCGGTGTGCTGCCTCATTTTTTTTTTTTTGGCAGCATATCGACCCATTCAGTGTGTCCTCAAAATTCGATCAGAAATAGACATGCTCTGAGTCTCACAGAACTCATTCTCAGATCCATGATATTCACGGATTCATGATATTCAAAGATATGTGAATGGATCTGTAAAACTCTGAGCCCGTGTGCCTTCCGATAAAAACATCTGTCAGCTCATGGACATTTCACATGAATGTGAGAATGTGACCTAAGGGAGGCCATTTTACAGATAACGGAATTACTCCAAGTTACATAGTATAAAGTAAAGAATGAATAATTACAACCAGGTACTTACCGCTGATGTCTTGTCTAATTAGAGACTTTTTTTGTTGTTTGTTCTCCATCGTCAGACTTTCACGTCGACATCTCCCAGCCATGACTTGTCTGGTCACGATGATCACCGCAGCCCTAAAAATAACAAGGTCACATATATTCTATACATACATTTGTATCCCAAATAAAAAATCCACCTCTGAATATAAATATGTACCCCACCATTTATATATTTAGCCACACACCATTCAAAATATAAACTGAGAAGCCAGAGCTGTTCTCATTAACTATAATCTCTGCCTCCCAATAAATATAAATTATTCAGTCTTTGTGACTCTCCCCCAATTCATTTGAATGCTATGTACACACATTGCTTTTTTGTTGCGGAAAATAAGCAACATTTTACAGTACAAGCAAAGTGAATGAGATTTCTGTAGTCTCATGCACATGTTGCTTATTTTGTCCTTTCAGATTTGCAGCAGATTAAAATCTGCATAATGTTACTTCCTGTAGCGTATTTCACTCATACCAATGAGTGGTGGAAAATACGCAACAAAAACGCATGTAAAAAAAACGTCAAAACCACGTATTTTATATATTGTTTTTCCTGCCAACACATCCGAATTTGCAGCAGAATTTCCTGCTGCAAATCCTGAACATGTGCACATAGTCTTAGTCCCGGTCCTGTGCCCATCCCTAGCCCCCACATACAAATTCATTATAAGGCCCTGATAGCATCATAATTAATTAGGGGGTGGGAGAAGACGTTATCAGGGTCATATCATAAAATGGAGGGTGGGAGAGGATGCTATCAGGTAATAATCAGGCTTCCTTTAACCCCTTATCGATCGCTGAGACGCATTAAAACGGCGGCTGCTAAGGGTACTTATTCCCTCATTGCCGTTTTAAAACCGCGATTGGGAATAAAGCTGTAACGCTCCTCAGAGTCTGAAAATCTCTGGGGTCTCGGGTATTGGGGGTAGCTGAGACCCCGGAGAACATGATCACGGCAGGATTTTTTGGTCCCGTCCTGGATCATGTGATCGCCGTTATTCAGTGTTTAAAGGCAGCAGCCGGTCCCTGATTTATATTACTCATGCTTTGGACGCAATTAATCATGTGGCAGGTTCCCTTTAAGTATTCCTATTTAGCTCACAATGAACCAATAGAGGTTTTGTTTTAGGGAGAAGAGCCTATGACTGCAGAAGATGTGCATCCGATGTCCTGCACGCTAAGAAGACTCGCAGCTTTTCACAAGTGAGACATTTGCCAAGCTCTCTCATAAATTGCACGCATTGCTTCAGTGCCAAGCCCTGAAGTTGAGCAAAATCTTCATATGACGTTTTTAAAATAAAGGTGTCGTCCACTACTAGACAACCAAAACCAATGGCTACTAACTTCCAACAGCGGCACCGATCCAGTGATGTCTGTGCCACTGCTCCTGGAGAGTGTCACGGGTTTACAGAGAGGAGCCAGAAGACCACGGCGTCTGATTTCTCATACTCCAGCACTGATTAGAAACACTTCACCTTCATATTAAACTGTGCAGATTTCTTTTAGCAGTGCAGGGGTTAATCTGTTCAGTTGAGAGCTCCTGGAAGCTTTCCTGCCTTAAGGCTCTCAGCTGTGCACTGTTAGCCACTCTCATCTCCTATATGATCTGGGCCCTGGTTAGCACTCATTGTCAAGAGGTAGCTTATGATGCATGGCTGAAGGTTGTTAGTGGTTGCTATTGGAGAAGATGTTGGGTGGATTTATTTGTGTTGCTAGGTTTTGGGTGTGTGCTAATTCAAGTAACATAAAAAATCAAAAACCGCTAACATACCATGAAATCTGGCCTTCACCAACACTGTCTGAAAAATGTGCATTTTTTCTACTAGGCAGTTAACCCCTCCATATTAGGTGTTGGGGTGGCTGTTTTTATCAGTAGTTTGCACCTGTGCTGCACTCTGCCTTTATTAGTGGAGGCCTCCTGCATCCTGCTAGATGTGCATTTGTCATCAGACAGTGTTGGTGAAGGTCAGATTTCATGGTATGTTAGCTGTGTGTGCTAATTCCCCTACTCCTACTTTGGTTTTATCCCATCCTCTACTCCCCGGTGTTTACCTCTGTTGTTTATGTGTATATATTTGTATGATTAGTATTTTCCTTTATTCTTGTTCATATTAGTTGTTAGTCTGGCTGCTGTATTACAGTACACTACTACTCCCCTCCTCCCTGGGTGGGGGAAGGGTACAGACTGAGGTCGGATTCTGGAGCTAAGGCAAGGTACGTGGCCCCAGCATCTTCACCATTAGAAGTAATCCGGGGAACGGGGTGAGCTAGGGCGCCCCTAGCGTTAGGGACAGGGAAGGATCCCTGGTCCTGGGACACCCGATAACATAGTCGTGACAGAGAGTGTCATGACTTGTGTCACATGCTAGTTGCAGCCAATGAATGGCTGCTCTATGGCCACAGCTCATCATTATTTCATTAGGAAAATTGCTCTGTCGAAAGAATAAAAGCTGCTGCTGACAAGCAACGTCTCATTGGCTGCAGCTGGCACGTGACCCAATAAGTCATGTCACTCTTCAGGAGCAATGGCGCCGACATCACTGGATGGAAGTGAGCATCCATCGTGAATTGATTAGGCAGTGTTGCCAAGTAGTGGGCAATCCTTTTTAATTTTTTGATATATAAAAAGTAATAATCTGAAATTACTTCTGTAGAGGTTTAAAGTATCCCTGCAGAGTTCTATACTTATTTATACATTTCTTCAACATTGAGATCCATTTTTGTTTTGGTGGAATACTTTGTTCTATCTAGGTCATCCTCAGAATGAATAGAGAAGATTTAGTTACCTTGTAAGAGGGAAGTAAAATCCATCCTGAACAAACAGAAGGTAAATTAGCACCTTCTACAGCAGTGACTTAGTGACAATAAGACGAAACCGAACCTTAAGCACACATTCATTTCTCACATTCTTATTTTCTATGATGAGTTTTACTGTTGGTTTGCAAACTACTAAATAAAAGATTAGCAACATTCACAAAAACTATAGAACAGTTGGCAGTAAAAAAAAAATTGATCATCTGTGATAATTGCAAGTTATTGTGAATTGTCTTAGACAAAAATATAAGTCAATGTATGAGAAAACATAGGTTCTTTAAGTCGACACTTGAGAACGACAGTATGAGGTGGTGAAATTAAAACAAATGGCAAGGAAAAAGCCAACTCAGAACCGGTATTCATTTCTCACTTCTAAGGCCGGAGTCACACACAACCACAAAAAATCGGTCCGTTTTAGACGGTCGACAATCGGATCAAAATAAAAACATCACACATCCTTCTGGCATCCGATTTTCCTTCAAAGATGCGATTTAGTCGCATGTGTGTGTACCTTGTAACATCCGATTTTCATCCGACTTGCGAGATTTTCTCGCAGGCTTGCAAAACTGACATATAATGGATCCAAAAGAATAGTATTTAAATGCCAAAAGAAAGAATAGATATATACACATAGAGCACATATATATATATATATATATGTCATTATGACATATATATATACATATATTTATAATTCTTACACTTCTACATACTGTTATAGCCGCTAATTCAATTGCCGGCTTCAGTGAAATCACAGAAGCCGACATGAAATGATACATTGTTTCCACACATTTAACCATGTAATTTCATGTATTTTTATATATGTTTGAAACATACAATTACATGAGTATATGTGTGCTAAATTTCAGACATGTAGGGGTTAATTAAAGGTGTAAATTCGTTGAAAAAAAATGCGTGGGCTCCCGCTGTATTTTCTCCACCAGACAGACAAAGCAAGCGAGTGGGGGCAGATAATAACAGCCTAGGGAGGGTAAATTTTTTTTGTGCCCCCCCTGGCTACTAACATCTGCCCCCAGCACCCCAGAAAGGGCAAATCTATAATTAGATTCGCCCTTTCTGGCACTTTGCCCGTCTATTCCCATTGCCCTGTAGCGGTGGCGAATGGGTTAATAATCTGGCGTTATTGTCACCTTAGTATTGAAAGGTGACCTTAAGGCAGGTTAATAATTGATAGCTGTCAATTAGACAACTATCAATTATTAATCCTATTGTATGAAAGAAAAATCAAACACACACAGTTTAATAAAAAATAAGTTTAATGAAATAATCACACAGTTTTTGACCATATTTTATTTTCCTGCTAAAACCATTTCCTGTAATAAAAATAAAATAAAAAAGCAAAATTATACTTACCAATCCGATGTACAGTCAGGTCCCACGGTGTAATCCATCAGAAAGGGTTAACAGGTTACAGGTCGCAGAGAGCTAATAATGCTGTCTCAGACCTGTATTCCCCTGAATGAATAAGTTCCTCTCCCAGCGAAAGTAGAGGAATAGATTCATGAATGGAGCTTAATTGATTTATTGGCAATTTAACTTTAGTGACCTGACCTAAAGGGAAAGTGGACACAATCAATTAAGCTTCATTCATGAAACACATCCTCTCCTGTCGCCAGGAGAGGAACTTATTCATTCATGAGCTTTGAGCTGAGCATGCAGGATTACTTGCACAGCTTGGCTCAAAGCTAGTTAACCCTTTGTGAAGGATTACAGCGTGGGACGTGACAGATCAGCGGAATAGGTAAGAATAATGTTGTTTTATTTTTTTTTATTTATTTTAGGAGATCAATGGCTTCGCACGGATTAAGTGTAAAATAAAATATGGTCAAAAAAAGGTGTTTTTATTTCATTAAAATAATTTTTAATTAATGTGTCTGTGTTTTTTTAATTTACTACAATAGGATTAATAATTGATAGTTGTCTAATTGACAGCTCTCAATTATTAACCTACCTTAAGGTCACCTTTCAATACTAAGGTGACATTAAGGTGAGATTAACCCATTCGCCACCGCTACAGGGCAATGGGAATAGACGGGCAAAGTGCCAGAAAGGGCGAATCTAATTATAGATTTGCCCTTTCTGGGGTGTCTGGGGGCAGATGTTAGTAGCCAGGGGGGGCACAAAAAAAATGTACCCTCCCTAGGCTATTATTATCTGCCCCCACTCGCTTGCTTTGTCTGTCTGGTGGAGAAAATACAGCGGGAGCCCACGCATTTTTTTTCAACGAATTTACACCTTTAATTAACCCCTACATGTCTGAAATTTAGCACACATATACTCATGTAATTGTATGTTTCAAACATATATAAAAATACATGAAATTACATGGTTAAATGTGTGGAAACAATGTATCATTGCATGTCGGCTTCTGTGATTTCACTGAAGCCGGCAATTGAATTAGCGGCTATTACAGTATGTAGAAGTGTAACAACTATAAATATATGTATATATATATATGTCACAATGACTATATATTATATAATATATATATATATATATATATATAATATATATGTGGATTCTATGTGTGGATATGTATTGATTCGATTCTTTATTAAAGCTGTCAGTGTGCTTTTACAGTATAGGCGGGGATGAATTGCCGGCTTTTCTAAAGGACACTGATGCGATTTAATCGCAAGTCACACATGCGGTCCGTTTGTAATCCGATTTTTCATCGCTCCCATAGACTTGCATTGGCGATTGTCGACCGACAATCGGTGACAATCGCAGCATGCTGCGATTGTACACGGACGTTTAAAACGGACCACAAAAAATCGGATACTGGGAGCTGCTCCATAGATTAACATAAGTCCGACTGCAATGCGATATTTCATCGCATTGCAGTCGTCCGATTTTGTCGCCAGTGTGACTCCGGCCTTACATGTCTGCAGATCTAGTTCTTTAGATTAATTCAGGAGTCAGAGAGCTCAAAATAAATTGATTTTTTTTTTTCAAATCAGAGTGAATATTTTACAAAAGTAGATGCCCCTGACAATTTGCCATTTCCAGGACCTTTGCCACTTGCATTCTTTTCCATTCACACTTTATTTTTAGACATAGTAACGTCTTGTCTTCCCTTTATGTAATTTACAGCGCTCACAATCTCATTGAGTGGGATCTGTATCAGAAGACGTCTGAACTCCTTACGTTTGATGCACAACGACAACGCATGCCAGCCGAGGTAAAGACACGGGGAACGCAGCTGTACATTACGCTTTATGTGTCCTGTGACATCATGTATAACGGGTAGTTGAAGAAGAAATCCTTGTCCTTGGCTGCATGGCCGTCATCTGCATCAGTAGTTACATTTCAAACGACTATTTTGCTGCAATCATTTTGACAAAATCTTTTTTCTTTCTCAAACTAGGGCAGTAGACCTTATTAAAGGGGTATTTCTCTCTAATTATGGTATGGCATATAAGTCCATATCATAATATTATGATTGAATCAGACCTCAAGACTCCCTATATATTAGCGTACCTATGGACAGAGCTTACTCTCTGTATTCATATACAGACCCAGTACAAGCTTAGCTAGATGGTAACATGAGATAGATGGTAGCGCTAATATAGAGGTAAATACTTTAAAGCAGCCCCATCTCTTAACTAGCACTGTGGCTTCTTTCTTGTGGGGTGGTCCCGGCAGCTGGACATCCAACATTCAGGAATTCATGGCAAATGCTAGCAATAGTCCACCACATTTTATACAGTTTCTTCTTTAGAAAGTTTCTTCTATAAAAGTGGAGTTCTTCTTTACTCAAAAGTGAAGGAAACCGTTAAACCAATATATTTTGTCTTCCTTGTGTAGCTGATGCTGCCTGCTCTCCAGTGCACGTATTTTGCCATTCTGTGGCAGCTGTTACCGATCATAGAAGATCTTCATAAACAGGTACTTATCTCCAATTTTTCTTCTATTGTTATCATTAATTTGTTTTGTTATCTACCTAAAGTTGAATATATTTTTGTTGCATACTACAGTAAATGATACCAAAGAAATAAACTGGAGCACATGTTGGCATAAGGGCAATGTGTAGGTGCAACTTCACCCTGTGGTCATTAACAAACATACCCTAGGGCAAAAACAAATTTAGCAAATACCCTGCAGTAAGCAGATAGTAATAGTAACGTAGGGTACTTACTACACTGTTCCAACCCAAAAAAACGCAAAAGCCATCCCACTGCGACAAGGTGTACCAAATCTGGGCGATACCATCTCTAATGTAAAACCACTCTATGTTCCAGCGGGCCTCAGTAAATGGGGGCAGAGCTTTTGGTGTTGAAGCATGGAAGATTTCTATACTAGAAGCGTTTGCTTCAAGGGGATAATGCTGTATATATGTAACTTGGTGGTGTACAGAGGCACCATAGACTGTAGTACTTAGCTGTACAGAATATGTCCACATGAATCACAAAGGGAACTACTACACATGACTTAAAGAGGCCCTGTGTCAGGGAAAAAGTGGCCAGTTTTTGCTCTTTATTCCCTCTGCTTCCCTGAGCATACAGTTTTATTATTATTAAATCCGCCATATGGTTAAAAAAAAAATATGAACCTATTTAGTTCAAATTTTTATGGTCTTTACAAAAGGGCCTTGCTCACAGGATAACTATATAGAACAGCCTAAAGGCATGCCACCAGAGAATCCTGTGAGCCATACCCCTTTGGTGAAGACCATTAGCACTATATTAAAAGGCCTACTACTGGAACCGAATCGGGGTTTTAAAACAACGAAAACATACCGAAATTCTGAAGTGTGTGGGCGCAACGGGCCCACCTGAGTTGATGTGCATTAATAATTAATGGTCGGGTTTATATACTGTATACTCCTGGTAGAAAGGGCTTTATGCCAAGAAGCAAGCAACTGTTCTGTGGGATTTAGAGATAGATGTGTCTAGGCGTCCAGCTTTATTCAGTTTCTCAGGCACTTGGAACTTATAGGGGAGGTTCTGTGTAGAGGTGCTACTTGATAGATTTAGATAAAATGGAGACTGAGAAGACAAAATGGGTCCTGATTTCCTACAAGTTCAGTGTGTATAAAATCAGCTAAAAATTGCCACTTTTCCCCTGGTGACAAATCCACTTTAACATTTTTCAAGATGTCTCAGATTTCCTTATTGTAGAGTATTGTGAAATTGATCTCGGCTGCGTCCTTTGGCTGTAGAGTAACCCAGCCTTGGCCGCTACGTATATGTAGAGAGAAGTAGAGCAGCGCCCCAGAGTCTTTCAGGGTTCCCTTAAATATAGACTATTAACTATTAAGGAGTTGTGCCGCCTGAATTTGCTCTACGTATCAGTTGGCTGCTACGTGTGGCCTCACCCTTCAGGGATCAGACATTTGGCTCTAGAAGTCTTTAGGAACAACAGAACAAGACAAAGTACATTCTTTAAAATGACTCAGTGACAAGACTATTCAATAATACCAGTCATAAACGTGAGCAAAAGAACTTTTCAGGATATTTCCTTACAATATATCTTACACGGTTGTTTCAACATCACTACCAATTTTTTTCCCACAAGTATCCTTTTCTCCTAGCAACTTTTTTGCATTTCTTGAAATTTTCTCTCTATAAAGAAGTTAACACAATAACATTTTTTTTTCTGGCAAATTTCTAGGAAGAGCTTAGTTTCTATGCAACTCGTGTGAAACAGTTTTGTCATCTGTGTAGAAAATACTTGGGTCATAAAGATCCATTTATAGGCGAGCAGGTGAGTAATGGTATATTAAGTATGGCTGCGTAAACCCAGCCTAAATGCCTTTTTTAACTCTTCTTTTTTTTTTTTAAGGCATTTCTTTCCCTGTGTGACCTCCTTATGTTACTACAGCATAGAGGAGGCAGGATGCTTGGCTTTGTAGATGCAGTCATGGAGTCAGAGCTGCTCTCCTTTGTCCGTCGACACGTTTTCCAGGGTCAGGAAGAGAAAGGTGATTTATATAGAATTGTGTCAAAATATAACCCCTTTCTTCGATCCGACGTACTATTCCGTCCATGTGCCCTGGGACTTAATTCCCATGGACGGAATAGTACGTCATATGCTCACGGGGGGAGCGCGGCTGATCACTGCCAGGTGTCAGCTGATTCTCACAGCTGACACCCGGCACTAACTGCCAGGAGCGGGGCCACTACCGGCACTTTAAACCCCCGGCACACTACGATCAAACATGATCGCAGTGTTCCTGTGGCATAGGGAAGCATCGCGCAGGGAGGGGGCTCCCTGCGTGCTTCCCTGAGACCCTCAGAACAACGCAATGTGTTGTTCCGAGGGCCTCCTCCCTGCAGGCCCCCAAATCCTCGATGGCCGCGGGGTCCTTCCGGGTCTTGCAGGGAGGTGTCTTGTCAGTGCCTGCTGAGAACAGGCATCGGCAAGCCTCCTGGACTGTCTGTCAGATCGCTGATGTGACACAGTGCTGTGTAAAGTCTCAGATCAGCGATCTGACACTATATAGTGATGTCCCACCCTGGGACAATGTAAAAATGTAAAAAAAAAATTAACATGTAAAAATATTTTTTTTTAAAAATCCCTAACTAAAAAAAAAAAATTTCCCCAATAAACACATTATTATTATGTAAATAAAAAAACAATAAAAGCACACATATGTAGTATCGGTGTGTCCGTAACAACCCGCCCTATAAAACTGTCCCACTAGTTAACCCCTTTAGTGAACCCCTTAACAAAAAAAAAAAATCAAGGCAAAAATAATGCTTTATCATCATACTACAAAAAGTGGAATAACACGCGATCAAAAAGACAGATATAAATAAACATGGTACCGCTGAAAACGTCATACAGCATCAGCGAAAAAATATAAAAGTTGTAGCTCTCAGAATAAAGCAATGCAAAATAATTATTTTTTATATAAAATTGTTTTTATTGTATAAAAGCGCCAAAACATAAAAAAATTATATGAATGAGGTATCGCTGTAATCGTACTAACCCGAAGAATAAAACTGCTTTATCAATTTTACCACATGCGGAACGGTATAAACGCCCCCCCAAAAGAAATTCATGAATTGCTGTTTTTTGTTCAATCTGCCTCCTAAAAATCGTAATAAAAAGCGATCAAAAATGTTATGTGCCCAAAAATGGTACCAATAAAAACGTCAACTCGTCCCGCAAAAAATAAGACCTCACATGACTCTATGGGTCAAAATATGGAAAAATTACAGCTCTCAAAATGTGCTGATGCAGAAACTATTTTTTGCAATAAAAAGCGTCTTTTAGCGTGTGACAGCAGCCAAACATAAAAACCCGCTATAACATAGTAAATCAAACCCTCCTTTATCACCCCCTTAGATAGGGAAAAATAATAATATTAAAAAAATTTATTTATTTCCATTTTCCCATTAGGATTGGGGTTAGGGGTGCGTTAGGGTTAGGTTTGTGGTTAGGGTTATGGTTACGGTTGGGGGTGTTTTGGGGTTAGGGTTGGAGTTAGAGTTGGGGGGTTTCCACTGTTTAGGCACATCAGGGGCTCTCCAAACGTGACATGGCGTCTGATCTCAATTCCGGCCAATTCTGCGTTGAAAAAGTCAAATGGTGCTCCTTCCCTTCTGAGCTCTGCCATATGCTCAAGCAGTAGTTTACCCCCACATATGGGGTATCAGTGTACTCAGGACAAATTGCACAACAAATTTTGGGGTCAAATTTCTCCTGTTAATCTTGTGAAAATAAATAATTTGGAGCGAGAAGATCATTTTTGTGGAAAAATTATGATTTTTTATTTTTACGACTCTACGTTATAAACTTCTGTGAAGCACTTGGGGGTTTAAAGTGCTCACCACACATCTAGATAAGTTCCTTAGGGGGTCTACTTTCCAAAATGGTGTCACTTGTGGGGATTTCCACTGTTTAGGCACATTAGGGTCTCTCCAAATGCAACATGGCGACCAATCTCAATTCCAGCCAATTTTGCATTGAAAAGTCAAACGGCACTCCTTAACTTCCGAGCACTGTCGTGAACCGAAACAGTGGTTCCCCCCACATAAGGGATATCAGCTTACTCAGGACAAATTGCACAACAACATTTGTGGTCCAATTTCTCCTGTTACCCTTGGTAAAATAAAAAAAATTGGATCTAAAGTAAATATTTTGTGAAAAAAGTTAAATGTTCATTTTTTTAAACATTCCAAAAATTCCTGTGAAGCACCTGAAGGGTTAAAAACTTCTTGAATGTGGTTTTGAGCACCTTGAGGGGTGCAGTTTTTAGAGTGGTGTCACTTTTGGGTATTTTATATCATATAGACCCATCAAAGTGACTTCAAATGTGATGTGGTCCCTAAAAAAAAAATGGTGTTGTAAAAATGAGAAATCGCTGGTCAACTTTTAACCCTTATAACGTCCTAATAAAAAATTTTTTGTTTCCAAAATTGTGCTGATGTAAAGTAGACATGTGGGAAATGTTATTTAGTAACTATTTTGTGTGACATATTTCTGTTTTAAGGGCATAAAAATTAAAAGTTTGAAAATTGCAAATTTTTCTAAATTTTCGCCATATTTCCGTTTTTTTTAAGTAAATAAATGCAAGTTATGTCGAAGAAATTTTACCACTAACATGAAGTACAATATGTCACAAGAAAACAGTCTCAGAATCGCCAAGATCCGTTGAAGCGTTCCAGAGTTATTACCTCATAAAGGGACAGTGGTCAGAATTGTAAAAATTTGCTCGGTCCTTAACGTGCAAACAAACCTCGGGGGTAAAGGGGTTAAATAAAATCTACTATATTTTAAAAGGCAGAATATCGAGAATGTAACGTTAATGCATCGAACGGTACACTCAAAGCAGAGTTGGCCGATGCTCCCAGTGTCAGCTACATGGTCATATATTACTCTTTACATACATCTACATGGAAATTAGTAAATTAAAGTGGATCTCTAGTTCAGAAAATGGTTTACTTTTTATTTACCCGATCAAGGAATTCTGAGTTAATACAGGGAGTCAGTGATTCAGGATTATCATATCTTGGCCGGGATGGAGAATACTCTGTAATGCAGAACTTCTTCCATACTCTGTTACACAGAGAGACTAATAATTTTAATGGTTAGTATGTAATATTTTATTATACCTCTGGAGGCTCTCTACAGTTACTACCAGGTTTCCCTGCAGATAAGTGCTGATCACTGAGTGACAGTTCGTGAACATCTTATTTTGAAGTGATATGAGTTGAGCAAAAAGATATGCAGGTCATGGCCCTGCAACCACATCAGTTCTCTGTGGCAGCTGGATCGGGACTGTATGAACTTACTCGGTCGACACTATAGTGCCTGCATTGTAGGCCTAGTATTCAGGGGAGGAGTCCATGATGCCGGCATTCAAGTGCTGGCCAAGAAACTTCATAATGCTCTTGTCCGATTGCCAAGAAAAACTGATGGGGACGAAGGTGGCGGCCTAGTATTTGCATCCAGTGCCCAAGATGCTAGCATTCGAGTTTCGGCCAAGTAACTTCGCTCTGCACCAATCCGGCTTCCATGGGATACCCGATATAGACGAAGTTGTTGGCCTAGTAATTGCAAAGAGGAACCTGTCACGATTTCTCCTATCAGTGTGTCTAGATGCAGCGAATGACTGTTCAGCTGTCCAAACAAGAATAGGGGCATGCTCAGCTGTCAGTATTGTGGTAGACAGCTGAGCCGTCAAAACGGAACCTGGGGCATGCTGAGCTGTCAGTGTCTTGAGTGACAGTTTAATCGTCCAATCAGGGCCAGGGCGTGTCGGGGCATCATCCATGTGTATCCTGTTTGAAGCAATTAGTAATTTAGTCAGCTCTCTGCCTTAGATTACTGCCAATTGTAGTGGCGCTTCTAGTGCACAGCATCTTTTGGGGGAGTCTTTGTAGCCTTCTCGGATAATGGAAAGGGCAGCAGATCTCTTAGGTTTTAGAAGTTTTGACCCTCTTTATAGTCACATTTAAGACGCTCGTTTAAAGAACATGTATATGAAGGGTTACTGTGGATGAAACCATTGCCAGATTGGATGCCAGCAGCGGCACACAATAAGGGCAGTATCATCTGAGGCTAAATGCACTACTGCTGTGGGTTTCTCGTTATAGTTAAAATGAAATGTCATATAATTATCACTTGTTCGGTATTTATGTGTCGCTGCGGAGGAACTAACTGTCCTTTATTATTTTAAGATGCAGTTGTGCCTGAGACCAATGAGGACATGACCCTGGTTATTTTACATAGGAAGAGAATGCTGCTGGCTGTTTATTGCAAGCTAATAGCTTCCAGCATAGTGGAAATGTCTGCAGTAGCGGAGATTTATAAGCAGTATATGAAGGTAAATTACAGCCCTCCATCCAGCATTTCTTTCTTAGGTTACTATGTGTTTCTGTTTCCATCACACTACACATTCTCCGGTATGAACCATTTTTTATTACAGTCAACTATTTTAAGAGATTGACTATCTGTTCAGAAATTTGGAAGAGGCAGTATATTACGCTGTTTGGTCAGTTTTCTATTTATTGTCATTTTATGCAGCTTTTGAAAAATGTATTGTTACCTGCTGGTGACACATCCTATCAGGACACTAATCTCAGGCCATGTTCACACATCTTATTGGCAATGTATGGGAATAAGGTATTTGTACCCTATTCAAATATGGAGGAATCCAAGCAGGAATCCATGTTTTGGCGTTAAAAGTTCTCTTGCATATTTTCTAAATAGTAATAAAAAAATCCTTGTTTGCATGAATAATAGCATGTGTTTCTATTAATCATTAAAGATACACATATTCATTAGGGTGCCAAGGAAATGCATGGTAAAAATTAAGTAGCAAGTTTTTGAAGGTCTTACTGTGAGGAAGGAACAGCCACCATCTTGGATAGGGCCTATACCAGCCTCCATTTTGTCTGTTCACAGAGCCACAGGCTGCTAACTGCACCTGGCCCCAGGGCCTGTGGGCATATTCAATACGACAGGGTTTTGTGTCCACTCTGAATAAAAAGGTCGTTTAGTATGCTAAGTAATTCAGGCCCAATGTTGAATAGCAAGGTCTGTTAGTATGATAATGAGATAAGGCCAAAACAAGACCTCAAAACTTTAGCCTGAGCCATGGTAGCCTGGGGGCTTCAATTAGATTATACCTGACATCTATTGTGTCTCCCAGCCATGACGGCTCCGTTCTAGGATTATGAATTATGAGCACATCTTTCTAGGTACAAACTCATAAAAAATATCTGTGTGATCCTGTGGACCTTGGGCATCTGATGGTGCAACTCCCGAGTCGGTGATGGCTCGGGGGTCTGAGATATAGAGATTGGCACTCCAAAGAGACCCAATCGGGCCAGGTTTGATCTCCACGCGACAGGCAAAACATACTGCATCCGCTGGTACCTCTCCTGTCCTGATCCGATCGTCCTGGAGAAAGTTAACCCCTTTATTAGGTATTGGGAATAAATTCTGCAGGGGGCTAAGGGTGGAGATTATCATCCCACCCTCGGACACCGAGGGGAGGGACCTAGCAGGTTTAAGAACTGTGAGCTATGGGCAGACTGGATCCATTCTCACAACAGCAAGATCATGGAGAACTAAGAACCAAGGGACAGATCTGCCAAGGGAGCAGCGGTACACGTTTTGGGGGACTGTCCAGCAACTAAAGGGTATGCCACACTAAACAATATCGCTAACGGGATCGCTAAAAAACGTCACTATTTAGCGATCCCGTTAGCGATATTGTTCAGTGCGGCAGCTTCCAGCGACGAGCTTCCTGCTGTGATCTCGCTCGTCGCTGGAATCGTTCCGGACCCTATTTCATCGCTGGCGCTCCCGCTGGGTAAGTATCTTATCGCTGTGTGGCACCTTTTCTTAGCGATTTAGCGGTACTTTTGTACCGCTAAAGTCGTTAAGAAGATCGCTAACGGCGATAGCGTCGTTAACTATATCGCTAAATGTGGCCGCATTTAGCGATATAGAAACAATCCCGCTAGCGATCTCATTAGTATGCAACGCTAACGAGATCGCTAGCGGGATAGCTTAGTGTGGCAGTACCTTAAGACTTTCACCTGTGGATCGCAGAGCTCCCTGCCTCCACATGCCCCTACAACCTGGTAATATTGACCTCTAGCTAATACCTCTAAGCCTTGTACCATTATTGTTGTATTTTACTCTGACTGCAAATCCATTGTAATTCCGTTCTATAGCTTACTGTATATTTCTGTAATTACCTAGTGCGCCCTTAAGGCAATTAAACCATAAAATTAATCTTGGGCTGATGCTTTTACTCTGATCACGAATCTTAGAATACCCAGTGGGTAACAGGACACCCTCCCAGGCGGCCATTTGCTTTAGGTGCAGTTCCCTTACTGACCTGAGAGACAAAGGGGGCGCCGGAGAGCTGTGCCTGTGGAGTTACGTCACGTTGGTGATGTGGAAGGACGGGGGTTGTCCTTCACACTTACCTCCTAATTTTGTTCCTTTTTGGTCATAGATATTTTATAATTTTCTTTTTTTAAGGTTAGTTATCATTTACTGGTTGCTCAATGGCACGTCATATTGCAGTTTTAAATGTTTGTTTAGTATTTATTCTCATGCATATCCCGCGTTATGTATGGTATGTTATGCCGTTTACCAATCAGAATAATTGATTTTATATTTTGATAGATCGGGCGTTTCTGAACGCGGCGATACCAACTGTGTGTATTTTTTTTAACCCTTTAATTTTCAATGGGGCAAAAGGGGAGTGATTTGAACTTTTAATTTTTTTTAAAAAAAAATTTTACATTTTTTTTTGTGTGTACAATATTGTGGAACATAAGAAACATGGAATAATTCACATGCCTTGAGCAAGTGGTAAATCTAAATTTAATGTCAACATATTTTACATGGTGAATCCTTATGCCAAAAGGAACAAATTTGAGGGGTAAGACTTACTAATTTGCAAAGTTCATTTTTCCTTGGCACCCTACCATACACATTAGATAAAAGTTGGGCGAACGGATCGGTGACTATTGTGAATAGGGCCTCCTGAGACTCCCCTATTACTTCCATTAGTTATTTATTACAAGCATGCATTATGATTAGAGACATGTTGCAACTTTTATAATAACGTTATGGAGGAGATTCATTAAGACTTGGGTAGCGCACATCAGTCTTAATGAGGCGCTCGCTGGAGTAGTCACCTGATTCATTAAGCGACATTCATCACTTAATGAATTTGGCACGTCTGTTATCCAGCGTTTGCTGTCGCAAGAAAAGTACGTCATTTGGGGATTGGCATAGATTTCTGGAGTAAGTCAGACCAAATTTTATGAATTTGATAGGTGAGCGGGAACAGACCCCCTTCTTGCCCATGCTATAGTGTTGCCCATGCTATATTGGTGTTTCCAGCCTGGACTGGCGTGTGAACACAAAAAGTCACAATATTTTTGTTCAAATTTCAATTGCAACTTAAGATGTTTAATATGGAATAAAAAAGGTCAGCTTACCCAAAAAAATAATGGATGATCAATACAGGGAAACTTGTGTCACCACAGGAAAGTAAAAAAATATTTAGTCAGCCACCAATTGTGCAAGTTCTCTCACTTAAAAAGATGAGAGAGGCCTGTAATTGACATCATAGGTAGAATTTGGATTATTCAGAAGAACTGTCTGGTAGAAAAAAAACTTGTCGTGTTTGGAGGAGACAGAATGCTGAGTTGCATTCAAAGAGCACCATACCTACTGTGAAGCATGTGGGTGGCAACATCTTGCTTTGGGGCGGTTTCTCTGCAAAGGGACCAGGACGACTGATCCGTGTACATGAAAGAATGAATGGGGCCATGTATTGTGAGATTTTGAGTGCAAACCTCCTTCCATCAGCAAGGGCATTGAAGATGAAACGGATCTTTCAGCATGATAATGATCCCAAGCACACCGCCAGGGCAACGAAGGAGTGGCTTCATAACAGGCATATGAAGGTCCTGGAGAGGCCTAGCCAGTCTCCAGATCTCAACCCCATAGAAAACCTTTGGAGAGATTTGAAAGTCCGTGTTGCTCAGTGACAGGCACAAAACAGCACTTCTGTAGAGGAGATCTGCATGGAGGAATGGGACAACATACCACCAACAGTGTGTGCCAACCTTGTGAAGACTTGCAGAAAACGTTTGACCTCTGTCATTGCCAACAAAGGATATATAACAAAATATTGAGATGGGCTTTTGTTAATGACCAAATACTTATTTTCCACCATAATTTGCAAAATAAATCTTGCCAAATCAGACAAGGAGATTTTCTGGATTTGTTTTCTCATTTTGACTCTCATAGTTGTGTTCTACCTATGATGACAATTACAGGCCTCTCTCATCTTTTTAAGTGGGAGAACTTGCACAATTGGTGGCTGACTAAATACTTTTTCCCCACTGTATAAGAAAAGGAAATTCCACACTCGATATATCCTCATAAATAGGAGTCCTTAAAAATAAAACATGATCAAAATATGTATAGTGGGAATCTATACCATTTATTTTTGATTGAACAGACTTTAAGGTTTTTTTTTCTGCAAATATTGTATAAGATGCAAAAGGTTCAATTGACCTTTTATGTATATGTATTTATTTATGTTCCTATGTCCCTCCTATCTGCATTCTGTTTCTCCCTGCCCTTTTGCTCCCATTTTTCTTGTTACATATACTATTTCTATGTATATTCCCTTATGTGTGTATTGTAACCCTTCCCTATAAAATTAATAAAAAATAATTTGAAAAAAAAAAAAGAAATTCCAGCAGCGGTATCTTCATTAAAAACACCCTTGAATTCAAAAAATTTTAAAAAATCGCAACTCCAACATCGACTATATCAAATGCATTTCACAATTGTGCTTTTCGTCATTGCAATCATTTTCCATTAAAGAGTGTTTTTAATGAAGATTCCGATGCTGGAATTTCTAAATCTTCTTATTAAGGTGTTTACTCCTGATTTCTGGCATAATAAATCACCCCCTATATGATTCGAACAATTTTGTAGCCTAATATTTATTTTATTATAACAAGTGGCTACAAAGTGCAGGGTCACTAACTGCTTGACTTTTGTATTCTTGCATGAGTTAATAACTAAACTGGATAGTACAATGAAATACATATTTCTAATTTAGACATACAATGATTTTGGTGATATCATTAAGGAGACCCTGAGTCGAACAAGACAAAACAACAGGATAGAGAGTGCAAAAACATTGGTCCTTTGCTTAAAGCAGGTAAGAAACAACTACCGAGACATGGATGTCATATAACATGAGAATGCTGTACAGAATATCATGTTCTCTCTTAATGTTAGTTATTGCAGCACTGAAAATGTGAAGGCTAGAGCTAGAAGACTGCTGGAGTCAGGCCCCATTCAGACGTCCTTTATTTTGTGTTCAAGAATAAGGCTACTTTCACACTTCAGGTTTTTTGAATCAGGCGCGATCCGGCGTGTTTTTAAAAAACGGATCCGGTACCAGATGCTTTTTTTTAGCATTGACTTACATTAGCGCCGGATCGTGCCTGATGTCACTGCGTTGCATCCGTTTTTGGCCGGATCCGTCGGAAATGTACATTCCGGCGGCCGGACAAGACGCTTGCTGCAACGTTTTTTTTTTTTTCCGGAGCCGCCTGATAGTGCCTGAATCGGCACTTCAGGCGGCCGGAAACAATGCAAACCTATGGCGCCGGACCAGTGTTTTGACAAATCCGTCAGAAAACTGATCCGGAGTCCAAGGTTTCTCTCTCTCTCTCTCTCTCTCTCTCCCTCTCCCTCTCTCCATTCAAGCTTGCATTTTCAACATGGAAATTTTATATTTCCGGGTTGAAAAGGTCAGGACAGATCAGGCAAAAAACCTGATCAGTTGCATCAGTTTTTTAAAATCAGCGCCGGATCCGTCCTATCAGGCATAGGACGGATTATGCCTTATTCAAAAAACCTGATGTGTGAAAGTAGCCTTACAGATTGATTTGGATCAGTGCTTCTCAACTGATATTAATCCATTTTTATTCTGTATTTTCTCCGTCATTGAAGTGTCGATTTTTCTTGTATGCCAGTAAAAAGTTTCCAAGTTTCTAACTATTAAACAGTGAAAAATAGGACTGCTCTACTGTACAACACTGATGACATCTGCTTGATGTCAAGTTTTTTGTTAAACACCCATCAACTTGAATGGCTTTTAAAGGCACCAATATCAGACATGTCTCAGTATTTTTTATTTTTTTGCTGATCAATTTTGAAAAAAAAAAACATTAAATTTGGGCATGCCCACGTGCTAGCTTGTGAGGCGTAAATTTGCAGTATTCTACCTCTGAAGTTAGAGCCTATATTTATGTATGGGCCACAGCACCAGAAGAAGCTGTGTATTTGTAGGTGCATGTGTGAATATTGGAAGAAACATTATCCTGGAAAGTTGCTGAACTTGTAGGCCAAAAGATTTTGTTTACTGAAAATGAGAGTAAAATGTCTTTTTGGAGCAAGTTTTTATAGTAATAACATTGATGGGCGCAAAGTGGCTGATAGCTAATGGAATAATATGTTGTAGGACAAATATCAAACACCAGCAAAAGATGTACATAGACCTGCCTGATGGATTCTTCCTCTTTATACTTTTGCCACAACAGATTTTTAACATTTCTTGCATGTGCTGCATTCTCTATAACATAACGAGACATAAATGCACAGACATGCCCAGATTTAACTGATGTTCCTGCATATAGTCATGGCTAGCGTGTTTGATGTTAAAGGGAATCTGTCACCCCATTTTTCGTATATAAGCTGCAGCCACCGCAGGTCCAGGTCCGGCGCCTCCCATCTTCTAGCGATGACCTCCTCCTCCTTGCTTCTGTCTCGATCCTGTTCAGGTGTACTTTTTCTGAGGGCAGAGGAAAGTACTGCAGTGCACAGTCGCTGGGCCTCTCTGACCTTTCCCGACGCCTGCGCACTGCAGTACTTTGCTCTGCCCTCAACAAGGCAGATAAAGTTCGCCTGCGCAGGAGCGCGACAGAAGCAAGGAGGAGGACGTCATCGCTAGAAGATGGAAGGCCACGGAACGGACCTGCGACCCCCCCCCGGGTGAGTATCATATAACTCGTTTTTCTTATCTTTCTGGTTACATCGGGGGCTTATCTACAGAATTACAGAATGCTGTAGATAAGCCCCTGATGGCGGTGGCTGCAGCTTACATACGAAAAATGAGGTGACAGATTCCCTTTAAACAAAATATATGTACAGGTTACACAGCGACACTTGTCTTAAGGCTGGAGTCACACTAAAAGTATGAAAAATCAGTCCGAGTCTCCCTGCCGAGAGTCGCAGAAGTGTAATGCGAGTGTTATATGGGTGTTATGTGAGTACAATCTGATTTTTGACACCTAGCATCCAATTTACATCCGAATACAGTGCAATCGCTATCCTATTGCAATGCGATTTTAACATGAGCTTTTATATAGAGCAATTCTCTACGTCACTTACACATCGTTTTCAATGGAAATATTCTTCAAACATATATATATATATATATATATATATATATGTATATATATATATATATATATATATATACATACAGTACAGACCAAAAGTTTGGACACACTTTCTCATTTAAAGATTTTTCTGTACATTCACACTGAAGACATCAAAACTATGAATGAACACGTGGAATTATATACTTAACAAAAAAGTGTGAAACAACTGAAAATATGTCTTATATTCTAGGTTCTTCAAAGTAGCCACCTTTTGCTTTGATGACTGCTTTGCACACTTTTGGCATTCTCTTGATGAGTTTCAAGAGGTAATCACCGGAAATGGTCTTCCAACAATCTTGAAGGAGTTCCCAAAGATGCTTAGCACTTGTTAGCCCTTTTGCCTTCACTCTGCGGTCCAGCTCACCCCAAACCATCTCGATTGGGTTCAGGTCTGGTGACTGTGGAGGCCAGGTCATCTGGTGTAGCACCCCATCACTCTCCTTCTTGCTTCTTGGTCAAACAGCCCTTACACAGCCTGGAGGTGTGTTTGGGGTCATTGTCCTGTTGAAAAATAAATGATGGTCCAACTAAACGCAAACTGGATGGAATAGCATGCCGCTGCAATATGCTGTGGTAGCCATGCTGGTTCAGTATGCCTTCAATTTTTTAATAAATCCCCAACAGTGTCACCAGCAAAGCACCCCACACCATCACACCTTCTCCTCCATGCTTCACGGTGGGAACTAGGCATGTAGAGTCCATCCGTTCACCTTTTCTGCGTCGCACAAAGACACGGTGGTTGGAACCAAAGATCTCAAATTTGGACTCATCAGACCAAAGCACAGATTTCCACTGGTCTAATGTCCATTCCTTGTGCTCTTTAGCCCAAACAAGTCTCTTCTGCTTGTTGCCTGTCCTTAGCAGTGGTTTCCTAGCAGCTATTTTACCATGAAGGCCTACTGCACAAAGTCTCCTCTTAACAGTTGTAGAGATGTGTCTGCTGCTAGAACTCTGTGTGGCATTGACCTGGTCTCTATTCTGAGCTTCTGTAAACCTGCAATTTCTGAGGCTGGTGACTCGGATAAACTTATCCTCAGAAGCAGAGGTAACTCTTGGTCTTCCTTTCCTGGGGCGGTCCTCATGTGAGCCAGTTTCTTTGTAGCGCTTGATGGTATTTGCAACTGCACTTGGGGACACTTTCAAAGTTTTCCCAATTTTTCGGACTGACTGACCTTCATTTCTTAAAGTAATGATAGCCTCTCGTTTTTCTTTACTTAGCTGCTTTTTTCTTGCCATAATACAAATTCTAACAGTCTATTCAGTAGGACTATCAGTTGTGTATCCACCAGACTTCTGCACAACACAACTGTTGTTACCAACTCCATGTATAAGGCCAGAAATCCCACTTATTAAACCTGACAGGGCACACCTGTGAAGTGAAAACCATTTCCGGTGACTACCTCTTGAAGCTCATCAAGAGAATGCCAAAAGTGTGCAAAGCAGTCATCAAAGCAAAAGGTGGCTACTTTGAAGAACCTAGACTATGAGACATAATTTCAGTTGTTACACACTTTTTTGTTAAGTATATAATTCCACATGTGTTAATTCATAGTTTTGATGCCTTCAGTGTGAATGCACAATTTTCGTAGTCATGAAAATGCAGAAAAATCTTTAAAATGAGAAGGTGTGTCCAAACTTTTGGTCTGTACTGTATATATACCGGCAATTCATGTGCCGCGTACAGGAAAATAGATAAATACACATAGGATAGGTAGACATATAGATGTCAGTGACACACATATATATAATATATTACATAGATACAAGAAAAGCCGGCAATTCAGCAGCCGCATAGTGTAAAATCACAGCAGGAGCCGACAGGATAGAATAGATGGATTACATACAGTAAATACACATAGAATAGATAGATATATAGATGTCTGTGACAGATACAATTAGTGCAGTGTGTGTGCTGCTTACTGTACATGTATTTTATAAATAAAAGATTATTTTTCTGAAAAAATTGGTGTGGGCGCCCTCGTAATGTTCTTAACCAGCAGAAGGAAAGCCAACGGCAGCCTGCCATCTAGATGTAGCAGAGCTAGACCAGTCGTAGGACAAATGGATTATCATTATCTCTGTGAAAAGGTGAGGAATATTGTTGTTTATTTTTTTTAACTCTTTTGCACATGACAGTAGCGTTGGTGGAATGGGCGGCGAGGTCGTAAGTATGATTTAATTAAGATTTATTAAAGGAATCTGCGTCATTCTTTCAATTAAAGAACTTTTTTCTGTGTGTGTGTTTTTATCCGATATGACTATGGGGTTAGTAATGGGGTCGTCTTGTTGACGCCTCTCCATTACTAACCTCGGGGCTTGATGTCAACCACTATCTTTCCACCTGCCACCACTACAGGGCAAGTGGGATGAGCGATGCTAAGTGCCAGAATTGGCACATCTTAGAGATACATCTTTTCTGGGGCAGCTGAGAGCTGATGCTTTTAGTCTGGGGGGGACCAGTATCCATGGCCCCTTCCTAGGCTATTAATATCAGCCCGCAGATGTCTGCATATCCTTTGCTGGTTAATAGCCAGTAAAGGCTAAGTATACAGTTGTGAGCTGATATTAATAGCCTGGGAAGCTCCATGGGTATTACCCCCTTCCCAGGCTATAAACATCGGCCCACAGCCGTTGGCTTTCCCTCTGCTGGTTAAGAAAATTACGTGGGAGCCCACACCATTTTTTTCAGAAAAATAAATTTTTATTAATTAAATACATGTACTGTACAGTAAGCCGTACACACTGTTCTAATTGTATTTGTCACTGACATCTGTATATCTACCTATTTTATGTGTATTTACTGTATGTAATCCAACTATTCTATCCTGTCGACTCCTGTGATTTTATACTACGCGGCTGCTGAATTGCTGGCTTTTCTTCTATCAATGTTATATATATTGTAAGCTTTTCAGGGGATATAGCTCTGGGATCGCCGTCCGGGTAGACGGAATGGCATAGAAACAGTTCATTCAGACAGCAGTTCTGGTGCAAACTGGCCGCAACCAGCTTTATTAAAGTCCACAGCAAACAGTAGGTGATAAAAACAAATCATAAACAGAAATCCTAAGCCTTTCGGCTACTCACTTCACATAGATAGAATTCCCTCACTATCCGGGACCAGACTCTACCAGCCTGACCCAAAACAACACATTATATTCAGTAGTTACCAGCGTGGTTTTCCTAGAATCTCCTCTTTGTGTCTGAATGGCACACCTAGCATCCAGACTGAGAGAGTTCTCCTTATATTCAGTAGTTTCCAGCATGGAGTGTCGCAGAGGCTCCTCTTGTGTCCGGGGCACCTCGAGCACCCCGACTGAGAGAGCTCACCTCCTGGAGACTCCTTCTGTGCCTGGACTCCTGTCCAGACTAAGCGAGCCCCCTGTCTGTATTCCCAGACACCTACTTCTGGCTTCCTAATTATCAGCTGAGTGGCTTCAGGTTTGAATTGCAAGCGTGCACTGAAGGGAAGGTGTAGTGACCTTTCTCCACCACTAGTTTTACAAAGCCACACATTTCCCTTATACCAGTCAGCAAAGTACCTAGGTGAAATGTACACCCCATTCCACACATATCCCTTCACTGTCTCACATATCCCCCCCCCTCTTCTCCAGACCGGAGGGCTGGTCATCCAGACCGGTGGGCTGGTCAACAATCCTAAAGAGACAGTGAACTCCGGACACTGCATCAGCACTACCCTGTACCCTCCCAGGCCTATACTCTCTGCGGGCCTCGGGTATCCTGCACGGTTTCAGCTTGACCTTAGTGCCGGGCTCAGTCCTTGTCTTGTCTATCTCTATTTCATCCAACTCCACGTCAGACTCTGTACGGGGCCTCTTCTTTCTGGGTTGCACTCCATCTTTAGATGTGCTTGCTTCTTTTTCTTCATTGTTGTTGGTATTGGTTATCTCACCTTTCATTTTAAATGCCAGCTTAGCATCTTCACAGTCCACTTCAATTAACTCTCTGCTTATAGCATTTCCAAATACAATCCTGATATTGTCAACCGTTGTCACATTTGATAATGTTCTCACATCACCCGTGGTCTCACCTTGCTTCTTAACAGAGAAGCTGATATCAGAATTATGGACAACATCAGCTTCCTCTTCACCTGAAGCATGGCTATCAGCTTTATCTTCACCTGAGCCACATGTAGAAATACTAGATAAAGGTACTGCCACACTAAGCTATCCCGCTAGCGATCTCGTTAGCGTTGCATACTAATGAGATCGCTAGCGGGATTGTTTCTATATCGCTAAATGCGGCCACATTTAGCGATATAGTTAACGACGCTATCGCCGTTAGCGATCTTCTTAACGACTTTAGCGGTACAAAAGTACCGCTAAATCGCTAAGAAAAGGTGCCACACAGCGATAAGATACTTACCCAGCGGGAGCGCCAGCGATGAAATAGGGTCCGGAACGATTCCAGCGACGAGCGAGATCACAGCAGGAAGCTCGTCGCTGGAAGCTGCCGCACTGAACAATATCGCTAACGGGATCGCTAAATAGTGACGTTTTTTAGCGATCCCGTTAGCGATATTGTTTAGTGTGGCATACCCTTAAGTCTTCAAATGACTGCCATTTACTTGTGGTGAAGCACTCACAAACTATCTTCATGTCTTCTTTAACAGTCACTTGGATATTTGTTGACTTTGCGTCTAAGCAATTCTCTATCATCTCCTTGATGGCCTTGGTGGCTCTACCTATCACAGGAGGTATAGGGGTTTTTTCACCTTTCTCTAATTTCCTCCGAACCTTCTTCAGCACATCTATTTTTACTTCATTGACCTTCTCAAGAAGATGCTCTTGGCTCTCATCACGCTCCTTCATCACAGTTTGGAGTATTTTCTGAGAAGTAATCAATTCATCTGGTACCTGTGCAACCACTTTTTCTTGATCTTGCAAGGTACTATATACACTTTCCCTTTCACTTCGTGCTCTCTGGAGCAACGGCTGGAACCGCTCACGTTCCCGGCGAAGAGATAGCACATCCAGTTCACACTGCTGCAGCTGCTTGCGTAATGCAACATTATCAGTCTTCATTTCTTTGGTGGAAACCTCATGGATAGGCATCTTCTCCTGTAGCTGTTGGACGTCCTTTACGTCTTCGGCCCCTTCTTCAGGTTTTTCTGGTAGAACATGCTCAGAAGCCCTACCATCAGTCTTCCCTTCTACCCCTTCAGTCTCACTCCTGCCACTGCTATCATAAGAAGATACCGACTGGGTGTCATTTTTAGCCAAAGCTTCCACTTCTACCAGCTGTTCAGTCACCTCATCTGGGCTCCCGTGTGTCTGCAGCGGCAACGGAGTGCTACATCGCTTTTCCCATTCCTTGGGACGTGGCTCAGCTGTAGACTCCACGAAAGTGCACTTAAGCTCACCAATGCCAGCCTGATGTCTCAAAATCTCATCTTGTGATTTATCCAGATCCTTTGTGTCGCTCGGGAGCACTGATGGAGCACCAGGTGCCGAACTTCCAGCCTGAGCTTCGCGAGTTGCAGCTACTGATCCGGACAGTAACCCGTCCACGCCACTGTCTCCGGCAGAAACAGATTCCTGGGCAGAGTCAGGCCCCACACCTTCACTTGAGACCTCAGCTTCTGATGAGGCATCTGGTTTGGTGTCTACCACTTCCATGGCTTTTTCCATCTCTGCAGCATCACCTTCAGAGTCCTTGGCCTGATGCAGATTCACACCACACACCGACAACTTCTCATCTTCAACAGCATCCACTGGTGCTGGGTTCAGTTTCAGAGTCCTGCCTTTAAAGCTCAGCTCTCCTCCTTTCACCTTAGTCTTCGCCAGGGAATCGGCCAACTGTAAAATATCTTCAGATGCCATCTTCTGTCCGGCTGTAATGTAGCATCAGCTTTTTTCTCAGGACTCTCAACCTCCTCTTCTTCACTATTTGCTTGATCGTCATCAGATGATTCACTATCACTACCACTATCCCTGTCTGACCCCTTTTTCTCAGCCACATCCGGCTCACTTTCAGGGTTATACAATTCATCATCTTGATCTGGAACCTTAGTTAACATGTCATCCACAACATTAACTTCACCATCTGGTCCCTGGTTTCCCTCAGGTGGTCCATCAAGTATGTGACTATGTGACAACCCCAGCACTATACTTCTATATAGCTCTGGTACTAGGAGCTGACTCACGACCTCTCCCTGGACTTCAATGTCCCTATACAACAAGTTACTGTTCATGGCAACATGAGGAAACCTCTCCTCAGCGCCAGGCTCTTGGGGAACCTCATTTAGAACAATTATATTTTTCTGTGCCGTTTTAAGAGTGGGGTCTCGCAACCGCTCATTCCCAAAATTGGCACAGGACACAGGTAGGTCAGGGACACTCGGTTCCCGAGAACCACTATCCTCGTCTCCCAACATCACCTGCAAAGGAATTTCATCTTTATCACGGTCATTATCATTATCAGTATCATTATCATGATTATGATCAGTATCATCATCACTATCATGATCATCATCAGTATCAGCATCATTATCATGATCATCATCATCATTATTATTATCATCATCATCATTATCACATAAGTTTAACGGCCCACTAGCATTGTGTTCCGCCCCTCGGGACTGCGCACCCTCAGTAGGAGCTTCATCACACTGTCCATCATAAACATTTTTCCCCCATAGATCCTTAGACCGGGGAAAGTCATTACCCAATATGACCGGGTGCACCAGGTTCTTCACTACCCCCACGTCACATGAAACCTCCCCGAGTTTGGGGACCAAGTCCACGGCAGTCTCTGGGTAGACTTTGGTGTCTCCATGGATGCACACCACACTCAGGTGTTTATCAGGATGAAGTCCCTATCAATCAGGCTGTCACATACGGAAGTCACTGGACTCTCTGAGTCCAAGAGGGCCTGTGCTGGGCAGTCATTTACAACCACCGGGTACACCTGTGGTCCAGTCTCTTCAGCTGAGGTGGCCACACACACAGGTTCTGCGCAGAGAGAGAGGGACCTGCCAACATCACAATACATAGGCTCCCCCTCTAGTGGACAGTTGGCTGCAATTTCACGACATCTCCAACACTGTCCATCACATTTTTCTACCCATATGTCCCCTCGGGCCTGAACCCGCTTATCAGCACACCCCATGTCCCCAACAGCTGGAACGCTCTTACCGGGAGAGTTCGGCGTCCGGGAACTCTGAAGTGACGACCACTCAGACGGCTGGTCACGGAGGCAGTCTTTGGTAGCGAAGGCCCTCTCCATCAGGCTGACCAGACGAGTGTCGTCCTGGTGGTCTCCTTGTCTGACCTCTGGCTGTACCTCAGGAGGACGTGCACGGGTGTAGCGGTCCGCTATCACCTTTTCAACTCCATGATCAGGTTTGCTGACGGCAGACTCCCGCTCCTTCTTTACTGTAGGCAACGTAGGTGCCTTTACAACATTACTCGGGGACGAGGCGCTGAGAGGTTTTTCTAGTGCTGCAATCTGCTCAAGAAACAACCGATTAGCCTCCTGCTGCTGCTGCTGCCAGCTCTGCTGGGTCTGCTGCCAGCTCTGCTGGGCCTGCTGCATGCTTTGCTGTCTCTGCAGGTATTGCTGCTGCCAGCTCTGCTGGGCCTGCTGCATGCTCTGCAGGTGTTGCTTAACGAGCTCCTCCAAACTGGCGAAGCTATCTGTCTCAACAACGGCAGTCTTATGTTGCGCATTAACTTGCGCCATTTGTTTAATCAGCTTCTCCAGGCTGTCATCCATACTGTCAGACTTCTCTGTCTTAACAACGGCAGTCTTCACTCAAGACATACACACTCCACAGTCTTTTCCACAGAAAGTTCAGCTTTGCTGTGCACACTTTTTTTTTTTCTTTGCAAAGTCTATTAGGGCTACTGTCTCTTTAAGACTGCTCCCACAGACGTTTCTTTTGCTGACACACTTTTTTTTTTCTCTACTGCTGCTTCAACAGACTTCTCCTTTATTGCTGTCTCTAGCCACTGTGCTGCCCGCACATTCTAGCACGAATTGTAAGCTTTTCAGGGGATATAGCTCTGGGATCGCCGTCCGGGTAGACGGAATGGCATAGAAACAGTTCATTCAGACAGCAGTTCTGGTGCAAACTGGCCGCAACCAGCTTTATTAAAGTCCACAGCAAACAGTAGGTGATAAAACAAATCATAAACAGAAATCCTAAGCCTCTCGGCTACTCACTTCACATAGATAGAATTCCCTCACTATCCGGGACCAGACTCTACCAGCCTGACCCAAAACAACACATTATATTCAGTAGTTACCAGCGTGGTTTTCCTAGAATCTCCTCTTTGTGTCTGAATGGCACACCTAGCATCCAGACTGAGAGAGTTCTCCTTATATTCAGTAGTTTCCAGCATGGAGTGTCGCAGAGACTCCTCTTGTGTCCGGGGCACCTCGAGCACCCCGACTGAGAGAGCTCACCTCCTGGAGACTCCTTCTGTGTCTGGACTCCTGTCCAGACTAAGCGAGCCCCCTGTCTGTATTCCCAGACACCTACTTCTGGCTTCCTAATTATCAGCTGAGTGGCTTCAGGTTTGAATTGCAAGCGTGCACTGAAGGGAAGGTGTAGTGACCTTTCTCCACCACTAGTTTTACAAAGCCACACATTTCCCTTACACCAGTCAGCAAAGTACCTAGGTGAAATGTACACCCCATTTCACACATATCCCTTCACTGTCTCACAATATATATATATATATACATATATATATGTATATATATATATATATATATATACGGTATATATACTGTACAAACCAAAAGTTTGGACACACCTTCTCATTCAATGATTTTTCTGTATTTTCATGACTATGAAAATTGTGGAATCACACTGAAGGCATCAAAACTATGAATTAACACATGTGGAATTATACATTACACTTTACAAAAAAGTGTGAAACAACTGAAAATATGTCTTATATTCTAGGTTCTTCAAAGTAGCCACCTTTTGCTTTGATTACTGCTTTGCACGCAGAAAAGGTGAACGGATGGACTCTACATGCCTAGTTCCCACCGTGAAGCATGGAGGAGGTGGTGTGATGGTGTGGTGGTGCTTTGCTGGTGACACTGTTGGGGATTTATTGAAAATTGAAGCGATGAGCGGTCTAGCTCACCCCAAACCATCTCGATTGGGTTCAGGTCTGGTGACTGTGGAGGCCAGGTCATCTGGCGTAGCACCCCAACACTCTCCTTCTTGGTCAAATAGCCCTTACACAGTCTGGAGGTGTGTTTGGGGTCATTGTCCTGTTGAAAAATAAATGATAGTCCAACTAAACGCAAACCGGATGGAATAGCATGCCGCTGCAAGATGCTGTGGTAGCCATGCTGGTTCAGTATGCCTTCAATTTTGAATAAATCCCCAACAGTGTCACCAGCAAAGCACCCCCACACCATCCCACCACCTCCTACATGCTTCACGGTGGGAACCAGGCATGTAGAGTCCATCCGTTCACCTTTTCTGCGTGCAAAGCAGTAATCAAAGCAAAAGGTGGCTACTTTGAAGAACCTAGAATATAAGACATATTTTCAGTTGTTTCACACTTTTATGTAAAGTGTAATGTATAATTCCACATGTGTTAATTCATAGTTTTGATGCCTTCAGCGTGATTCTACAATTTTCACAGTCATGAAAATACAGAAAAATCGTTAAATGAGAAGGTGTATCCAAACTTTTGGTCTGTACTGTATATATGTGTGTCACTGACATTTATATATCTATTCTATTCTAACCTGTCACTCTGTGATTTTACTGTATACAGCAGATGAATTGCCAGCTTTTCAAAGGACACCGGTGTGTAAAAATCGGATAGCACTCCCGTGTCCAAGTGCTGTGTGATTTTTATTTTTTTTAGGCTTGCATTGGTGAGTCTCAGCCGAGTCTCGGTGCCAATCGTAGCATGCAGCGATTTTACACGCACGCCGAATATGTTTGAGAAAATAAACGCTGATGTGAGCTGCCCCATAGATTAACACTGGGCCAAGTGCTATGCGATGTTTTCTTGCATAGTACTCGGCCGTATTCTACAACAGTGTGACTCGGGCCTTAGTCACAAAATTATGAACTATTTTGAAACCCATGTCACCATTGGTGCCTGCACCAAGAAGCAACGATACGATCCAAATTATCTGTGTCATGGAATATCAACAAGGTATTTTTGATATAGCTGATTCATGGCACCAATCAATGGTGTAATGTACCATGGACTCATAGCAGTACCGAGTGAGGGCGCCTGAAAAGTAACCACAGGGCAACTGTGTATTGTAGCTGAAATCATTTTGGACTACATATAAAAGGTATCTTGTTTACCTAATGATTACTGATCGGGCACAACTGCACATTACAGCTAGTGTAAATGTAGGAACATTATGCTACATGTTCCTACATTTACGCTGGCTCGATTGTGCAGTTGTGCCTAATTTGCAATCATTGGGTAAACAAGATACCTTTTATATGTAGTCCAAAAATTATTACACATTGGTACACTACACATTGGCCATACATAATTGTCAGCCAAAGTATTGTAAGTGGGGTTGCTCGTTCCTATGTTCTCTATGACAAAGTTTCTGGCAGAATCATCTGGCAGCGCCTTATCTCCATACCAAACAAAAGGAAATTGAATTCCAGTCGCCTCTGTCTTCTGTCAGGGTGGAGGTGCGTAGTCCTCATAACTTTAGGTGGTCAGCATATCCCTCCGAAATTGACAGGTGCTGCCAACTTTTATCTAATGTGCATGGGGGCCCTTGCTCCTAAAACTGCCCATGTATTAGAATTGATGGCATTGCTGTAGTATTTATGTAATATAATACATAAATGTTAATAGTGACTTATTCTCATCAAAGAAATTGCATGTTTGCTTTATTTCTGAAACTGTCCTTTAAGTGTAAGCTGAGAGTCATGGGATGTGTGAGAGCAGTGCATATTTACTGGCTGATCTAGCCACACCATTGAAAGCTTGACTTATCACGTCTATGGTCTTGTTATTAGAGAAATACAGATGCTTGCCATTTCATTCAGGAGACCAAAAATAGCCCCCTTGACACCAGGAAGGAAGGTCATTCGGAGACAGCTGAAAATGAATGCAAATTAACAAAACTAAAGTGTCCTTGTTCTGGAAAAAGACTTGACCCATTACAGCTTTGCTTTTTCTCCCTGCATGGTGATGTCTGCAGCTGTTTGTGGAGCACAGAGAAGCTCATGACAGTGCCATCCCGTCCTCCTCGTCATTCTCTAACATAAAGGAGCTGGCTCGCCGCTTTTCTCTAACGTTTGGCATGGACCACGTGAAATGCAGGGAATCTATAGCGATGATGCACAAGTATGTGGAGTGAAGGTTTTTCCCCTGACATCTACGGCGCTATTTATATTCGTAGCCACACAACAATGAAGGCAGCATTAGGCTATGATTTATTTAACACTGCTGATGGCATTTCGCATCATATTAAATGGCACGCACATATACAGCACTTGCTACAAACTGTATAACGCTAAACAATGTTTTTATCACAGAGCGGTAACCTACAGCTCGTACCAATGGTGAAGGTTTTACATACCATGGATTCAAATGGAGATATGTGGGATAAATTAGTGAGGAGTGCAGGCCGGTCTTCAGTAATCCCATTAAAGAATATTCTGGTCACCTAAACGCAGCTTGAAATAACCGCTCACAGAGAGCGATTGCTGTACCGGCTCTATTAAACTGCACAGTGTATGGAATATCCCAGAAAGAAACCTCAGTATTCCTATGTATGAAATCAGTCCGAAGAAAATACATTAAACGATTCCATAACATCCTAGGTCTGAATTATTGAAATATTCTCATTGAATACTTTGTTCTGTACAAAGTTAAATGTGCTGTCAACATAATCACACAAAAATCATCAATGGAAATCAAATTTTTGAACCAATGGAGGCCTGGATTTGGAGAGACCCCCAAAATGAAAGTGGAAACAAGTCTAAATGAAAATCAAAACAAGACAAAACAAGACATCCTTCAGCATGATCGTTTTGGCAGTGGGTCAGTAATGGTGTGGGGTGTCATTTCTTTGGAGGGCCACACAGCCCTCCATGTGCTCACCAGAGGTAACCTGACTGCCATTAGGTACCAAGATGAGATTCTCAGACCCATTGTGAGACCATATTCCGGTGTGGTTGGCCCTGGGTTCCTCCTAATGCAGGACAATGCCAGACCTTATGTGGCTGGAGTGTGTCAGCAGTTCCTGCAAGATGAAGGCATTGAAGCTATGGACTGGCCCGCCCGTTCCCCAGACCTGAATCCGATTGAGCACATCTGGGACAGCATGTCTCGCTCCATCCACCAACGTCACATTGCACCACAGACTGTCCACTAGTTGACGGATGCTTTAGTCCAGGTCTGGGAGGAGATCCCTCAGGAGAACATCCGCAACCTCATCAGGAGCATGCCCAGGCGTTGTAGGGAGGTCATACAGGCACGTGGAGGCCACAACAATACTGAGCATCATTTGACTTGTTTCCACTTTAATTTGTCTTGTTTTGATTTTCATTTTGACTTGTTTCCACTTTCATTTTGGGGGACTCTCCAAATCCAGGCCTCCATTGGTTCAAAAATTTGATTTCCATTGATGATTTTTGTGTGATTATGTTGACAACTCATTCAATTTTGTACACAATAAAGTATTCAATGAGAATATTTCATTCATTTAGATCTAGGATGCGTTATTTGAGTGTTCCCTTTATTTTTCTGAGCATTGTATATCTACAGGTTTGCAGTCTTCAGAGCTGAAATCTCTTAGGATTTTTTTTATTGTCTGTCCATAAAGAGCATGCACTCTAGAAAGTGTAATTGTTTCATCAGGCATTGTACTAATGCAGTAACTAACTCACCTACTTCATTATGGGAACTGTTAGGAATAGCAATCCACTGACTTGGGAATACAGGATCAGTTTAAAGGGATATTCCCATCTCCAAGATCCTATATTTCAATACGTAGTAGGTATAACAATGATAATATTAGCAAATGCCTCCAATTATAAATGTATTAGGTTATCAGAAGAACTATATGTTGCTTACCCCATGTGCAGGGCAATGCAGTAGCTTAGGTATCCATGGTTATGACCACTAGCAACTAACTAACTGTCAACATTTGAGTGGTCGTCACCAAGGATACCTAAGCTACAGCAATGGCCTACACATGAGGTAAGCAACATAGGTTATAAAAAGAACTGTTCTACATTTCTAATTGGAAGTATTTTCTAATATTATTATTAGTACACCTACTACATATAGTGATAGGATCTTGGAGATGGGAATACCCCTTTAAGTAAAGCACTGTAATTGTAAAGTCACCTATGTTTCATGTAAATAGTATATTTGCGTTCAGCGTCTTTAAGCGCGTCTTTGTTATGATATTTGTTCCTTTGTCTAATGTACTTACCATGGACAGTTTGCTTGTCTATACTTTCAGGCAAGGCATTGAATTTGCCTTTAAGGAGCCAGCAGCACAGGACAGTCTTCCTCCACCCAATCTGCCTTTTCTCTTGCTGATCACTGAGTTCTCCAGCAAACTGCTAAGAGCCGACAAAAGACTAGTGTAAGTGTTTGTGGAGTTAGATCAGTTCTGTGTATGTGAATGCTTATGCTGCCACCTAAATGTAAGAGCAATATGGAGATATCAAATCATTGAAGGCTGAATATAATGGAAACATTGTCCATAGACATAAATGTCATAAACTGCCCTAGAAAAATGGCAGCTAAAAGTTGCTTAGTTCCTACAGAGAATGTCTGATAGGGAAGAATAGAGACATAAATCAGTTTGCGAACAGTACTATGAGAACTAGTGATGAGCGAGTATACTCGTTGCTCGGGTGATCTCTGAGTATTTGGAAGTGCTCGGAGATTTAGTTTCTGTTGCCGTAGCTGCATGATTTGCGGCTACTTGACAGCCTGAATACATGTGGAGATTCCCTAACAAACAGGCAATCCTCACATGCATTCAGGCTGTCAAGTAGCTGCAAATCATGCAGCTGCAGCAACAGAAACTAAATCTCCGAGCACGCCCAAAATACTCGGAGATCACCCGAGCGTGCTCGGGAAAACCCGAGCAACGAGTATACTCGCTCATCACTAATGAGAACCTTTTCAATGGGAAAGCACAGTTTCCCACAGTTGAGTCCATAGACAAAAATACAGTAAAAACATTAAAACACGTTTAAAATATCAATAGTATCTGCACCCTTAAGGAGCCTATACACGTTAGACAACGGCTGGCTCATTCTGCTGAAACCATCTCTGCCAAAGACCCCATACACATAAATGCTTGGGGAGAGTGGAGAAAGCTGCTGACAGATCAGTCTGGTAGTGTCGTATGTGCTTGAAGAATAGAAGGATCTGTTGGGGCCTCATACAAATTCGATGCTCAGCGAGCGTGCCCACTGCAGTGTCTGTGAGCTGACCTGAGCAGAAGAGGGCTTGGCGGTTTCAGTCAGCACCATAGACTTTTTGATGAAACAGCTCCATTCAGTACCCTGCCCTCTCACTGTGCCCATGAAATAGTGAGGATTGTGGTTTCCTGACTTCTGTTCTAGTGACCCTGGGGGTCCCAGAGCTCGGGCACCCTGATGAGACATTTATTACCCATTCTATAAAGAGGTGATAAATGTCAATCAAAGTAAAATGTCTTTCAGAGTGTAAAGGGGCAATAAGCTCTGGCATATGTATATCCAGAGGTGCCTCAGTCACAGGCGAAACCTTAATATTTGTGACAAAAAAGAAATTCATTTATCTTTGTGCAGAAGATGTGAGTTACGGGACGGCGCCCATTCCTTGCCACGCAAGTACTCTTTGATAGTGGCTGCATATCACGGCAAGGCCAAAGTATAGAACAGCGGTAACAGTACGTGATATACCTACTGTACCTATGTAATCTTACTTGAGATATGATGTACGACAGCTTGTACTTTCGATAAAGTTGCTCCTGAATTGTACTTGTCATCTTTTAGTCCAAGGATCTCTAGTGCATTACTTACATTGGGTTATTTTGAGCTCATTCTGCCTACGCTGCAATATACTTCTTTTTAGATATGCTGTTTAAAAAAAAATTGAAATTTTACCTATTTCTGTGAGTCACACGCTGCTAAATGTGCCAGTTCAGGCATAAAGGCTTATTATGGAATGAGGACGCTTCAAATCTGCAGATATTAAACTTGACAATTTGTCATATTCTAATGTAGTAAAGCAAGACGTATACTAGATGTAAATGGTAATGCTTCCATTAACATTACCAGTGATTAGAATTCTGTTCAGTGATATGGTATATCTTCTTATTGGGTACATGAATGTAGACATCTTTAGGGATCTCCTTACAATACACATTTATGGCAGATTCATAGAATATTCCATAAATGCTTGCATGGAAATCTAGCCTATTGCGGGTGACTGACCAAATGAACCTCAAACTATAGGGGCCATGGGATATTTATAGGGAACCTTTCAGCTGGTTCAAGCTGCATAAATTTAAGGCTTGGGTGTGATGGAATAGGAGGCACACACCACTTAGTGAATCAATCGTATCTTACAAGTGACATGCTCCTCCCTAGAAATCATACTCCAGTCTTGGACTGGAGTAAGATTTTTGGCGTAATGTACACCAGGGTTCCCCAACTCCAGTCCTCAAGGCCCAACAACAGGTCATGTTTTCAGGATTTCCTTTATATTGCACAGGTAATGCAATTATCACCTGGGCAATACTAAGGAAATCCTGAAAACATGACCTGTTGGTGGGCATTGAGGACTGGAGTTGGGGAACCTTGATGTACACCACAACTGATCATGAATTAGATAGGCAGGTGTTGCCATGACCCCACACCGCTGGCCAAAACTGTTGTGAAAACATCAAAATTTGCAAAATTTTTGTGACTTTTTAAATGTGTTTTATGCCAGAATTTTTAATGATTTGGGGCCTTATAGGTCTCATCAGACTAGTCCGAGCCACTGTCATACTCCCCTCAACTAATAGGTTTCTCCATATGCACATACCGTGTATAATCGTGTATAAGCCACATTTTTTTTGTGCTGAAAACGCCGCCCTTGGCTTATACATGAGTCATTGTCCCAGAAGATGGCAGGGGAGGGGAGCAGCGGGTCACAGAAGGCAGGAGCCGGCTGCTGCGGCTAACTACTGTGCACACTGCTAAAGAGAAATGAATATTCACTGCACTGGCAGTGAATATTCATTTCTGTTATGGCGCACACAGTGTCCGCATTAGTCGCCAGCTTCCAGGAGCGGCCGGGCTATCACAGGTGCCCGCTCATTAAGGTAATGAATATTCACCTCTCTCCACACCTATGGGAGGTGAATATTCATTACTAGGGTTGAGCATTCCGATACCGAAACCCGAGTCCAATACCTGAAATCCAATGTAAGTCTATGGGAACAAAATATCGGAATTTTTTACATTCCGATATTTTGTTCCCATAGACTTACATTGGATTTCAGGTATCGGACTCGGGTTTCGGTATCGGAATGCTCAACCCTATTCATTACCTTAATGAGCGGGGCATGCGATTGCTCGGCCGCAGATGCTGCTGGCACAGGAACAAGATTCTGCGAGGGCACGCAAGGAAGGTAAGTAGGATGTTTTTTTTAATGCTTTTCTAATGGGGGCCATACATACATGGATAGCAATGAGGAACCATGCATACCAGAACGGGGATGAGGAGCCATGCAGACAAGGATGGGGATAAGGAGCCATGCATACAAGGATAAGGAATGAGGAGCCATGCTAACAAAGATGGGGATAAGGAGCCATGCATACAAAGATAAGGAATGAGGAGCCATGCCGAGAAGGATGAGGATAAGGCGTGATGCATACAAGGATGTGAATAAGGAGCCAGGTAGACAAGGATAGGGATGAGGATAAGGAGCCAGGTAGACAAGGATAGGGATGAGGATAAGGAGCCAGGTAGACAAGGATGGAGATGAGGAACCATGCATACCAAAATAGGGATTACGGGACAATGCATACCCAGCTGATACGCTAGTCAATAAGTTTTCCCAGTTTTCAGTGACAAAATTAGGTGCCTCGGCTTATACACAAGTATATACGCTATATACATTTTTGAGGAGTGTGGCGCAAAGACCTGCCTTTGTGAGCCATAGTCCCTAATTTGCTTTTCAAAGCATGTTTTGTTCAAAAAACATGTCTGCATTGGAGCAGCTGGTATCAGATTCATGGCGTCTATGGTGCCGGCATCATGAATCTGCTGACAGGTTGTTTTTAATGGAATGGGCAGCATTGGATGAAATGAAAGGCAACATTGGAGGCCCCACTTACTCTCAGAACTTTTATTTATTCCAGTAGAGGTCGTCTACGCACTGTATAAATTCACTGATACACTACTCAGTACAGAGGAGGAAAGCACTCCTTTTCTTCCAATCATCAGATCTTTCAGCATCCCGTAGAATCTCCTTTTATGTAAGCGCCATTTGGCCATGTTCACACATTGCAGAAGCTTTTCCGCTGCGGATCTGATGTCATATCCGCATGTTTATGGATTTCTCCCTACTCCATTACGAACATTCAATAAGGTGAAATCCGCATTGAAAATCCACATAATAATGAGCAGAATTCTGCACCTTGCCTAGAAAAAGTCGGCATGAAAATGAAAGCATCGTGTGAAATGGAATACGAGAAGCCCATTTTCTTGTGTTGTAATGTGGAGTCCACACCGCTAATCTTATGTAGAGGAAAGGCGGAGGGCATACTGCATGGCTGGCACCCAGGGCTGTGTGGGTACACAAGTATCTTATTCACCTTGGTGAGACATTCCCTTACAGCACAGTGGCTGGTATATTCCAGGATAGTAATAAAATGATTAAAAGGTAAAATGAATGGATATACATTAATCATAAATTAACCTATTAATGTTATGGAAAATTGAATAAGTGAATGAAAGCGTTGTTAGGCTGTGTTTACATTCAGCGTTTGATGTGCTTTTTTTCTCCAGCCAAAACTTGCTCTCTTAGCAGTAAAAATGATGCGAAATGTCTCATTTTTGGCATTTTTTTTTTCTTTCATGCTTTATGCAAAATTTTTGAGAGTGAACTAAAGGTGTGCTCTATCTACAGTACATTTTTAATAAAGTTAGTTTTATTCACAGAAAACACTGCAAAAAAATGCCGTTAGGTTTTTTTGCTGCGTTTTTCATGTTCTCATTGCTTTCTTGTGTGTGAAAAAAAAAACCGCTGGAGGAATAGACATGCTGCAGCTTTGAGAAACTCTGCAGTGCTCATATAAAGTGGTGAAAAAAAAGTGTACACGAGATTCCTGAAATCCCATAGCTTTTTCTGGCACTGTAAAAATCAACTTTTAATTTGCATAAAAAAAAAAACCCTCTCCAAAAACACTGCATGTGAACACAGCCCTAATATACTAATTATTGTTCTATAGTTTGAGAGATATATATAATAAATTGGCTTCTCGCTATAATGTATGCTATAATAACATCATCCATGTTTGTATCACCAGGTATGGATATCTTCAGAGATTTGCCAGCGAGCAGATGATGCTTTGTAAAGGAGCAGGATGGCATCCTCTTACTGTGTACAGTAATTCGTTACTGGATCATGATGAAGAAAGTTCTACATGCGGAAGCCTCTTTTCTAGAGACCGTATGATTTCCAGCACACCTTATCCGTTAAAGAGAAAATCAATGTGTGGTGAGATCCAGCAGCTCATTAGCTCATCTTTCTATAAATGCCCTGCTGCACTGTACAGACTGTACTATTGTATGAAGTTATTATTATTACACATTTATATGCGCCATTTATTCCATGGCGCTTTACATATGAAAAGGGAAAATATAGACAGGTACAATAAACATGTGCTAGACAAGGGACACACAAGTACAGAAGGAGAGAGGACCCTGCCCGCGAGGGCTCACAGTCTACAGGGATGGGTGAGGATACACTAGGAGAGGGTAGAGCTGGTCGTGCGATGGTTCAGTAGACTGAGGATCATTGTAGGCTGTAGGCTTGTCGGAACAGGTGGGTCTTCAGGTTCTTCTTGAAGGTTTCCGTTGTTGGTGAGAGTCTGATGTTTTGCGGCAGGGAGTTCCAGAGTATGGGGGAAGCACGGGAGAAGTCTTGTATGCGGTTGTGGTAAGAAGAGATGAGGAGGGAGTCGAGAAGTTATTAATGTAAATCCCTTAAAGGGAACCTGTCACCAGTTTTTTGGCCTATCATCTAAAAATATCATCTAATAGAGTGTGAGCTATACATTTCCCAACTACTTGAGAAACCCCCTGACTCCCCATGAATCCCCCATAAAAACCTTTTATATTGCTGCCGTGCTGTATGTAAATATCCTTGGTCCGGTCTGATGGGCGTTGGTTCTGGTCCCTCTGTCCACCCCTCCTTGGCGTGCTGTACATATTCCGTTATATGAATAGCGTTGTTCGTGTACAGGTCCCGAGCGAGCACATTCAAATTTCCTCCCGCGCATGTGCAGTATGCTTTGCCCAACTGCGGGCAAGCGAAAAAGCATTAGTGCGCATGCGCTGGAAGTACTATGTCCTGGAAGTAATTTGCTGTGTTCCGGGAAATAGTTCACCGGCGCATGCGCACTAATGCTTTTCGGCTTTGCCCGCAGTTGGGCAAAGCATACTGCGCATGCTCGGGACCTGTACACGAACAACGCTATTCACATAACTGAATGTGTACAGCACGCCGAGGAGGGGTGGAGAGAGGGACCAGAACCAACGCCCATCGGACCGGGCCGAGGATATTTAAATACAGCGCGGCAGCAATATAAAAGGTTTTCATGGGGGATTCATGGGGAATCGGGGTTTCACAAGTAGTTGGGGAACGTATAGCTCACACTCTATTAGATGATATTTTTAGTTGATAGGCCAAAAAACTGGTGACAGATTCCCTTTAATAGATCGGTACATTTCTGAACTCTTACCTGTAGAAACTCAGACAAAACATACCATCTCCAGAAACAGGTTGCCATTGCGTGGATTCTGAGTAAATGCTTTAGATCAGTCACCTACATGTTCCTAACAAGGTTCCTGGGAATATTTAGCAGCTCTAATGTTAGGCTTAGAAACACTATTTATGATTCTTTGCAGTTCTAGGCCCTTCATATTAGAAACTTGTTTTTCCTAAACCAGGAGTGCGTAATAGATACACAAGTGGTGACGTGTTTCTGTTATACTTTTCCTCTGTTCCACTCCTGGTTTTGGCTTAGGCTATGTTCCCATGTCCAGCAATCATCTGTGAGGCCGGTGTCACACTTGCGAGTGTGATGCGAGAAACTCGCACAAGTCTCTCACATCAACACCCGGCACTGCTGCTGGCACTCGGACCGGAGCTTTCGGCTGCATAGAAATACATGTAACCGCACGCTCCGGTCCATGTGCCGTCGGCAGTGCCGGGTGTTAATGCGAGAGACTCGTGCGAGTTTCTCGCATCACACTCGCAAGTGTGACACCGGCCTTAGAATGGATCCAGCAGCAATCCATTGGGGAAAAAAAATGTAGTGCAGGCACTTTAGTCAGTTTTTAAAAACTGATCACTGCTGGATCCTTTTTTTTTTTTTTTAACACTGAAGTCTATGGAAAACACATCCGTTAATTAGTCATCCGTTTTATTCTATTTGTAACGGATCCAGTAAGGAAAAAAAAGGATCAGTTATAAATGAAAGAAAAATGTATGGCTAATTAACGGATCAGTATTCCATAGACTTCAATAGTTAGGAATGTGGTGCAAGGATTGCACTAATCTTAGAGATGTTGTGGTGTGATACCCCTACACTGTACAGGATGCGTGTACTTCCAGCTATGTATTCTGCATTACAGAACAGGTTCCAGGGAGAAGCTTGGCCCACAGGAGAGCATTTGATGATCTGGAGTCTCATCCTGCTAAAAGCAGCAAACAAAATGCACTTCACCTGCTACCACCAGAAAGCTCTGTATCTTTCAACAGGTTTGCAAAGAACTGGAATATTAACTGAAAAATGTAATCTTTTGTAAGGCATTGTCAGTGGTCTGACCTGCAGGACCCCAAAGTAACGTAGGTGTTTAGCTGTGCCTTGTACAGTGGCTCAGATCCATGGCAGTCAGAACTCTGCCTATCAAACCTTAAGTTTGTACCAAGACTTTAACAGATCCCTTATCTCCAGGATAGGCAATAACTTGCTGATCAGCAGTATTCCAAACGCTGGGACACTCCTTGTTCTGTTCAACAAGGCCCTGTTTTTGGAGTCGGTGGTGGCCCCAGTAATAATGAAGTTATCTTGGCACAAACACTTAACTGAGAACAATCTTCTTAGGATAGACCAAGACAGCTGGTAACAGGAGGTAGAGCAGGGGACCAACAACAGCTGTGGAACAATAGATCCTTGGAGGCACAACTGTTTAACCCCTAAGTAAGGGATAGAAGCAGCTGATCATTCTAGCAGAGATACGCGACAACTGTTCCTCAGTTGTGCATTTTCTTCAAAAGCAAAATCTAATAGACATGACACTACAACTTTTATCTTTGATGTAAAGTTGTTGAATCGCAAAGAACTAGCAAAACCAGCTGCTTCCCAGGGATTCCCATCATAATCTGCAGACTAGAACTGGTCAAGAACAGTAAGATATTACATAATGGAGGAAATGTTAGACTATGTGATACAAAGAACAGTGCACGGAGGATTAAAAAAAAAACAAAAAAAAAAACGCAATGCCAAGTACAATTAGAAAACTAATAAATCTATTTCCTTTGTCTAGTGATCTAATATCTGTTAACTTAAAATCACAAAAGATGCTCATGGATGAAAACAATGAAGATGTTGATGTCGATGAAATAGAAACAGACCAGGTACTGATTTTTATATTATTCCGGTTTCTTTACCAAATTTATTTTCTCTTCCATGCAATCATGATTTATTATGTTCACTCCAGGTTTCCAAAATGAAAATGGAAGGAAACGATATGAACATCGACTTCTCGACCTAATGATGGATGTGTCCGCATTTCTTCTAATACTGGCCCTGAATCCAGCGATATATCACAGAAACTCAGTTTCCGCACGGAAGTCTGGATTGGATACATGCGTTTGCTTTGCTAGAAACTGTTCTGATGACCAACAGGGCAAACTCTGTTGCTCTGTTTGTATTAAAAGAACATTCCTGGTTTAGGATATTTCACTTTTAAGACTGCGACCATTAAAATAACCAAAAGTAGTGTCATGTTACCAACATCCTATTCCTAGCATTGGGAGACATGAATTAATTGTCTCAGCCTAACTCCACCAGATATTTGCCATAGAAATTAATAGAGTTACAAGAATTACCTGCTACACTAGGAAAGATGTGCATCTTCATACCGTGTCTGCTACACTAGAGCAGCAAAGAGGATTCTTTTTTTCTGGAGATTTATACAGTCATTCAGGGGCCGTACAAAATCACCAACTTGAAAATTACCCTACTGTATTTGGTCACATTTAATTAACTCCCCCTAATGTGATGGCTGAAGCAGCTTCTCTTTGGTGCGGCTGTGATTTAAGGTGGTAGTGATGATGCTACTCGTAATTGCTTTTTCAGATTTGTGCAAGTCTGGCGCACAGATGACTGACTCTTTATGATAAGTTTTGTAAAGAACTCACAGCAGTAAGTTGTACAGAACACGGATTTATATGACACTGTCGATCTCCTCACACTGGGAAATTCATCACTGCTCACGTCAGATTTATAGAACTCCAGCAGTATGCATCACAGAGGAGACACAGACTGATGCATACGTCACAGAGGAGACAGAGACTGTTGTATATACACATCATATAGATACCAGGGATGCAGTACATACATCACAGGAGACATGGGGGCTATGGTATAGACATCACAGGAAATATGGGGCTACTCTTAGCAGCGTTCAGTAGTACAAAACTGCATGCGTGTGCTCGCAGAGCAAGTAGCTGCTGGCCGGAGCACTGCAGTTACCAGGAATCTACTCTCTAGACCGAATACACTAAACAGGTTTTGGCTGGGATTATGCATATCGCAAGAATCCTTACACTGCACAGTGAAACCATCCACGGGACCACAGCGGTGGTTCACCTGCAATACTAAAAAAAAAATAAAATAAATAATAATTTACTAATGGTGCAAGAAAGCCTTAACCCAGCATTAGTGAATATTGACTGCATTACCAGGACGGCCACACCATTGAAGATACTTTACTGATAAGTACAAAAACAGCATTTCTTTCCCAGCACCAAGAGCTTCCAGCCACATGGTGAACAATGAGACCACTGAACCTAGAATTGTGTGAAGCACTTTTATAGTTACATTCTGTATTTCTAAATAAAAACATATGATAAATACTTGATACATTTCCATCAAAATGGGACCATTTTGTACTGAAGCTTTTATTCTGTGAATGGGTATTTTTTTTTATTAAAAGTATGTTTGCATTCAGGCTAATGTGTCCCAGTTACTCAACAGTATTAAGTTTAGGTCGTTCACAATTGGAAAGTTTGAGTAAAAGTTTTACAGTCATATTTACATAAATACTCTCTGCTCAAAAAAATAAAGGGAACACTCAAATAACACATCCTAGATCTGAATGAATAAAATATTCTCATTGAATACTTTGTTCTGTACAAAGTTGAATGTGCCGACAACAAAATCACACAAAAATCATCAATGGAAATCAAATTTATTAACCAATGGACGCCTGGATTTTGAGTCACACCCAAAATTAAAATGGAATGTAATGTCCTTAAAACAAGTCAAAATAATGCTCAGTAGTGTGTGTGGCCTCCACGTGCCTGTATGACCTCCCTACAACACCTGGGCATGCTCCTGATGAGGCGGCAAATGGTCTCCTGAGGGATCTCCTCCCAGACCTGGACTAAAGCATCCGCCAACTTCTTGACAGTCTGTGGTGCAACATGAAGTTGGTGGATGGAGCGAGACATGATGTCCCAGATGTGCTCAATCAGATAGAGGTTTGGGGAACGGGCGGGCCAGTTCATAGCTTCAATGCCTTCATCTTGCAGGAACTGCTGACACACTCCAGCCACATGAGGTCTGGCATTGTCCTGCATTAGGAGGAACCCAGGGCCAACCGCACCAGCATATGGTCTCACAAGGGGTCTGAGGATCTCATCTCGGTACCTAATGGCAGTCAGGCTACCTCTGGCGAGCACATGGAGTGCTGTGCGGCCCTCCAAAGAAATGCCACCCCACACCATTACTGACCCACTGCCAAACCAGTCATGCTGAAGGATGTTGCAGGCAGCAGATGTCCACGGCGTCTCCAGACTCTGTCACATGTGCTCAGTGTGAACCTGCTTTCATCTGTGAAGAGCACAGGGTACCAGTGGCGAATTTGCCAATCCTGGTGTTCTGTGGAAAATGCCAAGCGTCCTGCACGGTGTTGGGCTGTAAGCACAACCCCCATCTGTGGACGTCGGGCACTCAGAGCATCCTCATAAAGTCGGTTTCTAACCGTTTGTACAGACACATGCACATTTGTGGCCTGATGGAGGTCATTTTGCAGGACTCTGGCAGTGCTCCTCCTGTTGCTCCTTGCACAAAGGCGGAGGTAGCGGTCCTGCTGCTGGGTGCTAGTAAATTTGGCTGTTAGGGTAGAAATCCCCGGAGCGAACCAGTAAGCACCGATCAGATCATTCATCTGTGTTTTCGATCTGTGTGGGCCCATGTGCCCATTGAACCACCATTGGGTACGTGCTTCGAGGTAGACAGTTTGAGTTGCTCAATTAGCTTTGGTCCTGATTACCAGGCGTTCACATCTAATTCTGCTGGAATCTTGAAGTGTTCCTTCATGATTGGCCGGAAAGCATCACCCACTTTTATTTCCATTACAGCCCAGAGATCATTCCAGGTTGCGGCATATGTTCACTGGTTCTGCTGCATTCTTCGATAAAATGGCATAGGATGCATCTCTGGGTCTGGCATATTATTCAGAATACTGGTCACCTGACTTGGGGTGAAGTGCACATAGTGTAAGGGTGGTGCCTTTATTTGCCCCTGCCTCCTTGAGGCTTGTGGGTTTTTTTTCCCTAATACTGGGCAGCATGTACGATGTTCCCTCTTCATCCTCATCAAAGTAGCTGTGATATTGCGTATTGGGGTCATGCACGGGTTGATATTTGGACTAAAGTTGCCGTTTTGTGTGAGGATGCCCCCCCCCGCCTGAGGCTGTGGTGAATTAGTATTATAGTTCCATGATGGCAGCTGTGACCGGTACTGAGATTGTACATTATCAGCAGATGGTGATGTCTGTCCCCCCCCTGCACCCCAGGCTGAGCTGTCTGCAGCATGATGGGTCTGCCTGCGGTACTGTGGGCAGGGAGGTCACACTCTTCTCCCAATATCATGACTGGCAATGGCTGTGTTGTACTTGGGACATAGATAGTGCCCTTGTGCTGTAAGCACTGGATACAAGAATACCACACTGTTTGGATTGGGCGTTGGCCCAGCTGGTAAGGGGAAAGGTGTGACAGAGAAGGAGAGAGGAGTGGCAGAGTAGGAGGAGAGAGGTGCGAGTAAGGAAAATTGTGTGACAAAAGGAGGAGGAGAAGAGAGGTTGAAGAAGGGAGAGAGGAAGGAGTGACAGGAGGAGGCGGAGAGAATTCCTCCCCCTTCTGTACAGCCTGAGAGGGCATGGTTGGAACAAGAATGCCAGCTCTCCCTGTAGGGAGGGGTGGGGAGCGCCACACACTGCGCAAGTCTCACTATACAATGGATTCTGCTGAGAGCAGACTGCACACGTCCAGTATTTACCCTCACCATATAAGGGAAGGCGCAAATAGTTTAACACCTTTCCACATCTTATACACATAAAAATCATTTCCTGGTTTGTTCACATATCTCTCTGTACCTCCTAAACGATGCTGCTATTTTATACCATGCATTAGCATCATTCAGCAACTTAGCGTCAACTAACCTCCCTTTTTACCTCTTCAATACGTCATACCATTCTGCAGCCTGAAGTCTGCCTTGCTTGTGAATCCCACATACTTTCATGAGCCTCTAAAATTCTTAACATACTTAACACCTTCTTGTTCAGCTACTATCTGGAGGGCAGTTTTTTCATCAGGAAGTAAAAGACCCTCCTGTTTGCCCAGCTTATTCCCCATTTCAAAACTTCAAAGAGTTGATAGACTTCTAACACTTTGTCTGTGCTCAGACGCACTGAGACACTCACTTCCCCTTTGGTCTGCTATGCTGGTGTATCTAAAGTCACATATCTAAAAACAGGTATCACAAAGCATGGGCACAGATACAGCTCAGTTCCTCAAAGTTTCTAGCTGCAGCTAGAAGTTCTCAGTATACAAAAACAGGAAGTAGAGCAAAAAACAGATGTGACAGTGTGATTTCCAAGAGATATTTCCCTGCTAGCAGGCAAGGGGGAAGTGTGAAAAATGCTGTTACAACTCTATATTTAAAGCGACAGTACGTTACAAACATGAATAGACATCCGGGAGAATCGAAGCCCTCTATTATTCTGTGACACGTAGACGCTGTTCTGGTAACAGACAACTGCCAATCGCACAGGGCACTTAGATGCCCGGGAATTATCACCCTCCACATCGGATGTCCTGCCTGGCTCACCGGCTACGGGAATCTGTGATATCCCTCTTAAGTTATCAACATCCATGCCTAGAAATCTGGGAGTGCCTCCTCTCTGGTGCACGGGAATCTGTGATAACTTATTGAGTGATTTGGCTTCCTGTTGCCAGTTTACCAGCCCTCACAAGCAAAATTAGTCACTGTTCCAACTATCTCCCGGTTCTACACAAACATAAAACATGGCATGCAGCAGACACCTTGGCTTATATCCCAGGGTTTGGATAAGGGCGTGGACTTTTTACACTACCTGGAAATGCGGTGGTGACCACACCTGACCGGCAAGAGGTATTGACCCTGACTGGGCACAGGGGACATTCAGGTAAGATGGCAAATTTTTTTACCTTTCTATGGAGCTGCAGTCTGTCCCGAGAGCCGAGGCAGACACCCCCGTCTCTCCGGTCAGCAGAGTTCCTGTGCGTTTCGTCCACTGCCCACGTTCAGGCGTCCGATGTGAAGGAAATTTGGTTAGGATAAATCTATCCCTGTGTGTGCTGCGGCCACTCCCAATTAGGCAGAGTATTTTGAGCACTCAAGAATGACACTACACAGAGGTGACAAATTAACATTCCATCAAATACCGATGGTTTATTGTACATATTTTTTTATTGCTGCATATAGAAAGGGGTGGTTAGTTAATTACCATATTGTCAATCTCCTTTGTTATTGGCTATCTAAATATATGGAATATTGTGGATAATGCATGGCAACAGGCTGATTAAGCAACTAAAGTATACCTGTAGGTTTTTCTGCAATTAAGCTAAAAATTGAGACATCGACTCAGCACATCTGGTGATGTTCCTCTTTAGAAAGTCCCAAGAAGTGTCTGGTTTGTGGTGGCCATTTTAAGCAATTGATTATAGCATATATTAGCTCTGAGTATATATTCAAGTGATATCTAATATGAAATATATGCAGTACAGACCAAAAGTTAGGACACAACTCATTTAAAGATTTTTCTGTATTTTCATGACTATGAAACACGGATTTTGGTAAGAACTTACCTGTAAAATCCTTTTCAGCGAAGAAGGAAGGGAGACACACTAGTCATTACTAGTGGGTAGGCGGAGCCCACATAGGATAGAAACACCTCAGATTAAAAAATTGTTGACCGGCCCCTCCAGCTTATAGGGCTCTTCCTACTCCCGTACCCAAGCTAAGGAAGAGCAAATATCACCAGCGGAGCAACATAACCCCTTCTGAAGGACTTCAGAGAGAAAAACAAGGAGACAGGTTATGCATATAACAGAAAAAACCACACAGTCTCAGGTACTACTCACTGAACCTGACCACTGCGATGAGCTGGCAATGCTGGAACAGAGCCTTAGCGCGCCGACCTCAGCCCAGATAATCGCTATCAGAGAAGGGTCACGCCGCATCTGAAAACACAACAACACACTTCTGCCATGGGAGGGATGTGTGTCTCCCTTCCTTCTTCGCTGAAAAGGATTTTAAAGGTAAGTTCTTACCAAAATCCGTGTTTCAGCAGCAGATGAAGGAAGGGAGACACACTAGTCATTACTAGTGGGAAGTCCCAAAGCAGTCCAAAAATAAGGGTGGGCAAAAAAACCCAAAAGAGGCAGATACCCAACAACCTAAATAAATGCGCAACTAGCGCTAACTACAAGTTCACAAGAACTTTAAACTACAGTCGCCTGCAGGACCCTACGTCCTAAGGCCGCATCAGCGAAGCACTGACGTCCACCTTATAAAATTTCGTAAAAGTGTGGACGGAGCGCCAGGTCGCCGCCCGGCAGAGTGAGCTGCCGAGGCTCCTTGATGAAAAGCCCACGATGAACCCACAGCCCTTGTGGAGTGAGCTCGAATCTTAATCGGACAAGGTTCGCCCTTAAGTCGGTAAGCCTCTAAAATGGCCGACCGAATCCAACGAGCTATAGAATCCTTGGAAGCTCGTTGCCCACGTCGACGACCTGCTGGAATCACAAACAGAGAATCTGACTTCCGAAAACTTTGAGTAATAGACAAATAGAACTTCAAAGCCCGCACCAAATCCAATGTGTGCAAGGCCCGTTCCTTCGCATTCCTTGGCTCCGGACAAAGCGAGGGCAACACAATATCCTGGTTAACATGAAACTGTGACACCACTTTAGGTAGAAAGTCACCCCGTGTGCGAAGCACTACACGATCTGGGTGAAACTCCAGAAAAGGAGGCGAGCAAGAAAGTGCCGCCAATTCAGAAACCCTTCTCAAAGAAGTGACCGCCACTAGGAAGGCAACCTTCCAAGAGAGAAAGGAAAGATTAACAGAGTCCATAGGTTCAAAAGGCCCATGTTGAAGAGCCTCCAAGACAAGATTGAGCCGCCAAGGAGACACAGGCGCCTTCCGCGGCGGAAATTGACAGGTTACCCCGCGAAAAAAGGAACGTACGTCCCTACGCGAGGCGATAGTCTTCCGAAACAGCAAGGACAGAGCAGAAACCTGTCTTTTCAGAGTGCTAACTGCCAAACCCTTGTCCAGCCCGTACTGCAAAAAGGCCAACAAATTGGGAATGGAAAAAATCCTCGGGTTCCTAGAAGAACCCGAACACCACGAAAAGAAGGCTTCCCAAGTCTTGTGATAAATCCTAGTAGTAGCCGGACCTCTGGCAGCTCGCAGAGTGGCAATGACTTCGGCTGAAAAACCTTGATGGGTCAAGATTTCGGTCTCAAGAGCCACGCCGTCAAACGCAGAGACTTCAGGTCCGGGTGACGAACGGGCCCTTGGGTTAACAGGTCCGGGCGAAGAGGGAGTGGAAGTGGAGGCGCTGCCAGAAGCGACACCAGTGTCGAGAACCACGTCCTCCTTGACCAATCTGGGGCTATCAACATAGCCGGGACTCTCTCCAGTCTGATCCGACGCAACACCAGAGGAAGTAAGGATATCGGCGGGAACACATAGATTAGCTCGAATTGGTCCCAAGGAGCCACCAGAGCATCCACCGCCACAGCGTTCGGGTCCTTGTACCTGGACATGAAGTCGGTAACTTGGCATTGAACCTGGATGCCATCAAATCCACTTGGGGAGTTCCCCAACGGGAGCACAGCAGTGCAAAAATTTCCGGATGAAGACTCCATTCTCCGGGATCCATCTTTTCGTGACTGAGGAAGTCCGCTGTGATATTCTGAACTCCTGGAATGTGAATCGCAGAGATGGCTGGCACTCTGGCCTCGCCCATACCAGAATTCGAGACACTTCCATCATGAGCCTGAAGCTCCTCGTCCCACCTTGATGGTTGATATACGCGACCGCCGTCCGTTGTCTGTCTGCACTCGGACTGGTAGACCGCTTAAAGGGACCGTCCAGTGTTGGAGGCAAAGGAAAATTGCCCTCAATTCCAGGATGTTGATCGGCAGGACAGACTCTTCCGACGACCATACTCCCTGAATCCAGAGATCGTTCCAGACACCCCCCCAGCCCGTCAGGCTGGCATCGGTGGTTATGATCGACCACCTCGGAGGAAGGAAGGACTTCCCCAGGGATAACACTTCCGGACATAACCACCATTCTAGAGACTCTCTCACCCTGTGGGAGATGATGACACTGCAATCCAGTGAAAACTGCGATCGATCCCAACGGTTCAAGATGAACATTTGGAAAGCCCTGGAATGAAATTGGGCAAACGGAATTGCTTCCATTGACGCCACCATCAAACCCAGAAGGCGCATACACCTTCGAAGGGACATTGCTGTCGCAGACTTCATAACCTGTACATGACGAAGAAGACTCGCTTGCTTGTCTGGAGGCAGAGACACCACTGCTCGTACCGTGTCAAAATGCATTCCCAGAAACAGGATTGATTGCGACGGTTCCAGAGACGACTTCTCCCAATTGACCAGCCACCCGAAGTCCTCCAGGAGCTGAAGGGATAGATTGCGAGCCATCACCGCCTCCTCCTTTGAGGACGCCAATATCAAAAGGTCATCCAGATAGGGAAGAATCGTAACCCCCTGTCTTCACAGAATCGCCATGAGAGGAGCCAGAATTTTTGTAAAAACTCTGGGTGCTGAGGCCAACCCGAATGGCAGGGCCACAAACTGGTAATGGTCCTGGCCTATGGCAAAACGAAGGAAGCGTTGGTGGGCCCTTCCGATGGGGACATGCAAATAAGCGTCGCGAATGTCGATTGACACCAAAAAATCGTTCTGCGACAAGGCCGCCACAACGGAGCGAAGTGACTCCATGCGGAATTTCCGGGAGCGGACATGCAGATTCAATCTTTTGAGATCTAGAATGGGGCGAAATTTGTCCTCCTTTTTGGGGACCACAAAGAGGTCGGAATAAAACCCTCTTCCCCGGTCCTCCGGTGGAACTGGTACCACCACACCCTTCTGTAGAAGGGAATCGACCTCCCGCAGTAGAGCGGCAAATAGCTCGGGCTCTGACGGAATGCGGGATTGGCAAAAACTGTCTGGGGGTCGAGAAAGAAACTCTATGAAATAGCCTGCCGACACAACCCGCGTCACCCAGGCGTCCGACACGCGGGAAGCCCAAATCGGTTCGAATTGGAGCAGGCGACCTCCCACTCGAGAGCCCTCGAGTGAGGCCCTGGCGTCAGTCGCCTTAGCGGGCTTTTTGTCAGCTTCTCGCTTGTCTTGGCGGAAGCTCTGTTTCCAGGGAGTGCGGGATTTCTGAGCGTTCTTTTTTCCTGAAAAAGAGGGACGCCCCGATCCCCAAGAGGGCTGACCGAACCGTCCCCTGGACCGAAAAGGACCGCCGACTAGTACCGGCACTATGCCTGCCAGACGCAGAAGACACAGCTCTTCGCTGCGGTAAAGCCGTTTCTTTTGCCTTTGCCTTGGCAATCAGCTCCGTGAGGTCAGATCCAAATAGCTGACCACCCTTGTAAGCTAAAGAATACAAACCTTGCTTGGAAACCGCGTCTCCGGTCCACTGTCTAAGCCACAGAGCTCTCCTGACTGTGATCGCCGAGGATTGTGCCCTGGACAGCAGTGAGGCAGTATCCAAACCTGCATCACTGCCATATCGTGCTGCATCCTCCAATGACTTGAAAAGCCCCTCTACCTCGGATAGTGGGGATCCATCTTGCCACGCCGTCCGTAGACGGTCTAACCAGCTCAGGGAAGCTTTACAAGCACACATGGATCCTAGCACTGCTCTGAATCCATGACCCGCGGCCTCGTAGATGGATTTCGCTGCCATCTCCGTTTTTCTGTCCAGCGGATCCTGCAGACTCGCCTTCCCTTTAACAGGAAGCAATGAGGATTTGCTAAGCTGGGATAAAGGGACATCCACTTCAGGAGAAGGAATCCAATTATCAATCAACTCCGTCGTACATGGATATAGCGTCTCAAAAAACCGTGTCCCCTGAAAACGTTTATCTGGACACAGGCGTTCCTTCTCCACTGCCCCATTAAGCTCGTCCAGAGATGGTAAGGCTGATCGGACCTATGCGACTCCTGAAACATCCGGGCCGACTTACCAGGACGTCTAGTTACCTCCTCCGGTAACTTAACGCCTCCCTCATGGCTCCAATAAAAGCCTCTGTACGGCCCAAAAGAGAGGCAGAGTGTCCCTGCCGATCCTCCTTATCCGAATCGGACATCTCCCCATCCGAGCTTGAAGGGGAACCCTCCATGCCCGAAATCTCCGAGTCGCTACGCGGGGAAGAAGGCACCGGCCTGTGTCGCTTCCTACCATGAGAGGATCTAGCTGACACCCAATAACCTAGAAGGTCAGAAAGGCCACAACCCTTGTGTAATGAAAAGGGTGTGCGAGCCCCATGTGCCTCTTATGAGGTAACAGCTGCAGGACAGTGTTTCAAAGGTATGCCACACTAAACAAGAACGCCAACGAGATCGCTGACATATTGCGCTGAATTGTACATCGCAATAACCGCCAAAGTCGCTAAGGAGATCGCTAACCACTTATGCGTCGTCAATGAGATCGCCCACTGTGGCAGCTACTAGCGACATTAAAACAATCACAAAAAACGATCGCAAAATTAAGCGACGCTATTGTGATCGTAGGGGGAGCGTTCCGTGTGACAGTACCTCCTGCGCTGTGGGTGTGAGGGGTCAAGCTTCTGCCCTGACAGGTAGAAGCGACTCACCCAGCTGGCCGCGGTGAAGTGTCTTCCTTTCGGTCGGTCGGGGGGAGCGGAGAGTGAGGAGCCCGAGGAGGCCTTCAGTAATGGCCGCCGCGCTAGAGGAGAGAAGCCGGAAGAGAAAAAGGCAGGGTAAAGCGCGCGCTCAGAGCGCTTCCTGCCCGCGAAAAAAATGGGAAAGCGCGAAGCCACGCCCCCCGCCGGTTTCAAAAAAAGCGCGCGATTCACTCCGCTCCCGCTCCCATGTCCTGCAGGCATCCACCTGCAGACAAAAGTACACAATCACCACAAATGAATACATGTAGCAGCGGCTGCCGCAGCGGCCGCTGACGCACTCAAAACACATTAAAATGTGGAGTACTCACCCAGCTGAGCGCCACAGGGACCCCTCAGATTTGTGGCGCTGTGCCCGTAGCTTCCCCCCAGGGCGGGGAACGCAGTGACCCCAGAAGCGCGGTTTGCGTCCCCGCCAGGGAAGCAATCCTCATCCCCCAGGGCCGGCAGGGTTCTGTAGGGACCACCTTACAGGGTAATACAGATCCGCCAAGGGAGAGGTGGGGGTCCAGCAGCGCTGAGACCTCTAGACCACTGGCGGTCCAAGTCTCTGTCCGACTAAAATAAAAAAAATTTCTGAGGAGCTGCTTCCAGCAGCGACTATCCTCTGTGACCTCAAATTTTAGACTGGAGAGCTGGAGTAAGAGGAGCCCTATAAGCTGGAGGGGCCGGTCAACACTTTTTTAATCTGAGGTGTTTCTATCCTATGTGGGCTCCGCCTACCCACTAGTAATGACTAGTGTGTCTCCCTTCCTTCATCTGCTGCTGAAAATTGTACATTCACACTGAAGGCATCAAAGCTATGAATTAACACATGTGGAACTATATACTTAACAAAAAAGTGTGAAACAACTGAAAATATGTCATATTCTAGGTTCTTCAAAGTAGCCACCTTTTGCTTTGATGACTGCTTTGCACACTCTGGGCATTCTCTTGATGAGCTTCAAGAGGTAGTCACCGGAAATGGTCTTCCAAAAATCTTGTAGGAGTTCCCAGAGATGCTTAGCACTTGTTGGCCCTTTTGCCTTCATTCTGCGGTCCAGCTCACCCCAAACTATCTCGATTGGGTTCAGGTCTGGTGACTGTGGAGGTCAGGTCACCTGGCATAGCACCCCATCACTCTCCTTCTTGGTCAAATAGCCCTTACACAGCTTGGAGGTGTGTTTGGGGTCATTGCCCTGTTGAAAAATAAATGATGGTCCAACTAAACGCAAACCGGATGGAATAGCATGCCGCAAGATGCTGTGGTAGCCATGCTGGTTCAGTATGCCTTCAAATTTGAATAAATCCCCAACAGTGTCACCAGCAAAGCACCCCCACACCATCACACCTCCTCCATGCTTCACGGTGGGAACTAGGCATGTAGAGTCCATCCGTTCACCTTTTCTGCGTCGCACAAAGACACGGTGGTTGGAACCAAAGATCTCAAATTTGGACTCATCAGACCAAAGCACAGATTTCCACTGGTCTAATGTCCATTTCTTGTGTTCTTTAGCCCAAACAAGTATCTTCTGCTTGTTGCCTGTCCTTAGCAGTGGTTTCCTAGCAGCTATTTTACCATGAAGGGCTGTTGCACAAAGTCTCCTCTTAACAGTTGTTGTAGAATGTGTCTGCTGCTAGAACTCTGTGTGGCATTGACCTGGTCTCTAATCTGAGCTGCTGTAAACCTGTGATTTCTGAGGCTGGTGACTCGGATAAACTTATCCTCAGAAGCAGAGGTGACTCTTGGTCTTCCTTTCCTGGGGCGGTCCTCATGTGAGCCAGTTTCTTTGTAGCGCTTGATGGTTTTTGCAACTGCACTTGGGGACACTTTCAAAGTTTTCCCAATTTTTCGGACTGACTGACCTTCATTTCTTAAAGTAATGATGGCCACTCGTTTTTCTTTACTTAGAATTTGTATTATGGCAAGAAAAAAAAAGCTAACAGTCTATTCAGTAGGACTATCAGCTGTGTATCCACCAGACTGACGTTGGAGGCGACTTCGGAGCTGGGGCTCCCTCCGGTGGTTGCTGAGGGTAATGAACCAATTGCTGAATGGCTTTCAGCTGGGTCCGATTGGTCTGATATAAGTGACCTGAACTCCCATCAGCCTTGCCAGTAATCAATTGTTCTTTCAGGTCTTGCTTGGAGCTCAGCTTGCATTCCTGCTCTCATTCAGATAAGTGACTTGTTTTTTTTTCCTCTGGTTGGATTTTCCTCGCTGGTTTGCTGCCTTGCAGTGGACTCCAGCCTGGTCCCCTTTTGGGGCCTGGCTCTGCATTTGTGCTCAGTTTGTGTTTACACTTCTGCTCTATTCCTGTGTCACTTTTTATTTGCTGAATTGCTGTGTGTTACACCAGAGATCTGATTTAGGTGGTAGAGATCGTGTGATCTCAGGTTTTTTTGTTAATCAGAAGAGTTGGTATTTTTGTCAGGGTTTTTTGCGTTGCAGTCAGAATTCTTTCCTATAGTTTTCTATCTAGACACTAGTGGGCCCCAGCGTTTGCTCATTCTATTTTCTGTCTGTGTTCGTATTTTCTTCTTGTCTAACCGGTTTGGGGGCTTCCTATTTCTTTGGGGGTTCTGCTACGGGGCAGTTAGCTTTCATCTTTCTGTCTTTAGGTGTAGCTATCTCTCCGGCTGTGACGAGGCGTCTAGGATCACCGTAGGTACGCTCCACGGCTACTTCTAGTGTTGATGTTAGGTTAGGGTTCTGCAACCCAGTAGTTTCCAGCCTCTCTGGTGTATTGCTACTTCGGCTATTTTTGCTATTTCTCCTCAGCTACCGAAACATAACAGCAGTCCTCATGTGAGCCAGTTTCTTTGTAGCGCTTGATGGTTTTTGCAACTGCACTTGGGGACACTTTCAAACTTTTCCCAATTTTTCGGACTGACTGACCCTCATTTTTTAAAGTAATGATCACCACTCGTTTTTCTTTACTTAGCTCCTTTTTTTCTTGCCATAATACAAATTCTAACAGTCTATTCAGTAGGACTATCAGCTGTGTATCCACCAGACTTCTGCACAACACAACTGATGGTCCCAACCCCATTTATAAGGCCAGAAATCCCACTTATTAAACCTGACAGGGCACACCGGTGAAGTGAAAACCATTTCCGGTGACTACCTCTTGAAGCTCATCAAGAGAATGCCAAGAGTGTGCAAAGCAGTCATCAAAGCAAAAGGTGGCTACTTTGAAGAACCTAGAATATAAGACATAATTTCAGTTGTTACACACTTTTTTGTTAAGTATATAATTCCACATGTGTTAATTCATAGTTTTCATGCCTTCAGTGTGAATTTACAATTTTCATAGTCCTCATTTAAAGATTTTTCTGTACTTTCAGAAGGTTCGTCCAAACTTTTGGTCTGTACTGTATATTTCCATCACACAGGCGCTCGGTACATCATTGGTGGGGGGAATCATTTATATTCACCTTACTACCTGCTTGAGTTTCAATTTATCTCCACCCTTCTCTGGCTCTATGAAGAGCTGTCAAAGAACGGAGGTGGGGTGGAGATTGAGGGAAAACAAGCTGGTGTGAAGGCGTACTTAAATGATTGGCCTTGCTGTGACACCCAGAGCGGCGGGACTTTGGTCATTCTGTCTCTTTAAAAAGCCACCGGGGACCAAGATTTATGTGAAATTTCAGAATTCTGGCGTAAACACCCAAGTGAATTGCCCCCTAAATGTCCATTTACACTTTATGATTGTGAACAGGCAGTCTAAACTGGCTGCTGATCACCAGACTGACTAGCAAAACAAACATTTCTGACAGTTCAAAAGATCTGTCTTTTTTTGGAGCACATTGTTCTGTATAATCAGGACCTGCACTGCTAAGAACAATGACACCCTCTGTGCACCCAAGGACCAATTACTGATCATTCAGTGCACATCTCAAGCACAGCTTGCCTGTGTAAACAGGCTATTAAATCAACCACCAAACAAACAACTGATCTGTAGTTGTTCAATGCCACATACCAAGTAATTTAAATGGACCATAACATGGGGAAAGTGTCACCACAAAGGATAAGGCACTGTCACACTTAGCGATCGCACCAGTGATCACGACAACGACACGACCTTGCGAGATCGCTGGTGCGATCGCTAGTTAGATCCCAAACACATCTCATCAGCGATCTGTATAACGACCTCTGCGGTCGTTGGGAAAACCCAGTCCCACCTGCGATGCTGGTGAAGTCGTTCATAAAGGGTGTCACACTCAGCGATTCAGGCTCACCAGCGGGACACCAACGACCAAAAAACGGCTCAGAACGTTCATGAGCGATCAGCGACATCTCAGCAGGGGCCACATCGCTGCTACATGTCACACACAGCTAAGTCGCTAACGAGATCGCTACTGCGTCATAAATCGGTGACGCATTAGCGATCTCGTTTAGTGTGACAGTACCTATAGGCCACCTTCCTTACACACATCCTCAGTTAGAAGACAGTCCGTAATGTAACCCAAGGAAGGTCATAAGAAAATGCTTCAAATGACTTGAGATGATACAGACCTCCACTGTAATGCCAGCCAATCGACATACAATACAGAAACCTTCATTGAACACTTTGCAACTGTGTGCAAAATATAGTTTATTTGAAAATACAATATATAAATTCATAAGGTCTTTCAACTTCTCTACACAGCAAAGATTTAAATAAGTAGTTTTATCCAATTTAACATATCAAAAATGAAAAAAAAAAAAAAAGCCTTAATTTACATATGTACATATAAAGGCACTCTTCCAAATGGCTTTTTTTCACTTTTCTTTCTTTTGGAGACTATGACAAAAGTCTTTCGTTGATGGGTCCTGTTACAAAATGGAATGTGACAAGAGCAACACCAAAGCGAACGAGTTCTATAGTATATGCTGTCTAAGCAAACAGCTCAGCATAGGATCAGCATACCCTGGCACAACTGGGACATCATGACACAAATAAAGAGACACCCTTCTGTCCAAAAGGGCAGACAAGTAAAGTCCTCAGGTCACTGAAAAAACGACTGAAGATCTCAGGGGTAAAGTGTTTTTGTAAAAATATATAAGTTCTATTGCTGTCCTCAAACTTCCATTTGGAATATTAGTTACCATACACGTGGCCAGTTTTCTACTCATTGAAATTAATTGGGTATATCACAATGTAAATCTGAATGCACTCACACTACTGAAATAGAGGACTCAACAATGCACAGCAAAATAAATGTGTCAGCATAAATATTGTTTTAGCAATAAATAAGGGAAAAAAATAGTTGCTTAAGTCATGGTTGATTGTTGCAGTTCTTCTATTTTACATATATAAAGTGCTGTCCACAGCAAATAGACATGGCAGACCAGCTGCTAGGTTCTTTTTACAGTTCATTTTATTCAAAGTCCTCTTCATAGTCATACTCATTAATGTCCACTTGTGACTCTTCAGAGGCCATATCCGAGAAAGGTCTTTTATCCGTTGCATAATTTTTGCCATTCACTATATCAGTCTCCAAAGAATTTAATTCTGCATCATACCTGACATAGAAAAACAGTGATAAAACAGGCCCAACACAAAACGTACCCAACTTAGAATGGAGAATAGGAATGTATTTTAAGGGAGAATATATTAGGATTTAAAATTCTAAAATTTGTCCCAAATAGTTAAAAAATTTTAATAGATAAAAAAGCTTGACCCAGCACAAAGAATATATTTGTGTTCTTAGTCCTTAATCGCGAGTGGAACTATAAGACCCGGTAATAATATACTAGGTGAATAGCTGTTATCCTAATAATAGGAATCGATGAAGCCATAAAATACTACATTGTCCACAATCCATGAACATTTTTTTTCTTCCTACCCATCATTCCACTGTTCTGACGCAGCCTCTTCTGCTACTAAGATAGCATATTCTTCAGCAGCATATTTTTCCCAGTCTGAAAGTTCTTGTCCTTCATTTTCCCCAACCTACAAGAGAATGAAAGTCATTGAACGGAGTGTGTCTGAATCACATACTAAAACCTTACACAAACCTATTATTATTATTTATTTATTTATATAGCGACATTAATTCCATGGTGCTGTACATGAGAAGGGGTTACACACAAAGTTATAGATATCGTTTACAGTAAACAAATTTACAATGACAGACTGGTACAGAGGGGAGAGGACCCTGTCCTTGCGGACTTACATTCTACGGGATAATGGGGAAGAAACAGAAGGTCGGGGATGCGGCAGCTCTGGTGGTGGCGGCGATGTGGCAGCTCTGGTGGTGGCGGCGTGGCGGCAGCTAGGGTGGTGGCGGCGAGGCGACAGCTCGGGTGGTGGCGGCGAGGCGGCAGCTCGGGTGGTGGCGGCGAGGCGGCAGCTCGGGTGTGGCCCTGGTTGTTCGGCGAGGCGGCAGCTCGGGTGGTGGCGGCGAGGCGGAATGGTTATTGCAGGCTGTAGGAATTCCTGAAAAGATGGGTTTTCAGGTTCCGTCTGAAGGATCCAAGGGTGGTGGATAATCGTACATGTTGAGGCGTGGAATTCCAGAGGATGGGGGATATTCGGGAGAAATCTTGGAGGCGGTTGTGTGAGGAACGAATAAGTGTGGAGGATAGTAGGAGGTCTTGGGAGGATCGAAGATTACGTGAAGGAAGATATTGGGAGATTAGTTGAGAGATATAGGGAGGAGACAGGTTGTGGACGGCTTTGTAGGTCAGTGTTAGTAGTTTGAACTGGATTCGTTGGGGAATTGGGAGCCAGTGGAGGGATTTGCAGAGGGGAGAAGCAGGGGAGTAGCGAGGGGAGAGGTGGATTAGTCGGGCAGCAGAGTTGAGGACAGACTGGAGTGGTGCAAGAGAGTTGACTGGGAGGCCACAGAGGAGGGTGTTGCAGTAATCAAGGCGGGAGATGATGAGGGCATGCACAAGAGTTTTAGTAGATTGAGAGCTGAGGAAGGGATGGATTCTGGAAATGTTTTTAAGTTGGAGGCGGCAGGAGGTGGTAAGAGTTTGGATGTGTGGTTTGAAGGACAGGGCAGAGTCGAGAGTTAAGGGTATGCCACACTGAACAATATCGCTAACGGGATCGCTAAAAAACGTCACTATTTAGCGATCCCGTTAGCGATGTTGTTCAGTGCGGCAGCTGCCAGCGACGAGCTTCCTGCTGTGATCTCGCTCGTCGCTGGAATCGTTCCGGACCCTATTTTCTCGTCGGCGCTCCCGCTGGGTAAGTATATATCGCTAGTGTGGCACCTTTTCTTAGCGATTTAGCGGTACTTTTGTACCGCTAAAGTCGTTAAGAAGATCGCTAACGGCGATAGCGCGTTAACTATATCGCTAAATGTGGCCGCACTTAGCGATATAGAAACAATCCCGCTAGCGATCGCATTAGTATGCGTCGTTATCGTGATCGCTAGCGGGATTGTTTAGTGTGGCAGTACCTTTACTCCGAGGCAGCGGATTTCAGGTGCGGGAGAGGTCGTGATGCCATTTACCATAATAGATAGATCGGGTAGGGAAGATACGCGAGATGGAGGAAAGATGATGAGTTCGGTTTAGATACAAATCTTTCTTCACTTACCCGCATTACAGAAAATGGATCCTTTTGTTCATGGTCCAAATATTTGTCAAGATTTAGAAAAGTATCAAAAAACAGATTTGCTTGTTTGCTTTTCTTTAAATCGTGGAGTGTAATTTTACCTTTGGAAAAAAATGACGTCATCAGAAGGATACTCTGATACTTCACATCAATATCAACTTGCACAAACATTACCATACTGGCAAAAAACCCACATATTTCCCCCAAAGTCTCAAGTTTGAGCAAAAATTTGCACCTTGTAATTTCACACTGTTCTTGCCACTTTTGAACTGTGCAAATAAGTCAGAGTGATGAATTGTGACTTTCTAAACATCACAATTGTCACTCCAGTATAGATAGGGTGGTGTAAGGCTAGTTTCCCACTAGCATTGCACTGACCTGCGTTGGTCAGCGCACACCCGCTGCTAAGCTCCGCCCCGGCCGTGCCTCCTCTCGATCGCTCCGCCTATGGGCGCATGACGCTGCATGCGACTTGTGTACCCTATCTTTAGCATTGGGTACGCAGGCCGTGCGCAGCTATGCGTTTGCCAGCGCATGCGTCCTTTTGACGGTGTGCCGAGTGCACCAAAATGCAACACGGTGCGTTGGGCGCAGGTCGGCACACCGTCAAAAGAAAGCAGGCAAACGCATAGCTGCGCACCCAATGCTACAGTTAGGGTGCGCAGGTCGCATGCAGCGTCATGCGCCCATAGGCAGAGCGATCGGGAGGAGGCGTGGCCAGGGGTGGAGCTTAGCGGCGACCGTGCGCTGACCGATGCAGGTCAGTCAGACGCTGACCGATGCAGGTCAGTCAGACGCTGGTGTGAAACCAGCCTAAGACTGGAGAAAAAATAAATCTGCACAGGAATGTTGCATCTAAGGCTATGTTCACACGTTGTGTTTTTGCTTCGGATTTTTTTTAATGCCAAGTTTAAAGCTGCTTATGAAAAGCAGGTATTGCTTAATTTCTGCTGCGCTTTTGTCAGGGCACATTTGTCTCTTGTGCATGCTGATAAAGTTTAGTGCATTAAAAAAAAAAAAATGATTCACCTTCATCCGATTTTAGCACCAAAAATGCAGCAAAACCTGAACCTGCGTTTTTTGCAGTGTGTTTGCACTACCCATTGATTTCAATGGGTGAAAAACGCTAAAAAAAAACGCTGAAAGAAGGGACATGCTGCATTTTGCAAAAACCAAGCTATTTGACAAAACAGTCAGGAAGAAAAAAAAAAAAACAAGGTGTGTGCATGAGATTTCTGAAGTTTCAGACTTTGCTGGTACAGTGAAATGTAGCTGAAAATTTGAATTAAAAAAAAAATTAAAAAAAAAAAAAAAAAAACAGCAGCAAAAACATAACCTGTGAACACAGCCTAAAGGTGTGCCAAATGTAACAAAACATCGTGTTGACTTTAATAATAAATTAACAACACATCCACAAGTAAAATGGACATTCTCTAACATTTCCAGTGAATGCAATAGAAATTAAAATAAAAAAATTTGCAGTTATGGCATGTATTTAGTCATCTCCTTTCCTCAAAGCAAAATACAGTATAAATGAAAAAGATAATACACAGCTCAGTCAGCTACGGCACCCAGAACATAGCAAGAAATTATTTTTTTCTATAATACGTTATTGTTGAGAAAAAGGTAGAACAGCAGTAAATATCCCGTATATTTGATATTATTAATTGACCTGAGCAACAGAATAAAGTGAATGTAAAAAACAAAAAACACATGAACAGGGGATAGGCTTCAGTATTGTGAACATTTGTCTCTCTCTACAACATTGTAGAAACAAGGTGACCACACTAGACCTGGCCGGCTTCTTCCCTACTGCTTAGCTACAGTGACAGGTCACTTCCGCAGAGCTGGACGGAGAGAAGCCGGCGGGGGCTTGTCTCTGACTACACATCCCAGTCACTTTGTTCCCAGTCCCTGCTTAAAAAAATGGCCTTTCAGAAACATTGGCATTAGAATTTGTATATTACTGCACATAGTAGCAGGAAGGTAGAGGAAAACTTTTGTTGTCCTTTTCTCCTCACTGGTGTGTAGCACATTAATGGTTCAACAATTCATTACATTACTGCTAATATGTGCAGGAATGTATAATGCAGAGATTTGTGAAGGTTCCGCTAGATTTTCTCGAAACATCTGCAGCATTTTCGAAAACAGATACGTGCAATAAAGGAGTTTGTCCTGGACTAACGCCGCCTTTAGACCCCTAGAATACAAGCTTGCCACATACTATCACACTGAGGTTTCACAAGATCCAGCATTTGACACAGACAGTCTTCAAATGGTAAGGGCTCAATGGCCATGCTCTCCATCTTCTGGCATTGTTCTTCATAGAAGTACTCCAGCTCATACATCGATAACACTCCGTCTCCATCAAGGTCCATACAGCGGAACCAGTACTCTATGCTACAGGATTATATAAGAATAATAATCATAATAAATAAAAATCAGCAACTTCAAGAAGAATCTTTGCTTCATGAAATCTTATGTTGGGATTCACCTGGTCTGTGTTTTCTTGTCTTCTTCGGATAAGAGAAACCACACAAAGTCCGCATAGCTAATCTTTCCTTTTGTTACTTTTCGACTACTAGGAGACAGAACAAAAACAGAAATGAGTCATTGTTACCACAGGAGAAAGATCCAACTGCACATATTCTGAAATGTAAAGACATAAACCATGTCCATCAATGTAAGATTCAATACAGTGCATATTGACAGACCACATAGGAGGTGTATTAAGGGGATTTGAGCCACAGAACATTGACATTTCAATATAAAATAGATACAGATCAGGTTCTTTAAGAAAGGGTGTGACTTCACAGGGAAAGGGGCATGGCCTAGAAACAACATCATCATCTGTGCTCACAGAGGCAAGATCTCGGCAGCACATATCCTGTTTACACAGGACTATGTGCTACGGAAAATAATGATTTTTAGACAAGCTTAAAAACCATTTTGCCGAACAAAAGAGTCTTTTGTTTATTCGTTGGGCATCTGGCAGCCAGATTATCGGGAAGTGCTGAAAGTGTTCTAGTGCAGAGCAGGTCAAAGTGCGGCTTGGCATTCTTGCTGTTCCAGTACGGCTCAAGGACAAATACAGCCGAGGGGCTGAAAACGGTGGCCCATGTGCCACACAGTGCACTCTGCCACCCACTGTCCTCGTGATGCAGACAGCGGTGAATACACTGGTGGAGGAAGGGGTCACCTGCTCTCTTCCACCAATCAGCGCGAGACAGCTGACATCACTTGATCATGCTGCTGCTGAGAGTCCGTGTACAGGAGACAGGAGCAGAGAGCCGGAGGAACAGAAGCATGATGAGTATGTGCTGTTTTCCCCTCCCCTTTCTTTCATATGTGTATGGGATATTTACGTGTATACAGGGATGCAGATTGGGTGCTCACGCTGTACATAGGGAAGCTGGATCGGGGTTATTCTGTATTTAGGGAGATGTCAGAATACTTAATTCTGCTCAATATTAAGCAATAATGTAAAATAATTGTAATATGTTAATATTATTGAGCATAGTTCATTTCAGCCTATTGGTTCGGCCCTCCACATGAGTCACGGTCTCTCATGTGGCCCATCACGAAAATTAACTGTCCACCCCTACTCTAGTGCAAGTGCACTGGCAAACAAGAAAAAAAAAATAGGGATTTTTGTGTACTCACCGTAAAATCCTTTTTATCTGAGCCTATCATTGGGGGACACAGACCATGGGTGTTATGGTGCTGCCACCAGGAGACTGACACTAAGTATTACAAAGAAAGTTAGCTCCTCCTCTGCAGTATATACCCTCATGCTGGCTCCCAGAGAACCAGTTCAGTGCAAAAGCTGTAGGAGATCATTAAAGGGAATCTGTCACCCCATTTTTGCCCTATGAGATAGGGCCACCGCCATCAGGGGCTTATCTACAGCATTGAATAATGCTGTAGATAAGCCCCCGATGTCACCTGAAAAGAAAAACGAGTTATATTATACTCACCCAGGGGCGTTCCGCTGTCCGGTCGGGTCCGATGGGCGTCGTGGTCCGGTCCGGGGCCTCCCATCTTGTAGGGAAGCTGGCCTCCTCTTTCCGTCCCGTCGCAGCTCCTGCGCAGGTGCACTGCTCTGCCCTGGTGAGGGCAAAGCAGAGTACTACAGTGCGCAGGCGCCGGACCTCTCTGACCTTTCCCGGCGCCTGCGCACTGCAGTACTCTGCTCTGCCCTCACCAGGGCAGAGCAGTGCGCCTGCGCAGGAGCCGCAACGGGACAGAAAGAAGAGGCCGGCTTCGCTAGAAGATGGGAGGCCCCGGACCGGACCGCGATGCCCATCGGACCCGACCGTACGGCGGAACGCCCCTGGGTGAGTATAATATAACTCGTTTTTCTTATCTTTCAGGTGACATCGGGGGCTTATCTACAGCATTACAGAATGCTGTAGATAAGCCCCTGATGGCGGTGGCCCTATCTCATAGGGCAAAAATGGGGTGACAGATTCCCTTTAACAACATATAAGAGTATAACATGTCGAATTACAGAACAAGCACAAAGCCATTAACAGGGTGGGTGCTGTGTCCCCCAATTACAGGCTCTGAGAAAAGGATTTTATGGTGAGTACACAAAAATCCCTATTTCTCCTTCGCCTCATTGGGGGACACAGACCATGGGACATCCCAAAGCAGTCCCTGGGTGGGGAACCACTTAACAGATCAAGCCCCATGCACCAATTGACTAAAGTTGTGCTACTGCTACTTGCAGAATACATCTGTGAAGGGCCGCATGTGCAGAAGTCGGAGAGGGTAGGCTGTACCAAGTCGCAGTCTTACAGACCTGTTCTGCCAACGCCCAATGCCGAATGGCCCAAGAAGCGTCTACCGCCTGAGTAGAGTGTGCCCTACTCCTTGCTGGGATAGGTGTGCCTCTGACCAGTAGGACTTCTGAATAGCCGAGCGAATACGTTGGCTCTTGTGGCCCTGAAGCGGCTAAACCATGCCTGAGACCCTCAGGAAGAACGAGACGCTCTTCCCGAGAGTCTTCACTACATCCAGGGAATGAAGAACTCCTCCTTGCCGACGTACTGGTGCTGGACAAAAAGAGAGAAGGACAATGACCTCATTAAGGTGGACAGACTAGACCACCTTGAACAAAAAAAGAACGGAGACTGTTCGATGACTACCTTGTCCTAGTGGAAAATCAGGAATGGAAATAGACAGGATTGAGTGAGACTTGCCTGATAAACGACACTGCAACGTCAGTGACATAAAAGGCTGTTTTCCGAGACAGAACTGGCAATGAGATGTCCTACAACGGTTCGAAAAGGTGCCTGCTGAAGAGCGCCCAGGATCAAAATAAGGCCCCCAGGCCTCTGACGGCATCCTATAGGGTGGTACCACATGGGAGACCCTCTAAAGGAAAAGTCCTCACTCGCAGATTGGAAGCAATCCTGCGCTGGAATAAAACGGATAAGGCCGAGCTCTGGCCTTTGAGACAGCTGAGCGCCTAGCCTGATTCCAGGTGAAGAGAATGGAGCATTAGGCTGTGTTTCCACGATCAGGAAACACAGCGCTTTGGATGGAGCGGAAAGTCTGCTCCGCCCAAAGCCCCGCCCCCTAGTGAACGCGCGGTGAATCCGGATGTGCTCATTGAACACATCCGGAATCACCGCAGCGCTGCATGGGCCTGTGTTATTTCCCAAGGGAATAGGACATTCTGCGATCTGAAAAAGACGCGCAGCATGTCCGTTAACGCAGGTCTACCGCCTGTGTGTTTTTATGCATAGTGGAGACGGGATTTCTTGAAATCCCCTCCACTATGCTGTAACATCTGGACGCTGCGTGTTTGAAGCTGCACAAGCACACAGCGTCAAACACGCAGCAATTACTGAGCCAATCCTGACCGTGGAAACACACCCTTAGACAGCGCTGCTCGCCTGTCAGGATAATGTACCAGATGAGTCCAAGCGGATGTAATAGAGAATAGACTTTATTTCTACGCATTTTGTGGTGATCACACCACTTCCTCAGGACAGTCTATACACATAATGTACCAGAGGAGTCCAAGCGGATTTAATAGAGAATAGACTTTATTTCTACGAGTTTCGTGGTGATCACACCACTTCCTCAGGACAGTCTATACACATACAGAGTCTGATAAAATGCTACACCCAGTGGGCGGGGAATCAGACTAAAACACATATACATCATAAAACACCACAAAACAATCATAAAATATACTGGAGTATATCACTTAAAACCATTGCTCATACATTTAAAAATTTAGATACAATAAAACACAAAAAAGGTAGTTCAATAAATAAAAAAAAAAAAATTGGTTCAATAATTAAAGTAGTTCAATAAATAAATAGATTTTGCAAGCTGGGTGGGGTGCTTGAACCTATGGTGTTGACCCATTCATGTGCGTCTCATTCATGCGTCTTCACGTGCCTTACTTTGCTATAAATATCAGACCCTGTATGTGTATAGACTGTCCTGAGGAAGTGGTGTGATCACCACGAAACTCGTAGAAATAAAGTCTATTCTCTATTACATCCGCTTGGACTCCTCTGGTACATTATCCTGACAGGCGAGAAGCGCAGTCTGATGCCCCATTCTCTTCACCTAGCAAAGAATCACCACATCGGGGCTTGCAGCAGCCACCAGTGCTAAGTGCAGTGGTTCTGTCTCACACAACCATAATAGGTGAGTGAATTTGATTATCTCTCACGAATATTTCTTTTATTTCGGATAAGACCCTATGTGCGCTCTGTATTCCTTCTAGCTACCAAGCCTGATTCCAGGGCAGTTTAGAAAAAAATTGCCAAAATGGAGGGAGCAAAGAAGACACGAGAACGTCCGTAGTCCCTGTACCATGCAAAAATGGTTATCAGGTGCGGTGATAGATACTAGATGATGCAGGCTGCCAAGCGCTAATCATGGTGGGAAACCCCTGATGAGAGAGCCCAGCTTGAGATGGCACCCAGGCTTCAACGGCCAAGCCGTTAAACACAGGGCCCCTGAGATCTCATGACAAATCGGACAGTGGCAGGGCAAAACTGGACGATCCGGCAGTCGCAACAGACATCAGCGACGAACTGCACCCAACTCTGCATACCACGCCCAGTGTGGCCAAACCGGGGAGACTAGGATAACTGGAGTCCCGTCTGCCTTGATCTTCCTGATGACCGTCGTAAGTAAAGGAAGCGGGGGAAAACACGTACAGAAGACAAAACTGATGCCACGGAGAGACCTGTGAATCCGCCTCGATGGTCTTGGGATCCCGAGACCGAGCTCTGAAGTGGAATATCTTGGCGTACAATCTTGAAGCCATCAGAACCACGCCTGAGTCCTTAAAAGAATACAGATCTGACAAAAGACCTCCAGATAAAGTTCTCGTTGTCCCAAGGCAAGACTTTGACGGTTAGGATATACACTGCTGGGAATACCGAGTGGTTCCTCTGTCCATCGGAGAATGTGGGCTACCTCGCGCATGGCCGCCTTTCTGCGGGTAACCCCCTTGATGGTTGATGCCACAGCTGTGGCGTTGTCCAATTGAAGTCAGATGGGGTGACCCGCCAGGAGATAATCGAACTGCTGCAGGGCTAGCCGGAACGCTTGGATCTCTAGGACATTGATCGGGAGGCTCAACGCCCGAGGTGACTGGCATCCTTTAGCAGTGTGGTGACCGAAGATTGCTCCCCAGCCGAAAGACTGGCATCGGAAGTCACTACTAGCCATGGAACAGGAAGAAAGGATTTCCTCTGGTTGAGAGATGACCTCAATGTCAACCACCTGAGAGCCTGTCTGACCCGCAGGGGTAAGCCACACAGGCGGTCGAGGGAGAACACGTTTCTGTCCCAGGCCGCCAGAAGAGCATGCTGCAGGGGATAGAGATAAAGCTGAGCAGAGATGTAGCTGAGCAAGGAGACCGCTTCCATTGCTGCCACCATTTTTCCCAGCACCCTCATGGCAAACTGGATGGAATGAGGGGATGAGTGTCAAGAGCTAGGAGCCTATCTCGAGGGAGAGTCACCAACCCACGGGAGGAGTCCAGAGACATCTCTTTAAAAAAAAAAAAAAAAAGATATCCACTGGCCTGGAAAGGGGACTTGCTTAAATTGATTAGCCAGCTCTGGCGAGAAAGTATTGCAAGTGATACGAACGCACTCCGCGCAGTTCTGAAAAGACGGACCCTTGATTAGAAGGTCGTCTAAGTAGGGCAGAATGACCACGCTCCGAGAATGCAAGATGCACATGACAGCCACCATGAACTTTGTGAACACTCTGGGAGTGGTAGAGAGGCCGAGGGGTAAGGCCGTGAACTTGAAAATGCTGTACGGGAATGGCGAAGCGAAGGAATTTCTGGCGAGATGGAAAAATCGGACTATGGAAGAAAGCATCCCGAATGTCGATGCTAGAACCCCCTTTTTCCATCAAAGCAATGACCAAACAGAGAGACTCCATGTGGAAATAGCGGACTATGACAAACCAGTTTAAAAGTTTGAGATCCAGTATGGGTCTTGTGGTTCCGTCTTTTTTTTTTTTTGGGACCACAATCAGGTTCGTGAACCCCTCGAACCCTTTGTTTTCTGGTACCGGAACAATAACCTCGTGTTGAGGCAATGAATATATGGCTCAGGAAAAACCTTTGCCTGTGCCTCTGATTTTGGAAGACAAGAAAAAGAACCACCGTGTTGAGGGACGAAATGAAAACTCGATTTTGTTGTTGACGCTGAAAAGGACGCCTAATCCTTTGTTGGGGAAGAAATTTGTTTTTCCCTCTCGTAGTGTCAAGATAAGCTGATGCAGCTTCTCATCAAATATATGCCCGCTAAGGAAGAGATGTGAGAGACTTTTTGGACGCAGAGTCCGCTTTTCATTCTCTGAGCCACAGTGACCTTCTGATCGTGATGAAATTTGCCACTGACAGAGAAGCGAAGTTAGCCATATCCAGAGGGGTGTGCACAAAATCCCCGGCCAGCGCGATCTGATTGGCTAGATCCACTGTCACTGGGGAATAATGCTGTCCTGAAAGGATTTGGTCAGAGTATCCGCCCAGGAGACCATTTGCCTTAGCTACCCCTGCCACGGGAAAAGATGGGAATAGTGCACAGCCTGAGGCTTTGAAACAGAACGAGCAAGATTGTCTATTTTGACGATCCGTGGGATTTTTAATCGAGGATCCATCTGGCAAGAAAAAGGAAATTAGACCTACCGGTAATTCTTTTTCCAGGTAGTCCCTCAGGACAGCACAATGGAGGATGTCCTCCCTTGACCTATAGCGGGACAGGATCACAGAGAGGTTAAAAGGCCCCACCCACCTCCACCCTCCAGTGTTTTTTCAAAGTACCACCGAAGGATGGCAGGAAATGGTCTAAACGCGCCCTTACAAACGCGTATGTAAGAAACCATTGAACAGCTTCTTCTATATCTCTAGCCTTGGCAACTCGACGGACCATCCACCAAAGATTGATCCCTTGCAATCCTAAAGAGAAACATAAGGGAGGGAATTAAGGGTGCTGTCCTGAGGGACTACTGGAAAAAGAATTACCGGTAGGTCTAATTTCCTTTTCCCCTTACGTCCCTCAGGACAGCACAATGGAGAATACCAAAGAAACATCCCAGGGTGGGAACAGAAGCTCAAGGACAAAAGTCCCAGGTAAGAACCAGGCTAGATATAAAAATGATCTGAAAGATCAAAAGAAATATAGATATCTAAAGAAATTCGTAAAGATAATCACAGTAGTGAGTGTCCGATATATGTTTATAATGGCCAATTCCAGTATGAATGTGGTAAACCAGATATGCCGCAGAGACGGAGAGTGAAACACAGCCGTTGTACCCCAATACCACTAATGAACCACAGAAAATTACAGTTATTGTGATAGATATAGACACCGCAGCCACAGAATAGCCTTAAAAATCTTATTGCCCAGCAGAAATATTGTGATAGTTACAATCCCCACACGATGAGGACTGTACAGACCAGTAATCGGCTGGATGTGCTTAACAACACGGGACTGTTCCTTCCTTGGTCCTCCTGGGCTCAGATTAAACCTTGGTTAGAGACCGGCTTACCATACTACGAGGAGACCTGCAGGACAGAGACCCTGGACTGCTGAAAGATCAAGCCAAATAACAGTTAGTACATGGAAAATGGCAGAGCATTGGGATGTATGTACCCTACTCATTCTGGAGATCATGTCTACTCCAAAACCTTAGAAGTCTCAACCCCCAGTAAGGTTGGAAATTATTGTAACTAAGGAAATACTCCATCTGGCAGGTAATATCTCCTGCTAGTACCAACATTGGGCTTCTCAGTAGGAGTGTTAAAAGGAAGATATGGATCACCACTCTTGCTTTACTGATGTTAGACACGGGGAGTCTGGACTCTGGAAACGATGACAGTAAGCGGTGGGGGGGGGGGGGGGATGTTGGTAAAAATCCTTTGACACAGGATATTTGACTGTCTCTATATGAGTTATTAGCTACGACATTATATATACAGTATGTGCCAAATTATTTATATATTATATCGTAAAAGGCAACTTTCTTAGAGATTTATACACCCCGACTGCCCTGGTGGGAGGAACCATATTTTAAAACTAGAGGGAAGTAGTTTCCTTCCTCTCGAGATGGAGATTTTTTACTGTGAGTCAGAAGGACTATGAGGCCTTAACTGTAAGAGACTGGATACAGATTCTCTTACATTAGGAGCCCTGACTGCTGTACAAGCAGTGGGTATGAGATCTTCTGCCTCATGACAGTGCCGCCGATTTGCCATAAAGTACAAAGGCAATAATGCCGTCCCTGGTAAACGTAATACAACGGATTTAGGGGACAAGAATCTGTTTACCGGGTGTTGATCAAAGACACTAGTCCGACTGCCATATGTGGAGACGGGAAGGTTTCCTCCTCACTTCATGAGATTTCCTGCTTTCAGCACAGTAGTATGTCCACTTACAGGATGAGCCCCAAAAACGTCTGTCTCCCTTTAAAACCAACTATGGAAGAGACTTGCCTTTAATCCTCAAGGCAGTAACTCACTTGAGAGTTCTGTTCCAATCCTGAAGAAATGCTAAGTTACTAGGCCAATTTAGGCATAGCTGAACATCCAGCTAAGCCTAGTTGCAAAGAATGAAGCAACCGAAGCTGGACCTGGGTTCTAAAATATAAGGACTCTATAACCAGAGTTGGCCCGAGACAAATGTGAAGTGGTGGGCCGCTTCGCTCCACTCCTGGAGCAACCTCTCATACAACCGTCCCCTGTAGGGACAGGAAAAACACTGGAGGGTGGAGGTGGGTGGGGCCTTTTAACCTCTCTGTGATCCTGTCCCGCTATAGGTCAAGGGAGGACATCCTCCATTGTGCTGTCCTGAGGGACGTAAGGGGAAAAGAGGGTTTTGGACACCAGACGAGATACGGGAAGATTCACCGGAGGGGAGCCAGCCCAGGCCTTCCTTAAATTCAGAGAGAAAGGATATCTTGTCCCAAGGGCTTTTGCCCTGTGAAGCGTTTATCCGACTGTTCCTTATGTCGGTGAACTATGTCCCCAATGTCGGGGTGATTCCCAAACACCCTAGGAGGACGTTTGGATGAAGAACACCGAGCGGAGACAGAAACTTCGTTAATCTTCAAAGTTTGGCGACGGCCTCAATGAAAGAATCCAGTCTCACCGGATACCCCGGCGAGTCCAGGTCTAGAGACATGACAGACTCGTAGTGAGGATTTTGATCGCTACGAACCCCTGGTGAGGGGGAGCGAGAAATGGAACTCACAGATGCCGAAGTGCGAGAGGGCTTGGGAGACGTGCTACGGATCCGTTTCCTAGACGTCTGTGTCTTTTGTGAATGAGAACGGCCCCTGCTGGCCGACGGTTCCCTCGTAGAAGAGGAACACTAGAACTCAGGCAGACAAATGCCCCGACCCATGAAGGGGTCTTGAAGGGATTCAATCGCTTTGGCAAGTGAAGCCATGGATTGCGATAGTGACAAAGAGGAGATTGCCAGGGAATTAGTGCAGCTGAAGGGCCAATATGTGTACTGCAGCTCAGTCCTTACCCAGGTCCTACATCCCCAATAGTCCTCCCCGCTGCTCTGCGCTCTCTTGTTGGAGAAGAGAAGGTTGCCGGTTACAGAGTGAGGAAGCTGCCGCAAATAGCCGGTTACAGTGTCCCTGCAGTGGATCGCATGCAGGGCTGCCGCCAGGGAGCAAGATGGCCACCGAGTGTATCTGAGGGCACTTCTCGTTCTGAACGAGAAGAGTCAGTGAAGTGGGCGGACCTGCAGTCTCGCCGAAAAGCCGGTGGGTGGAGCTTCAAGATTGCGGCCTAGCTTGGGCCAATGCCGGGGAGTAGATTATTGGCACCGTCCGAAACACACACGGCGGAAGAACATAGTGACACTCCTAAATCGAGTACCGGAGTGCGGCCTAGCCTGGCCAGACGCTGGAGAGGAAATTTCCGGCTCTGGCCTGAACGCACCCGGCAAACCGTGGACGCAGCTTGGGGCACCCAGGAATTAGGTCCGGATTGCGGCCTAGCCTGGATTGACGGCAGGGGACAAATTTTGCACGAGTAACCAGGGACGGACGCAGGACTTGGGCCCCCCTTTTTGCTACCCTTGACCCAGCCACTTACTGCTGCAGCTTCTTCACCGACACTACCATTTAGACTCTTCATGCAGGTCAGGAGCTGTAATTAGGACGGTGCAGGAACACCCTCAATCCACCATCCCTTTAATAGAGAGGTGGAGAGGGATCGTCCGCCTCCTTGAACCATCCACTTTAAAGGGGTTGTCCACTACATTAAATTAACCCCCCCAATGTATCTCCCGGGGCCCATAATGAATTTTGTAAATACCTCATGCTGCCTATACTGCCTGTGAGCGGCGCTATCGCTGGCCGCTAACAGGCAGCACGTGACCCCTGGCTGCAGCCGGCTCTTGCTTCCGCTGACGTCCCGACAAGTGCTGGCAGCAGCCGGGGTCCCTCTTCCTCCTTCCGCGCTGGCTGCCAGGCTGTGGGCGGGGTTATCCCCCGCGTCACACCCAGCATCCACCACGCGCTTTCTCAATGAAGGGGCGCGCGGTGGATGCTGGGTGTGATGGGGGGATAACCCCACCCACAACCCAGCAGCCACCGCAGGGACCCAGCGCTGAGTCATGCCTCACTTGTCGTGACGTCAGCGCTGGGTCACGTGCTGCCTGTGAGCGGCCACAGATAGCACAGCTCACAGGAGTATAGGCAACATGAGGTATTTACAAAATTCATTAGGGGGTTAATTTAAATAAGTGGACAACCCTTTCAACAGTGGTGGTGCAGTGAGGGCTGCTTGGACGCCAAAAAGGGGCGTACATCCAAGGGGTTAAATCCTCAAGGATGGGACAGGGCTGAATGTCCAGCATTAAGGGTATGCCACACTAAACAACATCGCTAACGGGATCGCTAAAAAACGTCACTATTTAGCGATCCCGTTAGCGATGTTGTTGTGTGCGGCATGCAGCAACGACGTGGCCCCTGCTGTGATCTCGTCCGTCGTCCTGATCGTTCCGGACCCTATTCTGATTGTCGGCGTCCCGCTGGGTAAGTATATATCGCTGAGTGTGGCACCTTTTTTAGCGATTTAGCGGTACTTTTGTACCGCTAAAGTCGTTAAGGAGATCGCTAACCGCGATAGCGTCCTTAACGACATCGCTAAATGTGGCCGACACTAGCAATATTGTAAACGATCCCGCTAGCGATCTCATTAGTATGCGACGCTAACGAGATCATTAGCGGGATCGTGTAGTGTGGCAGTACCTTTAGGCCTGGCTGCGGAAGACGATACGTGGAGGCGACACTCCACGTGCTCGTCGGATAAGGGTGTTGGGAGATCGGTGCTTTTTAACGGACACGTCGCACCCAAAAAAAAAAAATAAATCAGCCCAAGCATGGCATCCCATGTCGCAGGAGAGGATATGGGGAGGCGACACTCCCCGTACTTGCCTGTTGATGGTTCGGGGAGATCGGAAACTTGAAAGGATCCGTCGCCCCTTTATCCGAGGAAAAAGTAAAATAAAAAATGTAAAAATAAAATAAAGAGTTTTTGGTCTGAAGACCAGCCCCATGTGCCTCCTACGGACACTAAGCAAGAACTGGTTCCCTGGGAGCCAGCATGAGGGTGTATACTGCAGAGGAGGAGCCAAATTTCTTTCTATTACTTAGTGCCAGCCTCCTGGTGGAAGCATAACACCCATGGTCTGTGTTCCCCAATGAGGCGACGGACAAAAGGCCCCATTTCAGGTATTGGCTTTTCGCAGCATTGCGTGCTGTATATGGCTATCAAGAGGAAAGAGCAATTTGTGCTTAAAACAGAAACTTTATACCTCTGTAGTGAGGTCTCAGAAAATGGTGACAAACTTTTTTTTTTTTTTTTACCATGCTAACCGGAGATTTTAGCAATATCACTTTGGGGTACATACAACAAATGAATCACTATTAAAGACGGATTTTGGTAAGACCTTACCTGTAAAATCCTTTTCAGCGAAGGAAGGAAGGGAGACACAGTCATTACTAGTGGGTAGGCGGAGCCCACACAGGATAGAACACCTCAGATTAAAAAGAGTGTTGACCGGCCCCTCCAGCCTGGGCTCCTCCTACTCCAGCTCTCCAGTCCGTACACAAGCTAAGGAAGAGCAAATATCACCAGCGGAGCAACATAACCCCTTCTGAAGAACTTCAGAGAAAAAACAAGAAGACAGGTTATGCATATAACAGAAAAAAACCACACAGTCCCAGGTACTACTCACTGAACCTGACCACTGCGATGAGCTGGCAATGCTGGAACAGAGTCTTAGCGCGCCGAACTCAGCCCAGATAATCGCTATCAGAGAAGGGTCACGCCGCATCTTAGAGGCTCTAAAATGGCCGACCGAATCCAACGAGCTATAGAATCCTTGGAAGCCCGTTGACCACGTCGACGACCTGCTGGAATCAAAACAGAGAATCCGACTTCCGAAAACTTTGAGTAATAGACAAATAGAACTTCAAAGCCCGCACTAAATCCAATGTGTGCAAGGCCCGTTCCTTCGCATTCCTCGGCTCCGGACAAAGCGAAGGCAGCACAATATCCTGGTTAACATGAAATTGTGACACCACCTTAGGTAGAAAGTCGCCCCGTGTGCGAAGCACTATGCGATCCGGGTGAAACTCCAGAAAAGGAGGCGAGCATGGGTGATCGCCACTAGGAAGGCAACCTTCCAAGAGAGCAAAGAAAGGCTAACAGAGTCCATAGGTCTCAAAAGGACCATGTTGAAGAGCCTCTAAGACAAGATTGAGCCGCCAAGGAGACACAAGCGCCTTCCGCGGCGGAAACTGACGGGTTACCCCGCGAAAAAAAGGAACGTACGTCCCTACGCGAGGCGATAGCCTTCCGAAACAGCAAGGACAGAGCAGAAACCTGACCCTTCAGAGTGCTAACTGCCAAACCCTTGTCCAGCCCGAACTGTAAAAAGGCCAACAAATTGGGAATGGAAAAAATCCTCGGGTTCCTAGAAGAACCCGAACACCACGAAAAGAAGGCTTCCCAAGTCTTGTGATAAATCCTAGTAGTAGCCGGACCTCTGGCAGCTCGCAGAGTGGCAATGACTTCGGCTGAAAAACCTTGACGGATCAAGATTTCGGTCTCAAGAGCCACGCCGTCAAACGCAGAGACTTCAGGTCCGGGTGACGAACGGGCCCTTGGGTTAACAGGTCCGGTCGAAGAGGGAGTGGAAATGGAGCACTGTCAGAAGAGACACCAGCGTCGAGAACCACGTCCTCCTTGGCCAATCTGGGGCTATCAACATAGCCGGGACTCTCTCCAGTCTGATCCGACGCAACACCAGGGGAAGTAAGGATATCGGGGGGAACACATAGATTAGCTCGAATTGGTCCCACGGAGCCACCAGAGCATCCACCGCCACAGCCTTCGGATCCTTGTACCTGGACATGAACGTCGGTAACTTGGCATTGAACCTGGATGCCATCAAATCCACTTGGGGAGTTCCCCAACGGGAGCACAGCAGTGCAAAAATTTCCGGATGAAGACTCCATTCTCCGGGATCCATCTTTTCGCGACTGAGGAAGTCCGCTGTGATATTCTGAACTCCTGGAATGTGAATCGCAGAGATGGCTGGCACCCTGGCCTCGGCCCATACCAGGATCCGAGACACCTCCATCATGAGCCTGAAGCTCCTCGTCCCACCTTGATGGTTGATATACGCGACCGCCGTCGCGTTGTCTGTCTGCACTCGGACTGGTAGACCGCTTAAAGGGACCGTCCAGTGTTGGAGGCAAAGGAAAATTGCCCTCAATTCCAGGATGTTGATCGGCAGGACAGACTCTTCCGACGACCATACTCCCTGAATCCAGAGATCGTTCCAGACACCCCCCCAGCCCGTCAGGCTGGTATCGGTGGTTATGACCGACCACCTCGGAGGGAGGAAGGACTTCCCCAGGGATAACACTTCCGGACGTAACCACCATCCTAGAGACTCTCGCACCCTGTGGGAGGTGATGACACTGCAATCCAGTGAAACCTGCGATCGATCCCAACGGTTCAAAATGAGCATTTGGAGAGCCCTGGAATGAAATTGGGCAAACGGAATTGCCTCCATCGACGCCACCATCAAACCCAGAAGGCGCATACACCTTTGAAGGGACATTGCTGTCGAAGACTTCATAACCTGTACATGTCGAAGAAGACTCGCTTGCTTGTCCGGAGGCAGAGACACCACTGCTCGTACCGTGTCGAAATGCATTCCCAGAAACAGGATTGACTGTGACGGTTCCAGAGACGACTTCTCCCAATTGACCAGCCACCCGAAGTCCTCCAGGAGCTGAAGGGATAGATTGCGAGCCGTCACCGCCTCCTCCTTTGAGGACGCCACAATCAAAAGGTCGTCCAGGTAGGGAAGAATCGTAACCCCCTGTCTTCGAAGAATCGCCATGAGAGGTGCCAGAATTTTTGTAAAAATTCTGGGTGCTGAGGCCAACCCGAATGGCAGGGCCAAAACTGGTAATGGTCCTGACCTATGGCAAAACGAAGGAAGCGTTGGTGGGCCCTTCTGACGGGAACATGCAAATAAGCGTCGCGAATGTCGATTGACACCAAAAAGTCGTTCTGCGACAGGGCCGCCACAACAGAGCGAAGTGACTCCATGCGGAATTTCCGGGTGCGGACATGCCGATTCAATCTTTTGAGATCCAAAATGGGGCGAAATTTGTCCTCCTTTTTGGGGACCACAAAGAGGTTGGAATAAAACCCTCTTCCCCGGTCCTCCGGCGGAACCGAACCACCACACCCTTCTGCAGAAGGGAATCGACCTCCCGCAGTAGAGCGGCAAATAGCTCGGGCTCTGACGGAATGCGAGATTGGCAAAAACTGTCTGGGGGTCGAGAAAGAAACTCTATAAAGTAGCCTGCCGACCGACCCGTGTCACCCAGGCGTCCGACACGCGGGAAGCCCAAGTCGGTTTGAATTGGAGCAAACGACCCCCCACTCGAGAGTCCTCGAGTGAGACCCTGGCGTCAGTCCGCCTTAGCGGGCTTTTTGTCAGCTTCCCGCTTGTCTTGACGGAAGCTCTGTTTCCAGGGAGTGCGGGATTTCTGAGAGTTCTTTTTTCCTGAAAAAGAGGGACGACCCGATCCCCAAGAGGGCTGACCGAACCGTCCCCTGGACCGAAAGGACCGCCGACTACTACCGGCACTAGGCCTGCCAGACGCAGAAGTCACAGCTCTTCGCTGCGGTAAAGCCGTTTCTTTTGCCTTTGCAATCAGCTCCGTGAGGTCAGATCCAAATAACTGACCACCCTTGTAAGCTAAAGATAGCAAACCTTGCTTGGAAACCGCGTCCCCGGTCCACTGTCTAAGCCACAGTGCTCTCCTGACTGTGACCGCCGAGGATTGCGCCCTGGACAGCAGTGACGCAGTATCCAAACCTGCATCACTGCCATATCGAGCTGCATCCTCCAACAACTTGAAAAGCCCATCTACCTTGGATAGTGGGGATCCATCTTGCCACGCCGTCCGTAGACGGTCTAACCAGCTCAGGGAAGCTTTACAAGCACACATGGACCCTAGTACTGCTCTGAATCCATGACCCGCGGCCTCGTAGATGGATTTCGCCGCCATCTCCGTTTTTCTGTCCAGCGGATCCTGCAGACTCGCCTTCCCTTTAACAGGAAGTAAAGAGGATTTTCTAAGCTGGGATAAAGGGACATCCACTTCAGGAGAAGGAATCCAATTATCAATCAATTCCGTCGTATACGGATACAGCGTCTCAAAAAACCGTGTCCCCTGAAAACGTTTATCTGGACATAGGCGTTCCTTCTCCACTGCCCCATTAAGCTCATCCAGAGACGGTAATGCTGATCGCGACCTATGCGACTCCTGAAACATCCGGGCCGACTTACCAGGACGTCTAGTTACCTCCTCCGGTAACTGTAACGCCTCCCTCATGGCTCCAATAAAAGCCTCTGTACGGCCCAAAAGAGAGGCAGAGTGTCCCTGCCGATCCTCCTTATCCAAATCGGACATCTCCCCATCCGAGCTTGAAGGGGAACCCTCCATGCCCGAGATCTCCGAGTCGCTACGCGGGAAGGATGGCACCGGCCTGTGTCGCTTCCTGCCATGAGAGGATCTAGCTGACACCCAATAACCTAGAAGGTCAGACAGGCCATCAATAGAACGAGCGAGGGCCTCCATTTTGACATCACTGAAACCTCCGACCGCTGCGCTTGACGCCGTCGAGGTCTGCGTGTCAGATATGCGAGACTGATCCTGTAGCGGATCTGGGAGACGGTCCGCACCTCCTGGACCCTGATCTGACATGCCCTCACACAGTATATGGCAGGTTAAACCTGTCAGTAACTAGAACAGTGTGGTTTCTTAAAGAAAAAACTCACCCAGCTGGCCGCGGTGCAGTGTCCTATGTTCCTTCGGTCGGTCGGGGGGAGCGGAGAGTGAGGAGCCCGAGGAGGCCGTCAGTAATGGCCGCTGTGCTGAAGGAGAGAAGCCGGAAGAGGAGAGGCAGGGTAAAGCGCGCGCTCAGAGCGCTTCCTGCCCGCGAAAGAACGGGAAAGCGCGAAGCCACGCCCCCCCGCCGGCTTCAAAAAAGCGCGCGACTCCTCCGCTCTCCGTTCCTGCCCCGCTCCCATGTCCTGCAGGCATCCACCTGCGGACAAAAGTCACAAGTCACCACACTGAACATATGTAGCAGCGGCTGCCGCAGCAGCCGCTGAAGCACTCAAACACATATTAAAATGATGAGTACTCACCCAGCTGAGCGCCACAGGGACCCCCAGGGATTTGTGGCGCTGTGCCCATAGCTTCCCCCCCAGGGCGGGGAACGCAGTGACCCCAGAAGCGCGGTTTGCGTCCCCGCCAGGGAAGCAACCTCCATCCCCCAGGGCCGGCAGGGTTCTGCAGGGACCACCTTAAAGGGTAATGCAGATCCGCCAAGGGAGGGGTGGGGGTCCAGAAGCGCTGAGACCCCTGAGACCTCAAGACCACGGGGGTCCAAGTCCCTGTCCGATAAAAATAAAAAATTCTTCTGAGGAGCTGCTCCAGCAGCGACTATCCTCTGTGACCTCAAATTTTAGACTGGAGAGCTGGAGTAGGAGGAGCCCAGGCTGGAGGGGCCGGTCAACACTTTTTTAATCTGAGGTGTTCTACCCGGTGTGGGCTCCGCCTACCCACTAGTAATGACTGTGTCTCCCTTCCTTCCATCTGATGCTGAAATTTATTTGAAAAACTACGGTGACTCCATTTTGATTCTAGTTTTCAGTGTTAAAAGTTTTAAGTTATTTTATATTTTGACAGACTCGATTTTTTATGGAAGTGGCGATGCTGTTCATTTTAAAACTCTCAGGGACATTAAGCTGCGTTCATTTGATCACTTCCACTATATACTGCAGCACCATAGTAAAAATCATGGTTTCCTATGCAGCCCAGGCACAGACTGGGCTTGAGTACTAAGAAGGCAGGTTTCTGGCTGCCATGATAAAACATCAGTACCTTGTGCGTGCGTCGAAGGAGGTTGGTGGGCGCACGTATCAGCGATCCCACAATTTAAATGCCAATGTCTGTGAATTACAGCAGCATTAAAATAGTTAAACAGTATTGCTCAGCGCCGATGCCAGCCATGTATCACAGCCGCCATCTGTCCTGTACTTCCTTTTATAGCGGCCTTAATTTCCACAGTGAGTTACAGGCATCATCATCACTGTCCAAATTGGGGTCACAATCCTGTATGGAGTAGATAGCCCTTGAGACCGCTCCATACATGCACACCCTGACTGGGTGCCAAAGGACTTCACCAAAATAATAAGACACTCACCGAGTGACTGCTCCAGAAAATATTCTTTCAATAATTCTACTTGATATAGCTGTGGAAAAAAAATAAGATTAGTGCAACAGAATGTTTATTGTAATAAAATAGAGGAAATGACAACATTTAGCCTTTATTTTAAAATTTTACTCACTTAAATAGCGCCATTAATCCCACAGCGCTTTACAGTCATTATCGGCACTGTACCCATCGGGGCTCATAATCTAGACTACCTATCAGTATGTCTTTGGATTGTGGGAGGAAACCAAAGCAAACATGGGGAGAACATACTAACGCCTTGCAGATGTTGTCCTTGGTGGGATTTGAACCCTGGAGCTCAGCGCTGCAGTGCTAATCACTGAGTCACCTTATTAAAGGTCTGTGAGGTTCTGAATACAATTGAAAAGATTGTAGTAAGATCATACACAGGATTTATCCCTCCCTTTTTCACTCTGCAGAAAGGTGCCTGAAAATCCTTAATTTTTCCTGTTTAATCCCTTTACCCCCAAGGTGGTTTGCACGTTAATGAACGGGCCAATTTTTACAATTCTGACCACTGTCTCTTTATGAGGCTATAAACTCTGGAACGCTTCAACGGATCTTCGCGAATCTGAGACTGTTGTCTCGTGACATATTGAACTTCACGTTAATGGTAAAATTTCTTCGATACAACTTGCGTTTATTTTTGAAAAAATGGAAATATGGCGAAAATATTGAAAATTTTGCAATTTTCAAACTTTGAATTTTTATTCCCTTAAAACAGAAATATGTCACACAAAATAGTTAATAAATAACATTTCCCACATGTCTACTTTACATCAGCACAATTTTGGAACCAAATTTTTTTTTGTTAGGAAATTATAAGGGTTAAAAGTTGACCAGAGTTTTCTTATTTTTACAACAAAATTTACAAAGCCTTTTTTTTTTTAAGGGAACACCTCACATTTGAAGTCACTTTGAGGGGTCTATATGGCAGAAAATACCCAAAAGTCATACCATTCTTAAAACTGCACCCCTCAAGGTACTCAAAATCACATTCAAGAAGTTTATTAACCCAGGGTTCGACAAACCCGGGCGCCAGTGGCGCCTAGAAAATCATGCCTGGCGCCCGGGCAGTAGCGTAGCTACGGGGGGGGGGCAGAGGGGGACACTGTAACTGTATAGCTGTATAGGCGTGCACAGCGCACTGATAGTTACATTCTGCGGCAGAGCAGGGAGAATCGCTCTCCCTGCTCTGCCGCCGGCCGCTATGGGGCCTGAGCAGGCGGTGGGGGCCCGGTGCCAACAGTGGGCCCCCCACCTGTCATCGGAGGGTCAGCTGTATCGGCATCCAGCTAATACAGCTGACCGCATTGAGAGAGAAGGAGTGAGTGCTCCTTCTCTCCCATAATCCCCCTCTCAGCGTCTGACAGCGGGCGCGATGACGTCATTGCCCGGTGCCGGCAGTCAGACGCTGAGAGGGAGAGCAGTGAGCAGCGCAGGAGCCGGGAGCAAGAGAGGTGAGATACAGGATTTATTATTTTTGTAAAGGGGGCTGCATTATATTACAGAGCAGAGGCTCCATATGGGGGTACATTATAAATAAGGCTGCCTATGGGGTGCATTATAAATAAGACTGCCTATGGGGGTGCATTATAAATAAGACTGCCTATGGGGGAGTGCATTATAATAGAGAGGCTGCCTATGGGGGTGCATTATAAGTAAGACTGCCTATGGGGTGCATTATAAATAAGGCTGCCTATGGGGTAGTGCATTATAATAGAGAGGCTGCCTATGGGGGTGCATTATAAATAAGGCTACCTATGGGGTGCATTATAAATAAGGCTGCCTATGGGGGTGCATTATAAATAAGGCTCCCTATGGGGGTGCATTATAAATAAGGCGGCCTATGGGGGTGCATTATAAATAAGGCTCCCTATGGGGGTGCATTATATATAAGACTGCCTATGGGGTGCATTATAAATAAAGCTACCTATGGGGTTGCATTATAAATAAGGCTACCTATGGGGTACAGTATAAATAAGGCTCCCTATGGGGGTGCATTATATATAAGACTGCCTATGGGGTGCATTATAAATAAAGTAACCTATGGGGTTGCATTATAAATAAGGCTACCTATGGGTACAGTATAAATAAGGCTTCCTATGGGGGTGCATTATAAATAAGGCTGGCTATGGGGATGCATTACAAATAAGGCTGGCTATGGGGATGCATTATAAATAAGGCTAGCTATGGGGATGCATTATAAATAAGGCTGCTTATGGGGGTGCAAAGGCTGCCTATGGGGGAGTACATTATAATAGAGAGGCTGCCTATGGGGGTGCATTATATTAATCTAATATATCAAAATATAATATTTATTATCTTTAGAAGTTAAATGTTTATAACGTTTGTAATGTTTTTTTGTTAAATTAAAAACCAAGTTTGTTAAAAAAAAATTCTGGCTCCTAAATTTTTTGGCTGGCTCCTAGATTCTGAACAACTTTGCCGACCCCTGCATTAACCCTTCAGGTGCTTCACAGGGGCTGAAGCAACGTGGAAGGAAAAAATTAACATTTAACTTTTTAGTCACAAAAATGATCTTTTACAAACATTTTTTTTATTTTCACAAGGGTAAAAGGAGAAAATGGACAGATAAAGTTGTTGTACAATTTCTCCTGAGTACGCCAATACCCCATATGTGGGGGAAAACCACTGACTGGGTGCACGGCAGAGCTCGTAAGGGAAGGAGCGCAGTTTGACTTTTTCAAACCAAAATTGGCTGGAATTGAGATTGGACGCCATGTCGCGTTTGGAGAGCCCCTGATGCACCTAAAGAGTGGAAACCCCCCACAAGTGACACCATTTTGGAAACTAGACCCCCTATGGAACTTATCTAGATCTGTTGTGAGCACTTTGAACTCACAAGTGTTTCACAAAAGTTTATAATGCCTGGGTGTGAAAAAAAAAAATAACTAAAAAAAACAATTTTCCACAAAAATGATTTTTTTAGTCCTCAATTTTTTATTTTTCCCAAGGAAATTGGACCCCAAAAGTTGTTGTCCAATTTGTCCTGAGTATGCCGATACCCCATATGTGGGGGGGGGGGAACTGTTTGGGAGCACAGCAGGGCTTGGAAAGGAAGTAATAACGTTTTGGAATGCAGACGTTGATGGGTGTCATGTTCAGTTTGTAGTGCCCCAGATGTGCCTAAACAGTGGAAACCCCCCACAAGTGACCCCATTTTGGAAACTAGACCCCCAAAGGTACTTATCTAGATCTGTGGTGAGCAATTTGAACCCCCAAGTGCTTCACACAAGTTTATAATGCAGAGCCGTAAAATTAAAAAATAATTTTTTCCACAAAAAGGATCTTTTGACCCCAATTTTTATTTTCCCAAGGGTAACAAGACCCCAAAAATTATTATGCAATTTTTCCTGAGTACGCTGATACCCCATATGTGGGGGTAAACCACTGTTTGGGTGCATGACAGAGCTCGGAAGGAAAGGAGCGCTGTTTGACTTTTTCAAAGCAGAATTGGCTGGATGCCATGTCGTGTTTGGAGAGCCCCTGATGTGCCTAAAGAGTGGAAACCCCCAATTCTAACTCCAACACCATTTTGGAAACTAGACCCCTCAAGGAACTTATCTAGATGTGTGGTGAGAACTTTGAACCCCAGGTGTTTCACTAAAGTTTATAACGCCCGAACATGAAAATAAAAAAATACGGATTTTTGTGTTACTCACCGTAAAATCCTTTTCTCCGAGACGCTCATTGGGGGACACAGGACTGTGGGTGTGGCTATTGCTGCTAGGAGGTTGACACTAAGTAAACATAAAAAAAGGTTAGCTCCGCCTCCGTCGTATACACCCTGCTACTGGCCGTAGGCGAACCCAGTTTGGTGCAATAGCAGTAGGAAAACGAAGCATAAATCAACATCACCACAGGAACAACATATCCAGAATTAAACCCACCAAGAACAAAGTTAAATCAAAATAAAGCCATCTGGCTAAAAAGGGTGGGCGCTGTGTCCCCCAATGAGCGTCTCGGAGAAAAGGATTTTACGGTGAGTAACACAAAAATCCGTATTTCTCCTTCGTCTCATTGGGGGACACAGGACTGTGGGACGTCCTAAAGCAGTCCCCTGGGTGGGAGACCGCTTACACGGTGTCAGTCATCATGTTGGGCATAGTCTATCGGTGTGCCACCGCCGCCTGCAGAATCCTTCTACCCAGACTCGCATCCGCCGAAGCCTGGGTATGGATATTATAATGCTTGGAAAAGGTATGCAAGCTAGAACAGGTTGCCGCCTTACAAACCTGTTCCCGTCCGTGACACATACCTCCTGAGTGCTCTCACCAGGTCCAGCGTATGGAGAGCCTTTTCCACCCGATGCGTTGGTGCCGGGCAGTACAAGGATAAAACAATGTGTTCGTTGATATGAAAGAATGACACGACCTTTGGTAAAAAGGGCGAAGTAGGGCTAAGTACCACCTTGTCCTGGTGAAAGAGTAAGTATGGGGCTCGGCAAAAAAGTGCCGCCAGTTCCGAGACCCGCCTAATGGAAGTTATGGCTACCAAAACATGACCTTCCAGGAGAGGTACGTTAAAGATACTTCCCGAAAAGGCTCAAACGGAGATTCCTGTAAGGCTCCCAGAACCAGGTTAAAATCCCAGGTGTCTAGGGGAACCCTTTAAACCTACAAAATAGTCACCACGGCTAACCGGGACATACCCCCCAGCCACAACAAAAAAAATCAAAGAAGAAATGGAACTGTATATAAAAGTCCCAAAAGGGAGTGGTAATTTAGGCTAATAAGATAATAGTAATCAATATAACCACAAAAAGAGGGGTAATAGCCGAAGCCGAGTGTCGTGACACGCGCGTCGGGGCTCGTTCCTACGCCATCCTAGGTGGGAAAGCAGTGTTTTAGACGCCAAACAAGAGATGGGGGGAATCAACCGCGGAAGATTCCGCCCACTCCTTAAGGAGGTCCGTGGCGAAAGGCTATCTGGTCCTGATAGCTTTGTACCCAGAGAAGAGTTTGTCTGGCTACTCTCGGTGGCGCCACCAATTCCTTGAATCTAGGATGAGAGCCTAAAGACCTTGTGAGCCTGCTTGGCTCGCTTAAAAACACATCTTATGTCCGGCAGACAGCGTCCTCTACACCCAGAGTCTGGTTTACGGCTTCAATGAGACTGTCAACTGTCTCTCGGCCACTAGGTGCCTGCAGATCAAGGGACCCCTCGGAATCATAATCCAAACCCTGAAGACTTGCACCTGGAGAGGAATGAGACCGTGAACCAGAGCCGACTGAAGCTGAAGCCCTGGACGGCCCAGGTGATACAAAACCGCACACATATATACACACACATCCTCCAGGTCTTGATGAATGCAGCCGCCACCTGCGGCTGGATCATAACTCCCAGGAAGCCGTGGTTACACAGTCATCCCGTTAATGCTTGAGAACCACCGCAACCCCCTGAGATTGTGAAAGGGCACCATCTCAGCCCCTGGTGTCCGTACCTTGGTCCGCAGACTGGTAGAACGGAGCGACCAGCGGCACACTCTGGTGGAGAGCGAGGTCGGAGAGGGGCGGAGGTTCCTTGAAGTAGGCCGAAGCCGGGGACTAAATTTCCGGCGCCGGCCCGAGGTACATGGGGGCGGGCTTCGCCGGAAGTAGACGCGGCTGGGGGCGGACTTCTGCCCGCGGCCTAGGACAGGTCGAAGCCAGGGAGCAAAGTTTCGGCGTCTGCCGGATGACGGCTCCGCCGCTGCAGCTGCCCACGCCTGATAACTGTTGCCAGCATTTGCAGCGGACGCCCTGGGGAACACAGCTGCGGAAGGCCTCCCAGCCCAACTTCTCTCCCCTGCACCAACCCCTGCGTGGACCAGCTTACAGGTTAGAGGGGGGCTGTATGCAGGACGGTGCAAGCACCCTAGCTCCATCTTCCCCTAGAAGGGGTGAGAAGAGGGACCGTCCGCCCCCTTCCATCACTGCAGTCTTAGCATTGGTGATGCAGTGGGGGCCGCGCAGATAGTAGCTATGCCTCTGTCAGCCTAGGGTTTCTATACCCTAGGGTGATCAGGACTGAGATCGGCACATTGTCCCAATCGCAGGAGCAGCCTGCATCGACAGGGGACCCTTGTAGGACCGCTGTTCTATCAGCGGAAGTACAGTGGGATCAGCACGGACTTTACACTCACCGAGATGCGCGTCCCGACCTATAGCCGCCGCGACGAGGTTTCACAGGTAAACTTCAGGAAGGTACAGGGTAAGAGAATGCCTCAATCCATCATCTCTCAGGAGAGAAGTGGAGAGGGACCTTCCGCCTCCTTGCATCATCCGCTTTTAAAAGTGGTGAAGCAGTGGGGGCTGCACGGACGCCATGTAGAGGCCTCTGAGCATCCTATGGGTTCAATCCCTAAGGATGGGCAGGGCAGGTTGTCTAGCATAGGCCTGGCTGCGGACGAGGATACATGAAGGCGACACTCCGTGTGCTCGACCGTAAGTTGGTGCGGGGAGATCGGTGCCCTTTAAGAGACCCGTCGCCCTTGAATTAGCTCAGGCATGGCATCCCACGTCGCAGGAGAGGATACGTGGAGGCGACACTCGCATGTGCTCGCCTGTTGCTGGTTTGGGGAGATCGGACCCCTTCAAAAGGGTCCGTCGCCCCTGTCTCATCTTCATGGTAAAAAGAAAAAAAAAAGAAAAAGGTCTGGGAAAAACCAGACATGTGCCTCCTACAGACACTAAGCAAAAACTGGGTTCGCCTACGGCCAGTAGCAGGGTGTATACAACGGAGGCGGAGCTAACCTTTTTTTTTTATGTTTACTTAGTGTCGACCTCCTAGCGGCAAATGCCACACCCACAGTCCTGTGTCCCCCAATGAGACGAAGGAGAAAATCATATTTTTTTCCACAAACATGATCTTTTAGTCCCCAACTTTGTCCTGAGTACGCCGATACCCTGTATGTGGGAGAAAACTACTGTATGGGCACACGTCGGGGCTCGGAAGGGAAGTAGTGACATTTTGGATTGCAGACTTTGATGGAATGGTCTGAGGGCGTCATGTCGCATTTGGAGAGCCCCTGATGTGCCTACACATTGGAAACGACCCACAAGTGACCCCATTTTGGAAAATAGACCCCCCAAGGAACTTATCTAGATGTGTGGGGAGAACTTTGAACCCCCAAGTGCTTCACAGAAGTTTATAAAGTAGAGCAATAAAAATAATCATAATTTTTTTTCCACAAAAATGATATTTTCGCCCCCAATTTTTTATTTTCCCAAGGGTAACAGAAGAAATTAGACCCCAAGAGTTATTGTGCAATTTGTCCTGAGTACGCTGATACCCCATATGTGGGGGTAAACTACTGTTTGGGAGCATGGCAGAGCTCAGAAGGGAAGGAGCACCGTTTGAATTTTTCAACACAGAATTGGCTGGAATTGAGATCAGACGCCATGTCACATTTGGAGATCCCATGATGTACCTAAACAGTGGAAACCCCCCAATTCTAACTCCAACCCTAATCATAACCCTACTCACAAACCTAACCCTAATCCCAACCCTAACCCTAATTCTAACTTTAGCCCCAACCCTAACTTTAGCCCCAACCCTAATGGAAAAAATTGAAATAAATACATTTTTTTTAATTTTATTATTTTTCCCTAACTAAGGGGGTGATAAAGGGGGGTTTGATTTACGATTTATAGTGGGTTATTATGTTTGGCAGCGGTCACACGCTAAAAGATGCTTTTTATTGCAAAAAATAGTTTTTGCATCATCACATTTTGAGAGCTATAATTTTTGCATATTTTGGCCCACAGAGTCATGTCAGGTCTTATTTTTTGCGGGACGAGTTGACGTTTTTATTGGTACCATTTTCGGGCACATGATATTTTTTGATCGCTTTGTATTACAATTTTTGGGAGGTTGGCATGAACAAAAATCAGCAATTCATGAATTTCTTTTGGGGGGGGCCTTTATACCATTCCGCGTGTGGTAAAATTGATAAAGTAGTTTTATTCTTCGTGTCAGTTTGATTATAGCGATACCTCATTTATATCATTTTTTATGTTTTGGCGCTTTTATACAACAATTTTTTAAACAATTTTATATAAAAAAATTATTTTTCATCGCTTTATTCTGCGAGCTATAACTTTTTTATTTTTTCGCTGATGATGCTGTATGGCGGCTTTTTTTTTTGCGGGACAACATGCCGTTTTCAGCAGTACCATGTTTATTTATATCCGTCTTTTTGATCGCGTGTTATTCCACTTTTTGTTCGGCGGTATGATGATAAAGCATTGTTTTTTGCTTTTTTTTTTTTTTAAGGGGTTCACTAAAGGGGTTAACTAGTAGGACAGTTTTATAGGGCGGGTCGCTACGGACACAGCGATACCAAATATGTGTACTTTTATTGTTTTGGTTTTTTTTTTATTTACATGAAGAAATTAATTTACTGGGGAATATTTTTTTTTTCTTTATTTGGGAATTTTTTTTTTTTACATATGTGATTTTTATTTTTTTTTTAACTTTTTTTACTTTGTCCCAGGGTGGGACATCACTGTATAAGGTCAGATCGCCGATCTGACACTGTGCACAGCACTCTGTCAGATCGGCGATGTGACAGGCAGTGCTGCAGGCTTTCTCAGCGCCTGCTCTCAGCAGGCACTGAGGTAGCCGCCTCCCTGCAAGACCCCGAAGGATCCAGCGGCCATCTTGGATCCGGGGTCCTGCAGGGAGGAAGCCCTCAGAACAGTGCGGTCACATCGCGCTGTTCTGAGGGTCTCAGGGAAGCACGCAGGGAGCCCCCTCCCTGCGCGATGCTTCCCTGTGCCCCCGGTACACTGCGATCATGTTTGATCGCAGTGTGCCAGGGGTTAATGTGCCGGGAGCGGTCCGTGACCGCTCCTGGCACATAGTGCCGGGTGTCAGCTGTAATAGTCAGCTGACACCCGGCCGCGCTCCCCGATCGCATATGACGTACTATCCCGTCCATGGTCATACGGGCCCAGGTACTATGGACGGGATAGTACATCCGATGGCAGAAAGGGGTTAAGCAATATGAAACACTTCAATAATCTCTCACATATTAAGAAGTATTCTTTAAGAAAGATTAAAAAAAAAAAAAGAGCAAAGGGATTATTTGTACCATGGTCGTTGTGCTTAGATAGGTCCTGCTCATCAATGTACAAGTCATGGTCAGTGTCCAGCTCCCAGAACTTGCAGTAGATGACATAAAAGTGCTCATATGAAAAATAGTCTGTCGACTGGTTGATATCTTCCTCCTCCAGCAGTGTCACATGCTGAAAACATAAGGCGTGAATGACTCAGTGTGTTTATACATTTATAATTGTCGGGCACAAACTCCACTCTTGGACTGGCGGGCCACACAAAGCCCATTAATCACAACAAAAGACGGATTTTGGTAAGAACTTACCTGTAAAATCCTTTTCAGCGAAGAAGGAAGGGAGACACACCATAACTAGTGTGTCTAGTGGGTAGGCGGAGCCCCAGATAGGATCAATACCTCAGATTAGAAAGAGTGTTGACCGGCCCCTCCAGCTCGGGCTCCTCCTACTCAGCTCTTCAGTCGTACCAAAGCTTAAGGAAGAACAATATCACCAGCGAAGCAACATAACCCCTTCTGAAGGACTTCAGAGAAAATACAAAAGTACAGGTTATGCATGCATTTGGCAAAGAAAAACCACACAGTCCCAGGTACTACTCACTGAACCTGACTACTGCGATAAGCTGGCAATGCTGGAACAGAGCCGTAGCGCGTCGACCTCAGCTCAGAAAAATCGCTATCAGAGAAGGGCCACGCTGCTTCTGTAAATATAACACACTTCTGCCATGGGAGGGATGTGTGTCTCCCTTCCTTCTTCGCTGAAAAGGATTTTACAGGTAAGTTCTTACCAAAATCCGTCTTTCAGCTGCAGATGAAGGAAGGGAGACACACCATAACTAGTGGGACGTCCCAAAGCAGTCCAAAATTAGGGTGGGAAAAAAAAAAAACAAAAGAGGCAGAAACCCAACAACCTAGATAAATACGCAACAGGCGCCAAATACAAGTTAACTTAAAACTTAGATTACCGCTGCCTGCAGGACCCTACGTCCTAAGGCCGCATCAGCGGAAGCACTGACGTCCACCTTATAAAACTTTGTAAATGTGTGGACGGAACCCAGGTCGCCGCTCGGCAGAGCTGAGCTGCCGAAGCCCCTTGATGAAAGGCCCACGATGAAGCCACAGCCCTCGTGGAGTGAGCTCAAACCTTAATCGGGCAAGGTTCGCCTTTAAGACGGTAAGCCTCCAAAATGGCTGACCGAATCCAACGAGCTATAGAGTCCTTGGAAGCTCGTTGACCACGTCTACGACCTGCTGGAATCACAAACAGAGAATGTGACTTCCTAAAACCTTGAGTAACAGACAGATAGAACTTCAAGGCCCGCACTAAATCCAATTTGTGCAAATCTCGTTCCTTTGCATTCCTCGGGCCCGGACAAAGTGAGGGCAACACAATATCCTGGTTAACATGAAACTGCGACACCACCTTAGGTAGAAAGTCGCCCCGTGTGCGAAGCACTACTCGATCCGGGTAAAACTCCAGGAAAGGCGGCGAGCAAGAAAGAGCTGCCAACTCAGAAACCCTTCTTAAAGAGGTTACCGCCACTAAGAATGCAACCTTCCAAGAAAGTAACGAAAGGCTAGTAGAACCCATAGGCTCAAAGGGCACATGCTGAAGAGTCTCCAAGACAAGGTTGAGTCTCCAAGGAGACACAGGTGCCTTCCGCGGTGGAAACTGACGGGTTACTCCTTGAAAAAAAAGAACGCACGTAACTACGCGAGGCGATAGCCTTCCGAAAAAGCACGGACAAAGCAGAAAACTGACCCTTCAGAGTGCTAACTGCTAAACCTTTGTCCAACCCGTACTGTAGAAAAGCCAACAGATTGGGAATGGAAAAAAATCCTCGGATTCCTTGAGGAACCCGAACACCACGAAAAGAAGGCTTCCCAAGTTCTGTGATAAATCTTAGTAGTGGCCGGACCTCTAGCAGCTCGCAGAGTGGCAATGACTGCAGCTGAGAAACCTCTACGGGTCAATATTTCGGTCTCAAGAGCCACGCCGTCAAACGTAGAGACTTCAAGTTCGGATGACGAACGGGCCCCTGGGATAACAGGTCCGGGCGAAGAGGAAGTGGAAATGGCGGAGTCGCCAAGAGCGACACCAGTGTCGAGAACCACGTCCTCCTTGGCCAATCCGGGGCTATCAGCATAGCCGGAATTCTCTCCAGTCTGATCCGACGCAGCACCAGAGGAAGTAAGGAAATTGGCGGAAACACATAGACCAGTTCGAAATGGTCCCACGGAGCTACCAGAGCATCCACCGCCACAGCCTTCGGGTCCTTGTACCTGGATATGAAGGTTGGTAGTTTGGCATTGAACCTGGATGCCATCAAATCCACTTGGGGGGTTCCCCAACGGGAGCACAGTAGTGCAAACATTTCCGGATGGAGACTCCATTCTCCAGGATCCATCTTCTCGTGACTGAGGAAGTCCGCCGTGGTATTCTGGACTCCTGGAATGTGGATCGCAGAGATGGCTGGAACCCTGGTCTCGGCCCATAGCAGGATCCGAGACACCTCCATCATGAGCCTGGAACTCCTCGTCCCGCCTTGGTGATTGATATACGCGACAGCCGTCACGTTGTCTGTCTGCACTCGGACTGGCAGACCGCTCAAAGGGACCGTCCAGTGTTGGAGGCAAAGAAAAATTGCCCTCAATTCCAAGATATTGATCGGTAGAATAGACTCTTCCGATGACCATACACCCTGGATCCAAAGGTCGTTCCAGACACCCCCCCAGCCCGTCAGGCTGGCATCGGTGGTTATGACCGACCACTTCGGAGGGAGGAAAGATTTCCCCATGGATAACGCTTCTAGACGTAACCACCATTCTAGGGATTCCCGTACCCTGTGAGAGATTATGACGCTGCAATCCAGCGAAGCCTGCGATCGATCCCAACGACTCAGAATGAGCCTCTGGAGGGCCCTGGAATGAAACTGGGCAAACGGAAGTGCCTCCATGGATGCCACCATCAAACCCAGGAGGCGCATACACTTCCGAAGGGACATTGCTGTCGAAGACTTCATAGTCTGTACATGTCGAAGTAGACATGTCCGCTTGTCTAGGGGTAGGGACACCACTGCCCGTACCGTGTCGAAATGCATCCCTAAAAACAGGTTTGACTGAGACGGCTCCAGAGACGACTTCTCCCAATTGACCAGCCACCAGAAATCCTCCAGGAGCTGAAGGGATAGGTTGCGAGCCGTCACCGCCTCCTCCTTTGAGGATGCCACAATCAAAAGATCGTCCAGGTAGGGAAAAATCGCAACCCCCTGTCTTCGAAGAATTGCCATGAGAGGCGCCAGAATTTTTGTAAAAACTCTGGGCGCCGAGGCCAAGCCGAATGGCAGAGCCACAAACTGGTAATGGTCCTGACCTATGGCAAAAAGAAGGAAGCGCTGATGAGTCCTTCCGACTGAAACATGCAAATAAGCGTCGCGAATGTCGATTGACACCAAAAAATCGTTCTGCGACAGGGCCGCCACCACGGAGCGAAGTGACTCCATGCGGAATTTTTGGGTGTGGACATGCCGATTCAATCTTTTGAGATCCAGAATAGGACGAAATTTGTCCTCCTTTTTGGGAACCACAAAAAGATTGGAATAAAATCCTCTTCCTCGGTCCTCCGGCGGTACCGGTATTACCACACCCTTCTGCAGAAGGGAGTCGACCTCTCGCAGCAGAGCGGTAATTAACTCGGGCTCTGACGGTGTGCGAGACTGGCAAAACCTGTCCGGAGGTCGAGACGAAAACTCTATGAAATAGCCTGCCGACACTACCCGCGTTACCCAGATGTCCGGAACGTGGGAAACCCAAGTCACTTTGAATTGGAGCAGGCGACCCCCCACTCGAGAGTCCTCGAATGGAAACCTGGCGTCAGTCCGCCTTGGCGGGCTTCTTGTCAGTCTCCCGCTTGTCTTGACGGAAATTTGATTTCCAGGGAGTACGGGATTTCTGAGTGAACTTTTTTCCCGAAAAAGAGGGACGACCCGATCCCCAAGAGGACTGACCGAATCGTCCCTTGGAACGAAAGGATCGCCGGCCACCACCGGCACCAGTCCTGCCAGGCGCAGAAACCGTAGCCCTTCGCTGTGGTAAGGCTGCTTCTTTCGTCTTTGCCTTGGCAATCAGCTCTGAGAGATCAGATCCAAAAAGCTGACTACCCTTGTAGGCTAGAGACAGCAAACCTTGTTTTGACAATGCGTCCCCAGTCCACTGTCTAAGCCACAGTGCTCTTCTGACTGTGACCGCCGAAGCTTGCGCCCTGGACAACAGAGATGCAGTATCCAGACCTGCATCATAGCTATAAGAAACTGCAGTCTCCAATAAACCGAGAAGTCCGTCTATCTCGGATAACGGAGATCCATTTTGCAACGCCGTTCGTATACGGTCCAACCAGCGCAGGGAAGCCCTACAAGCACACATGGATCCTAGCACCGCTTTGAATCCATGACCCGAGGCCTCGTAGTTGGATTTCGCTGCCATCTCCGTTTTCTGTCTAACGGTTCCTGCAGACTTGCCTTCTCTTTAACAGGGAGCAATGAGGATTTACTAAGCTGGGATAAAGGAACATCCACTTCAGGAGAAGAAATCCAATTATCCGTCAACTCCGTAGAACACGGATATAGTGCGTCAAAAAAACGTGTTCCTTGAAAACGTTTATCTGGACACAGGCGTTCCTTCTCCACTACTTCATTAAGCTCATCTAGAGCTGGCAATGTCGCTCGTGACTTACGGTACTCTTGGTACATTCGAGGTGACTTACCAGGACGTGTAGTTACCTCCTCGGGCAACTGTAACGCCTCCCTCATGGCTTCAATAAAAGCCTCTGTTCGGTCTAAAGAGACAGAATGTCCCTGCCGATCCTTATCTGAACCGGATAACTCCCCATCTGAATTTGAAGGGGAACCCTGACCGCATTCCATATCAGAGGTCTGATTCGCTACGTGGAAATGATGAAACCGGCCTGTGTCGCTTCCTTCCATGAGAGGATCTAGCTGACACCCAATGACCTAAAAGGTCAGAAAGGCCATCAATAGAGCGAGCGATGGCATCCAATTTGGCATCGCTGTGACCTCCAATTGCTGCGCTTGACGTCGAGGCCTGCGTATCAGACTCGCGTGACTGATTCTGAAGCAGATTTGGCACACGGTCCGCACCTTCTGGACCCTGTTCCGACATGCCCTTACACAGTATAAGGCAGGTCAAAGCCTGTCAACAATTATGAAAAAAAGTGTGGCTTCTCAAGCGAACGCAAGCACGCTGAAGGGTTAAAGCTCTTAGTGAGAGAGCTACCCCAGCTGTATCAGCTGAATATTCAGCAATATAATTAACTCTTACAAGTTCTGACCCCAAACTGGGATAGAACCTGTGCGGCTGCTGAAAAGGTTAACCCTTTAAAAGGGGTTAATATCGCCGACTCCCCACTACTCCCTTATTAATAGAAGGGGTGTGCGAGTCCCATGGCAAAATAAGGTCTCTATATAAGACCGCAGCTGCAAGATAACGCTATCTGTATTTTCTCTACAGATAGGTTCTGCGCTGTGGGGGTGAGAGCGTTATCACTCACCAAGCTGGTCGCGGTGATGTAAATGTGATACGGGAGGAGCGGAGCAGGAAGGAGCCCGTGGAGCCTTTTTGTAATGGCCGCCGCGCTGAGAGGAATCTGAAGAGAAGCGCCTAATCGCGCGCTTCTGTGACAGAAAAGCCCGGGAGCGTGAAGTCACGCCCCCCGCCGGCTTCAAAAAAAGAGCGCGAACTCCTTCGCTCTCTGCTCCCCCCTGTCCTGCAGGCGTCTGCCTGCGGACAGAATACAGTCACCAAACATGCTATTTTACATGTAACAGCGGCTGCCACAGCAGCCGCTGAAAGCACTCACACACACTTTAATAAAAATGTGAGGTAAAAATGTGAGGTACTCACCAGCCGAGCGCCACAGGGACCCCCAGGGGTTTCTGGCGCTATGCCCATGCTTCCCACCAGGGCGGGGGACGCAGTGACCCCTGTGCGCGGTTTGCGCCCCCGCCAGGGAAGCCATCCTCATCCCCCCGGGCCGGCAGGGTTCTGCAGGGACCACCATTAGGGTAATACAGATCCGCCAAGGGAGAGGTTGGGGTCCAGCAGCGCTGAGACCCCTGAGACCTCTAGACCACTCTGGTGATCCAAGTCTCTTATCCGATAAAAAATAATAAAATCTTCTGAGGAGCTGCTTCCAGCAGCGACTGTCCTCTGAGACCTCAAATTTTAGACTGAAGAGCTGAGTAGGAGGAGCCCGAGCTGGAGGAGCCGGTCAACACGCTTTCTAATCTGAGGTATTGATCCTATCTGGGGCTCCGCCTACCTAGTTATGGTGTGTCTCCCTTCCTTCATCTGCAGCTGAAAGCTGGAGCGGATACCTAACCAATAAAAAAAAAAAAAAAAAAAGGGGTGGGTTTTTTTTTTTATTTTTTTTTAAAGAAAACAAAGAGGGGGGGGGGGGGAATGGCCACTTTTTGTTTTAATTGATGGCCTATTCTAGACATCGACCATCAATATCTAAACGGTGGAGGTATGACACTCAGCACCCTGCCGATCAGGTGTTAATGGCTCTAGCCAGATGTTCTCAGATGGTGCTGAAACACAGCAGCTCAGTCAAAACCAAAGTGGCAGAGGCTGGGTACCAGTGATTTACACCTATGCATTTCAATAAGGGGCAGATCTGCAGTATGCAGCCATGGCCACTATAGGAATGACGCAGCTGCAATGTTCCAGAAACATCCAAATTTAGAAGGAAATGGATTTGTGGAGTATTTCTGCACTGCTTAAGATTGAAGAAATCCAGGACCAAGAGATATGAGTTTTCTTTATTCGACACATTTCGAAGCATATCACACTTCTTCAGGAATAACCACAGGAAACATCCAAGAACTTCCGGCTGTCGTCGACGCAATTTACAGCTGATACATGGGGGTGCCAGGTGTCGTACCCCCACCAATCAAATATTGATGGACTATCAATAAATACATGGCCAACCCCCTTTAGCTCACAGTAAAATTGGAAAGCGTATCATATTTCTTTAATGATTACTTTCCAAGCCTTATAGCTATACACTCCCTGACAGAAGTTATGTTGCTTATCCATGTTATGTAAATAAAAGCTTTTAACCCGACGTTAAATTCATCCATTGGTTGTATAAATTATTCTTTTGAAAGCTGAAACCCTCCGAAATGTGGTTTAGGTTAAGAAAATAAATTGGCATCAATGCAGAAATATTGATCATTTAATGGACACAGAATGGTCAGATTTTGGCAAGACAAAAGTTTTGTCGCCTGGTCGTATAATGCACCCAATCCTAGTTTACATCCTCACCTGTGCTCAGTAAATGATCGGTTAATTAGTGGGTGTGTATAAAAAGAAACCCAGCACCCCAGACCTTCACTTGAACTGCACCTTGAGCTCTGACAACATGCCAAAAATCCACCCGGCGACCAAAGCCTGGATTATCAAGAGGCTGAAGACCAGATCCACTGCAGAGGTGGCTGGCACCTTTAATGTGTCTCAGCGTCAAGTACAAAGAATTAAAAAAAGATTTGAAGAGACTGTAGATGTGTTTGACAAGCCCAGGTCCGGCAGACCCCGCAAGACAACTGCTCAGGAGCAAGCCCCTCTTACACTGCAGCAGAGCTCCAACAGGCCTGGTCACCTCAAGTCCCTGTGTCAACTAGAACAGTTTGTAGGATTCTGTCTCGAAATGGCCTCATGGTCGTATCAGTGCCCAGAAGCCAGCACTAAATAAAAGGCAAATAAAAAAACGTGTGGCATTTGCAAAGTCCCACAGCCTGCTAAACAGATGGACGCTGGAAAGGTGGATTTCTCTGATGAATCTTCAGTAAAATTACACCACTGCCGCCGAAAATACTGCAGGAGACCTACTGGAGCCCGTATGGATCCAAAATACACCCAGAAAACAGTTAAATTTGGTGGTGGAAAGATCATGGTCTGGGGTTACATTCAGTATGTGGGTGTGCGAAACATTTGCAAGGTGGAAGGCAATATCAATAGCCTAAAATATCAAGAAGTATTAGCTACCTTTTATATTCCAAATCATAAAAGGGGTCAAATTCTGCAGCAGGATGGTGCTCCATCTCATACATCCATCTCTACAACAAAGTTCCTCCAGGCAAAAAAGATCAAGGTGCTCAAGGCGTGGCCAGCCCAGTCACCAGACATGAACATCATTGAGCATGTTTGGGGTAGGATGAAAGAGGAAGCTTGGAAGACAAAACCAAAGAATCTAGATGAACTGTGGGAGGCATGCCCAGACTGCATTCTTTGCTATTCCTGATGACTTCATTAATAAATTGTATGAATCATTGTTGAACCGCATGGATGCAGTCCTTCAAGCTCATGGAAGTCACACAAAATATTAAATATGACTAATAGCATCACAACTTCATTCACCAATGTTATGCAACATATATTTGTATTTTAAGCTAATTGTTTGTTTGAATGTCACATTACTTTCTGTGGGCGACAAAACTTTTGTCTTGCCAAAATCTGACCATTCTGTGTCCATTAAATGATCAATATTTCTGCATTGATGCCAATTTATTTTCTTAACCTAAACCACATTTCGGAGGGTTTCAGCTTTCAAAAAAATAAATTATTCAACCAATGGATGAATTTAACGTCAGGTTATAAGCTTTTATTTACATAACATGGATAAGCGACATAACTTCTGTCAGGGAGTGTAATCACTTGAGCAGTATAGGACTTCAAATACTGAATGCAGGACAGTGTGTGCGAGCCAATACCCACTGCAAATCCTGACCAAATAAACAAGCTGCCTACATGCTACGTCCATATAGGTGCAACATAGAAGGATTCTGAATAACAAAGTATACAATACACACTGTATCATCCAAGCACAGATCACATCTGGTCATACTCACCTGGAGAAAATTGCTTTTCCTGAGCTCTGCACATGTGATGCGACCAGTCCACGACCGGTTAACAATGTAGAATATCCTCTGAACTACCTAGGAAGAACAACAAAAGATATTCTGCAGTAAAGAACTATTTTATGCTTACTATTAGGGGAGACACTCACAGAAAAGAAGTAGACAGCATTAGCAGATTCCTAAAGAGTGCTGGCTCAGTATTGCTCTGGTCACACAACGCTTTTCAGGTTCAGGCATTCTGACATTAAGAAAACTGGAATCTTCAGTGCCATACTTGCTGTCAAAAGTACCAACTCTTAATAGAGGCCTGGTAATTCCTACTATACGGGGCCCACCAGGATCCAGCATAGCTGGAAATGTTACCTCCAGGTGACATCTAGATATAGCAATAACTGGAACAGTTCTCCATTGGGAAGACCCTGTCATATAATTCCCAATATCTAACCAATCTATACTGATGTAAATATGGAGAGATGGACACTTGTTATGAACGCATGTGCATCTGAATTTTCAGGGTTTCAGATAAGGAGGGTGTTCAACAATAAAACTGCAGTGGCAGACACTGCATACGTGGCTGTTCGTAAGTCTCCTATTTATCTCTAAAGGACACTGGTGGCTTATGCTTGTATCTGGGGCCATTTGTTCTTAGTTAAGGTGGTGGTCACAAAAACTGGACCCTACAAAAAAATAAATAAACTACTGCCTCTCTTCGGTCTTGGAGAGGACAACAGAAAATTGCGGAGTTTCCCCTTAACACAGTACTACTATACATAAGTGTAGCTGCAAGGTCTACTGCAATTTTAGCAATTCAGATCCACTTCTTTTAACAAGCATCATTAAACTGAGTAGAATGCTTTAAATCGGAATGGTGCATATTTAACCCCTAAAGGATGAGGTCAATTTTGGAATAAAGTAAGCATGTGTTCCCACCACCATAGCCCCAATCATTGCATTCAAAGATGCAAATTGCCACTTCAGCGAGGAAGGGGACTTGAACTCTAGTGACACCTATAGGAAGTAGTAATCCTAAAAGTCGACCCTTTAATGAGCTGTGCCACATGATTAAGAATAACAGCCAAACCAGATTCTCAGTTTGCAGACACGTGCCCCTGTAAGCGTTCTTATATTCTTGAGCTCTAAACTGTTCCTTAAGAGGAGGTATTCGCATAATACCAATAACATGTTCGCACACTATCCCATCAATGTCCAACCGGTCGGGGGCTACCATGCTATACGCCTCCAGGAAAGGCAAGATACAACTTAAATGTCTTATCACATGCAGAGACAACTCCTCAATGGCTTTCAGAATGATCCCTGCCGTAATTCTAGGTTCTAGTGCTCAGAGAAATGCCACTTACTGTGGTGATGTACCGGGAATGAAATTCTGAGGCTTCTCGCAAAAATGTTAAGTGAGGGTGAGTATTCACCACATCCTATAGGACAGAGGAGAAAACTGACATTAACAAACAGGGAATTCAAAAGGTCTCAATTTGCAGTTGCTTAAAGTGAATTAACCATCTCTGGGAATAATGTCTTTTGAAAAGCTCTTTTGTGGACTAGGGATTTTCAGACAAACACACTCTGAAAAAATAAATGACTTCCATCAAGATTATGATCTGTCATCAGTTGCTAAAAAGTTTGTTAAACCACACAGAGGAGTATACTGAAGCCAATCAATCATCTTATACATTTGCAATTCTAAAAATGACCACCACGATAAATCGGGGGACGCTTGAGATCCCACCACCGTGGCCCTCACCGATTCCGAGAACCTGGGCTCTGAAGAGTCCCGGGTGAATGGAGTGGAAGTTGATCGAGCGCACTCCCGCTCCATTCATTCTTAAAGGGAGCACCGAAGATCAGCGGAGCGCTGGGTTCGACAATTTCCGGTGCTCCTATTAAGAATGAATGGAAAGGCAGTGCGCCTGATCGATCTCCGTGGCTCTTCAGAGCATCGGTTCTCGGCTCAATGGGGGCCACAGCAGTCAGACCCCTAGCCACCAGAAAGTCATCTCCTTTCCCATTTAAATACTACAAAAATAGTATAGTTAAAGTGATACGAAGAGCAGGCAGGGCCCATAGAAAGGAAATTATAACGCTTACTTGTAAAAAAGGTATTAAATCCTCCTGTTCCAAATACACACAGCCCGGCTTGGCCAATAGCTGTACAAACTTTGCAGCATCATCGTGGCACGTCTGTAAAACCCTGAAACATGCAAAAGTCAGTGTGGTGAAAGGTCGATATTTGGGACGCTCAGTCTGTCCTTAGGATAAACACCATATACATGTATCTTGCAGGGGGCTGACCACAAAAGCACAGCCGCACAACTTCTGAGTTGTATAGGGTAATAAGAGGGCTATTACTGCACAGTTAGCACCTAGGACAGTGGACTGTGTGTGCCTCTACACTGTGAGAAGGCTAGGTCATGTGTACGAGGCCTAAAAAGATCACCTTCAAATGCTAGGATTGTCAATTATGAGCAAGTTGTAAAAAAAGTCACACTTACTTTCGCCACATGGCCACAAACTTGTGAACAGACACATATCCGGTCCTGTCCCCACCAGCTGCATAAAACAATGGTGCTTTCCAGTAAAGCGGGCATTCACAAGCCTTAAGACAGAGAATATCAGAACATTATAAGAGGCATTGTCACAATTAGAAGTACAAAGCAAAACAATTCATTTAACAGCTATTCCTGTAGTCACTGGAATTAAAAGGTTTGTCCACAATAAAAAAATATTAATAATACAGTGGGTTCAGAAAGTATTCAGACCCCTTTAAATTTTTCACTCTGTTTCATTGCAGCCATTTGGTAAACACAAAAAATTCTACATTTCTGTTTTTTATCAGTCTAGATGGGGTGCAGAGTGTACATTAATAAGAAAAAAAAGTGAACTTTTTTGCAAATTTATTGAAAAAGAAAAACTGAAATATCACATGGTCATAAGTATTCAGACCCTTTGCTCAGACACTCATATTTACATCACATGCTGTCCATTTCCTTGTGATCTTCCTTGAGATGGTTCTACTCCTTCATTGGAGTCCAGCTGTGTTTAATTAAACTAATAGGACTTGATTTGTAAAGGCACACACCTGTCTATATAAGACCTCACAGCGCAAGTCAGACCAAATGAGAATCATGAGGTCAATGGAACTGGCCAAGGAACTCAGAGCCAGGATTGTGGCAAGGCACAGATCTGGCCAAGGTTACAAAATAATTTTTGCAGTACTCAAGGTTCCTAAGAGCACAGTGGCCTCCATAATCCTTAAATGGAAGAAGTTTGGGACCACCAGAAGTCTTACCTGGCCGTCCAGCCAAACTGAGCAATCAAGGTAGAAGAGCCTTGGTGAGAGAGGTAATGAAGACCCCCACAGCTCCACAGATGCCATAGGGAGATGGGAAAAAGTTCCACAAAGTCAACTATCACTGCAGCCCTCCACCAGTCAGGCCTTTATGGCAGAGTGGCCCGACGGAAGCCTCTCCTCAGTGGCAGACATATGAAAGCCCGCATAGCATTTGCTTAAAAACACATGAAGGACTCCCATACTATGAGAAATAAGATTCTCTTGTCTGATGAGACGAAGATAGAGCTTTTTGGTGATAATTCTAAGTGGTATGTGTGGAGAAAACCAGGCACTGTTCATCACCTGCCCAATACAACCGCAACAATGAAACATGGTGGTGGCAACATCATGCTATGGGGGTGTTTTTCAGCTGCAGGGACAGGACGACTGGTTGCAATGGAAGGAAACGTGAATACAGCCAAGTACAAAAATATTGTGGATGAAAACCTCTTTCAGAGTTCTCTGGACCTCAGACTTGGCCGAACGTTCACCTTCCAACAAGACAATGACCCTAAGCACCCAGCTAAAATAACAAAAGGCGTGGCTACAGAACAACTCTGTGACCATTCTTGACTGGCCCAGCCAGAGCCCTGACCTAAACCCAATTGAGTTTCTCTGGAGAGACCTGAAAATGGCCGTCCACCAACGTTCACCATCCAACCTGACGGAACTGGAGAGGATCTGCAAGCAAGAATGGCGAAGGATCCCTAAATCCAGGTGTGAAAAACTTGTTGCATCATTCCCAAGAATGCCCCTGATGAAGCCATTTCACATGGCGACACGCGTTGGGCTCTATCCGCCTATTAACCCCTGGTTTGGTAACCTGGTCATGCCTCTAACATGAGATCCCCCTATAGCTGTGTTATATTTTGCCAGTCTTATTGGGAGTGGTCGCTGCATTACGTTGTGCATTAGATTACAACTGTTATATCATTTGCTGCATTACTTTGTTATTTTGTGCACTAGATTAAGGACAACTGCTATACCATTTGCTGCATTACTTTGTGCACTAGATTAAGGATAACTGTTATATCATTTGCTGCATTACTTTGTGACTTTGTGCACTAGATTAAGGACAACTGCTATACCATTTGCTGCATTACTTGTGCACTAGATTAAGGATAACTGTTATATCATTTGCTGCATTACTTTGTATTTGTGCACTAGATTAAGGACAGCTGCTATACATTTGCTGCATTATTTTGTGCACTACACTAGGGCTGCATCACTTTGTGCACTAGATTAAGGACAACTGTTATACCATCTGCTCTAAGATCTACTTGATATATTAATCTTTATGAGTAGACCTATTCACATCTGATCTGTATTAGTCTATAGCAATTGGTTTGTATTGCTTTACCATCTCATATTGTCCATGCTTAACTGTGCCTTTTTTTTTTTTTTTTGTATGCAGCAATTTGAGGACTAATTGTTCCTCTCTGGTCCTGTCTTCATTTTGGCCTTTGGGGGTGACTATGTTCTAAGTATACCACCATGTTTGGCTGAGGTTTCCATATATATTTCATCTAAGTGTATTGTATTATACAGATAGGGGTTATAGGGGCTTATTGTTCCTGTTATGGGGCTTTGTGCCTTGTTTTAATTGTTTTTAATGACTACCGTGTGGTTTTGCAGTTTTTTCAATAAAAATATTTTCTAATTGTTATGATTTATTTTTGGCATCCCTGGTGTCCTGGTATGTACTCTTTCTTGTCTTTTCTATCATTCCCAAGAAGACTCATGGCTGCACTAGCTCAAAAGGGTGCTTCTACTCAATAATGAGCAAAGGGTCTGAATACTTATGACCATTTGATATTTCAGTTTTTCTTTAATAAATTTGCAAAAATTTCTACATTTCTGTTTTTTGTCAGTAAAGATGGGGTGCAGAGTGTACATTAATGAGAAAAAAAATGAACTTTTTTGCATTTACCAAATGGCTGCAATGAAACAGTGAAAAATTTAAAGGGGTCTGAATACTTTCTGCACCCACTGTATATTTATCTAATACACACACAGTGGGTCAGAGAAGGAGGCTGGCTTACTTACTGAAATAAGCCAGTCATCCAGCCTCCTTCATGCAGCATTGACAATCTGCTGACAAAGGAAACTCTACTTTGTGTTAAGCACAAACGGAAAGTGGAGAAGAAAGGTCCGAGGCTCTTATTAGGAGTGTAGGACAGCTTTGGAAATAAAAGCATATTAGATAGTTTCATACAGTTATAGGAAGAACACAAATAGATCTATGCATTATCCATTAAAACTCCATTACAAATCTTTACCATCAGCATAGCTTCATAGCTGGCACTGGAACCCTACATGTGAGCTTTGGAGATTGGGAATATCAGACCCATACGAGAAAAAGGGCTCGCCACATTTCACTCAGTTAGATTTCCTTACTTCCCTTGGCTTTTTAATTGGAATTTAATAAGAACATTTTGTCAGTACAGAAGAGGGGGAGCAGGACTTGTATGCGGCAATAGACTACTTACTAGGCGAAGAGTCAGCTCAGAGCATGTGGGGCCAGACAGTCTTACAGTGTAAACCTTGAGGCTGAAACAAACATTAGCAGATGGCCATATATAGCCTGGTGGAAATGACAAGCTGTAATACAAGGTAATGATAGAAGACAGGCCAGAGAGCTCCACAATTCTCCAATTAAATCACATGAGCAGCGTTTGTCTTCTACCTGTCCTGGGAGTATGTCCCAGTAGGGAATTCTGGGCACAGTGAAAATACTAAACAATGTGCATGTAGATAGAAGATTCTCTCACTAGCGGCAGTGATGAAAACACCATACCATTGTCATGTGTGCATCGCCACGAAGATCGTCGCGGTTGCACATTCTGACTTCTCACAGCTGAGTTGCTGTTTCTTTGTGTTTGGCAGTTAGGGAGTTAATTCTGTCTGTGCTCAGTTCTGGGACTGGGTGCAGTTTCTCCCGGCTGCAATTAATTATTTGTTGATTGGTTTCCTTTAAATCTCTGGTTGTCTGTGTTGGGAGTTGCCAGTGAAATTCTTCATGCAGACCACAGATAGGATTGTATCTGTATAGACTTAAGTTAAAGAGCTCCTTAGTTGTTTTAAGCTCACCCTGCTTAGAGTTTAATATCCCAGATCATTTATGTTCCTTCTGTGTTTGAGTGTGTATGCAAGTCTGTTTTCTCCAGTCTGTCTTATATGTCTAATCTGTGTATTTAGCAGAGATCAGCCCATATCCCTTTGGTGGTAATCAGAATCCTTCTTAGGACTGATTACAGGGTTCAGGGACTGATAGGAGACAGGGTTAGGCTGGAGACTTGGACCTCTGAACCATTATCAGTACCTCCAAGGTGAGGGATTAGTTAGGACCCCAGTTTAGGGTCAGGTTAGACCCCCGGTCCTCCTCTTTCCTGTGACAGTGTATCAAGTCCTCAAGATTAACCCTGAGTTCAACGGATATCGTGTCAGGTAAAATCTATTCTATATTTACATGCTGATGTTGCTAATCTATATGTTGTATAGAGTGATGTTCTTTTAAGAATAGTTTACTGACATCGTACACATATCATAAGACCGCGTGACAACCATGCTGCTTAATCAAGACAAGTCCAGAGTAAACCGTGCACTGATATCAGGGTGTCAGAGGGCCGATACTATACGTATCTGAAGAAAACCTTATGGTGTAAATCCATTTTATATTTTATATGTAAATCCATTATCAAAATAATGAAGCCAAAAGACGCTGGTTTCTTAAATACATCTCATGTGCAATAAAAACGTAAAACGTTTTTTCCCAAAAATAACAAATTTTCCCTTACCCATAGGATCGGTTAAAACTTGCTGATTGGTGGGGTCTGAATGCTGGGACCCCCACATATGCCAAAGACCGGGATCTAAGGAGACCTGTCTGAAATGTAACAATTTAACTAGATACATTTAACATCTGGGAGTAACAAAAATACCTTCGCTACTTTGCTCATGTCTTCAAGACTTGCCCGCTCATTAGGAAGAGTAGAAAAAGTCTTCTCAATCTTCGAAATTATACTATCCACATTAATATTGGCTTTTGGGCAGCCTTTGGGAAAATAAAATTTTGGAATGTGCTGGCTTAGGGTAGGAGTCCTTGGTTCTTCTCTCTTTGGTTGTACCTAAAAAGAAAAATCGATGCGAGACGTTGTGTTTTCATTTGAAATAAAGACAATTTTAGATCACTGTAATTTTGTATTAACGGTTAACTCTAAAAGGGCATAAAATTATTGAAAGGGTCATCCAGGACTTTTATTATTCTTGTGTATGGGGCTAAGAACGAAGCAGGCAGGTACTTGCCAACTACATGCCTGTTCTGCATGGAGCGATCTTCTGCTCTGATGGGGAGTCGCTGCAGACATCATGCTGATTGGCAGCTGGCTCGCTGCAGTTAAGCATCGGAGAGCTGGCTGACAATCAGCATGACATCGGCAGAAACACCCAGTCAACAGAGCAGAGCAGAAAAGAAAACAATGGTCTGCCAACGCAACATTAGTGGAAGCAGGCGATTCGCCAGCATGACTGCTCTGAGCTGGTAGAAATCAGCACTGGGCACAAACAGCAAGTAGTTAACAATTAACTAATAGTTCTTTGCTCCATGCAAAAAAATAACAAAAATGTCAGACAACCCCTTTAACATAACAACTAACCACCATATATTTACAGCACTTGGTTATTGGCTTTAATCCTGTGTAATTACCGGAGCAGGACTAAAGTTCCTACAATCTAGTAGGTGCAAGTCTGGTCCCCACGCCCGCTGTCAGACACAACCAGGGATCCTAAAGAGAAGACAGACATGGATCATCACCGCTTCTGTCCTCTCTTACATGCTATGTAGTGAGCAATAAAATCTATATTGTGAACAGAAGCCATGGTAATAATGCTGCTTCTACTGGACTGCACGATCACCAGGATGACCGCTCAGGATAGCAAAGCTGCTGGGCTCTAGCAGATAGATATAGAAAAGCTCTGCCAGCGACTTGTGTCACTACAGGGGGATGCCTTCACATATAACGGGCTCCTACGGACATATTTTTCTATAAAAATTTGGGCCTGTGATTTGTGATAAGTCAGCCAAAAGTCCAATCTCTTTATAAATAAATAGGCTATAAAACTCTAATATACTGTATATGTTCTGTACTAATACCTTACCAACCAGTGAAAGAACAATAGCAGTGAAGAGGCCCAGATGTGCACTTATCTGGCCCTGCTCTCTGCAGAGGTAGATACAATTGTAACCAGTCATGACAGAAGCTACACCAGTATCTGCTACAATGTATCGGTGTAGAGTGCAGGCCATTTCCTTCTACTACTACAGGCTACTGCAATGAAGAACATGTTATGGATTTCATTAGAATCATTAGTTTACAAGGCATGTGAACAGATATACAATACTCCATTCACATGCAATGGGTCTAACATTCGACAGTCAGGAGTACTACTAGTAAGGCATAAAATGCAAGACTAAATGCAGCACGGTGGCTCAGTGGATAGCACTACAGCCTTGCAGCGCTGGAGTCCTTGGTTCAAATCCCACCTAGGACAACATCTGCAAGGAGTTTGTATGTTCTCCCCGTGTTTGCGTGGGTTTCCTCCGGATTCCTCCCACACTCCAAAGACATACTGATAGGGAATCTAGAATGTGAGCCCCATCGGGGACAGCGACGATAATGTAAACTGTAAAGCGCTGCGGAATATGTTAGTGCTATATAAAAATAAAGATTATTATTATATAAAAATAAAGATTATTATTATATAAAAATAAAGATTATTATTTATTAAGACTAAAATCCTACAAAACTCATTTGGCCTCCTAAGGCATAGAGTCTATGAACATACACCATGATCTCATTTACTGACCACAAACCAAGAAAATCAGATTGAGGTACATATTTTTCTAAATATTTTTTTTCCCTGATCTTGAATTTTATTATTTTATTTACTGAGATGGAGGCAGCCATATTGCCCGAGCTGCTGCTAACGTGATACAGAGATTAGCTTTATAGCTGATAGGTGGACATGCTAGAGATGGCCAGATGTTCAATGACTTCTATGGTAGGTGTAGAGCACATGCATTGTAATCACGTGCAGTGGTCAGAAAGGGCGGTGTGATCTAGAACGTCACATATTGCATTGGATGACCACAGCTATAATAACGTGAAGAAAAAAAAAACCTTACATTTACGATTTTCTAATTACAGAACCTTTTAAACGCGTTCATACTATGAAGGATATATACGTCATGGAGCAAATGATGGACTTTGAAGAAAGCTCAGATGCAGAGCCCACTTCACTTCAGAGCAAGCATCTGCCTCTAGCAGCAGTGACCGCTGCAATTAACTTCTTAAATGTTACTGCTTGTGGAGAGTGACATACCAGCTCTGGCGTGTCGAGGTAAGGAGGCTTATTCGCCGTGCAATGCTCCTCTGGGAAATTTTAATATGCAAATTGCCTCTTCAAACAAAGAGGACTTGTACTCTATAGCGCCACCTATTGGAAGTAGCGATCCTACAAGTCACAATCAACCCTTTAACGAGTCTTGTAATATGACTTAGGATAAAAGCCAAATCAGAATCTCCATTTGCAGACACGGTGTTTCGGACTGTTGGTCCTCGTCAGTGCAAAGTAGGAGAGATCTGATTTGGCTAGATGAGAGGCTCTGGACTGGGGTCTGGGGGGTAAGGTTACTCCTTGTGGAGAGTGACATACCAGCTCTGGCGTGTCGAGGTACAGACCGCAGTCCAGAGCCTCTCATCTAGCCAAATCAGATCTCTCCTACTTTGCACTGACGAGGACCAACAGTCCGAAACACCGTGCCTGCAAATGGAGAATCTGATTTGGCTTTTATCCTAAGTCATATTACAAGACTCGTTAAAGGGTTGATTGTGACTTGTAGGATCGCTACTTCCAATAGGTGGCGCTATAGAGTACAAGTCCTCTTTGTTTGAAGAGGCAATTTGCATATTAAATGTTACTGTTAAATCACTAATAGCAGCATCTCAGCTCAGCAAGCCATGTCAGACATTGGTTTGGCCGTCCATTGCCTCACCACAACGCAATTGTAGGGAGTCAGTGGGTTGCTACAACAGAGGAAGTCCCTTTTGCCTATCATGTGACTTCTTCTGCAACACCATGCCTATAGCTTGATGTCATAGGAAACTGTAAAAAGTTTTATATTGCTGTATACAGTAGAAATGATCGTAGGTTCAAGTTCGCTAATAAGATTAACATATGGTGGAAAAAAATTCTACATATGTAAATATGAAATCACCCCACCCAGTTAAAAACAAACAAACAAAAAAAAAACCCAAAAAAACACAGAAGTATTTGGCATCACAGTGTCCAGAAAAATCCTGTGAAAATATAACATTAAGACAAAAGTCGGTAAATGTCGCAAAGAGGGGGGTAAAGGAGGGAGGGGGAAAAAGAAAAAAAAAATCCAAAATACATGCCAGGACTGTGGTTCTTAAGACAATGCAATCTATTCTATTATTTCTAATCACTGTTTTTCGGTGATTACTTTGTATCTCCGTTCATACTGCACCCACACACACAAATGATACACCATTTGAAAGGTAAACTTGCCCCCTTCAGCAAGAAAATAGCCAAACAAACCACACAACCACGATTTGATCACAAAACATGGTTTAAACATTAATTTTCATAAACCTGCAGTAAGGAAAAATGACCTGCAGATGGCACCACACTACCCCAACGCACACTACTACAGAGCTGCTTACAGACATCACAAATAAACATTTGCCTTGGAGTCTTTCCAGCTTGCTCAAGTGCTTGCCCAGCCTATTTAAGGCACATTGGAGGATTGCACACTTCACTGCAGGTGAGTCACATATGCAAACACATTTGTAAACATGCAGAAAGAAACAATGACCTGCAGGTGGCACCTCAACCGGAAGACATTTTTTGACCTCTAGTTATCAAACCAATTTATTCTATTACCAATCTACATATATAAATACCTGACTGTGTTCATCATCCCATGAAATACATTTACATTTGACCAGCTCGCTTTTTCTGAAATTGTAAGGGGAAAAAAAAAAAAAAAAAAAAGATGCAACAAGAAGTGATCAAACCATAGTATGTATCCCAAAATTTTATAAATAAATGCACCTGCTTGCCAGGCAAGAATCTGGTGCTTTTTTAACAAAGCAGAACAAAAAAAAAAAACAAAACAAAAAAAAAATACTGACTTTTTTTTTTTTTTTTTTAAGTCGACAAAATAGTTAAAAAACTAAACAAAACCCTACTACACATTTAGAATCTTCGAAATGGTAATGACCTGTGTAATCATTTCATGATCATTTTTACTGCACAATTAATGTCGTAGGAAAAAAAAAAAAAGCACCAAAGACTACGGCGTAATAGAAATTTTTTTTATGCCCCTTCACAATTTCACTGGAATTTTTGTTGCAATCTTCCATTATTCCATGTGGTAAACTGAAAAACTGACCTGTCATTCAAAACTGCAACCCATCCCACAGAAAACAAGCCATCATACGCCTATAGGTTCAAAAATAGAAAAATGTTACGCTATAAGGAAAGAAAAAAAAAATAAAAAAAATAACGCAAAAAATACATTTTTGATATTAGCAATCACAAAGGTGCAAGTACAGTGGAGTTTACATTACAAACCTTTCTGACAGCTTTCCTCCTCTCATAGCACTGTCACTGTACTGCCCTATCCCACACAGTCTGTGTTCACAGCTTGTATCTGCTGTGCAGTAAGATCAAAGCAATGTTTCATAAGTTTCACAAAGAAATAGTCTTTTTCTGTCTCCTCTTGGACGGATTATTCATTTTCAAAATTCAGTGAAGACAGATTTCTACATTAATGAGATAGCATCTTAGCAGTAGCAACTGTGATCTACAGTTGTGTGAAAAAGGGTTTGCCCCTTCCTGATTTCCTATTCCTTTTGCAGATCACCAAATTTAAATATTAGACAAAGATAACAAGTAAACATAACATGCAATCTTTAAATGAAGGTATTTATTATTAAAGGGACAAAGAAATCCAAACCTACAGGGCCCTGTGTGAAAAAGTGATTGACCCTAAACCTAATAACTGGTTAGGCCACCCTTCGCATCAAGCGTTTGCCAGTTATCACAATGAGTCTTTTACAATGCTCTGGAGGAATTTTGGCCCACTCATCTATGTAGAATTGTTGTAATTCAGCCACATTGGAGGGTTTCCAAGCATGAAGCACATTTTTTAAGGTCATGCCATAGAATCTCAGATTAAGGTTAGGACTCTGACTAGGCCACTACAAAGTCTTCATTCGTTTTTCTTAAGCCATTCAGAGGAAGGACTTGCTGGTGGGTTATGCATCAGGACAACGATCCAAAACATAAGTGTGCTTCAGCTTGAGGTCGTGAATAGAGTTGAGGAAATATCTTCGGTTCCCCGCTTATTCGGCAAGCTATAGTGTTTGCCAAATAAGCTACAGCAGGTACCCAGCATCCTGGATTGCGTCGGCTGAACAGCGGATAGCCGCCGCTGTTGCATGTGTCACAGCTGTGTCATAGTCACAGCATATGCATGGAGAGCCTTTGTGTTGGGCTCTCCATGCATATTCGGGGAACTCGAAGATATTCGCTCAACTCTACTCATGAATAGATGGCCGGACATTCCCTTCAGGATTTGTTGGTAGACAGCAGAATTGATGCTTCCAATTACCACAGAAAGTCTTCCAGGTGCTGAAGCAGAAAAACAGCCCCAGACCATCACACTACCACCACCATATTTTACTGTTGGTATGATGTTCCTTTTCTGAAATGCTGTGTTACTTCTACACAAGATGCAATGGGACATACACCTTCCAAAAAGTTCAACTTTTGTCTCGTCAGTCCAGAGTATTCTCCCAAAAGTCTTGGGTATCAAGATGTTTTTTTGGCAAAACTGAGACGAACGTTTATGTTCTTATTGATCAGCAGTGGCTTTGGTCTTGGATTTCTGCAATGCAGACTATTTTTGCCCAGTCTCCTCCTTATGGTGGAGTCCTGAACATTGACCTTAGCGGAGGCAAGTGAGGCCTGCAGTTCATTTGATGTTGTTGTGGGGGGTCTTTTGTGACCTTTTGGAAGAGTCATCGCTGCGCTCTTGGGGTAATTTTGGTAAGCCGGCCACTCCTGGGAAAGATCACCACTGTTCCATGTTTTCGCCATATCTGGATGATCGCTCTAACTGTGGTTCGCTGGAGTTACCCAACCTTTAGAAATAGCTTTAACACCTTTTCCACACTGATAGAGCTCAATTATTTTAGCATTTGTTCCAGAATTACTTTTGATCGCGGCATGGTGTCTAATTTGAGGATCTTGTGGTCTGCTTCACTTTGTCAGGCAGGTCCTAATTAATTGCGTTCTTGATGGAGTACAGGTGTGGCAGTAATCAGGTCTGGGTGTGGCTAGGGAATTTGAACTCTGCTTCCAAAAGAAGTGATGAACTACAGTTAACCCCTTCATGACCTAGCCTATTTTGACCTTAAAGACCTGGCCATTTTTTGCAACTCTGACCAGTGTCCCTTTATGAGGTAATAACTTCGGAACGCTTCAACGGATCCTAGTGATTCTGAGATGCTTTTTTCCGCGACATATTGGGCCTCATGTTAGTGGTAAATTTAGGTCGATAATTTTTGCGTTTGTGAAAAAAAAAAGAAATTTGGCGAAAATTTCGCAATTTCCAAATTTTGAATTTTTATTCTGTTAAACCAGAGAGTTATGTGACACAAAATAGTTAATAAATAACATTTCACACATGTCTACTTTACATCAGCACAATTTTGGAAACATTTTTTTGCTTAGGAAGATTAGGGTTAAAAGTTGACCAGCGATTTCTCATTTTTACCACTCACATTTGAAGTCACTTTGAGGAGTCTATATGGCAGAAAATACCCAAAAGTGACACCATTCTAAAAACTGCACCCCTCAAGCTACTCACAACAACATTCAAGAAGATTATTAACTCTTCAGGTGCGTCACAGGAACTAAAGCAACGTGGAAGGAAAAAATGGACATTTTAATTTTTTTTAGCAAAAATTTTCTTTTACCATCAATTTTATCATTTTTACATGGGCAACAGGATAAAATGGATCCTAAACTTTGTTGGGCAATTTCTCCTGAGTACACAGACACCTCATATGTGGTCATAAATCACTGTTTGGGTGCACGGCAGGGCTCAGAAGGGAAGGAGCACCATTTGACTTTTTGAAATAGAAAATATGCTGGAATTTTTCAGCGGTTGCCATGTCACATTTGGAGAGTCCCCGTGTGCCTAAACATTGGAGCTCCCCCACAAGTGACCCCTTTTGGAAACTAGAACCCCCCCCAAGGAACTTAGATGAATAGTGAGCACTTTCAACCCACAGGTGCTTCACAAATCGATCCGTAATAAAAAAAAAAAAAAAGTTATTTTTTTTCTCAAAAATTTTCTTTTAGCTTCAGTTTTTTCATTTTCATATGGGCAACAGGATAAAATGGATCCTAAAATTTGTTGGGCAATTTCTCCTGAGTAAACAGATACCTCACATGTGGTCATAAACCACTGGGCGCACGGCAGGGCCCAGTAGGGAAGGAGCGCCATTTGACTTTTTGAATGGAAAATTAGCTCCAATCGTTAGCGGACACCATGACGCGTTTGGAGAGCCCCTGTGTGCCTAAACAGAGAAAAAAAAACACAAGTGACACCATTTTGGAAACTAGACCCCTTAAAGGAACTTATCTAGGTGTTGTGAGCACCCTGAACCCCCAAGTGCTTCACAGAAGTTTATAACGCAGAGCAGTGAAAATAAAAAAAATCATTTTTTTTCCTCAAAAATGATTTTTTAGCCTGCTATTTTTTATTTTCACAAGGGTAACAGGAGAAATTGGACCACAAAAGTTGTTGTGCAATTTGTCCTGAGTACACCGATATGTCGGGGGGAAACCACTGTTTAGCGCATGGGAGAGCTCAGAAGGGAAGGAGCGCCATTTTGGAATGCAGACTTGATGGAATGTTCTGCGGGCGTCATGTTGCGTTTGCAGAGCCCCTGATGTGCTTAAACAGTAGAAACCTCCCACAAGTGACCCCATTTTGGAAACTAGACCCCCAAAGGAGCTTATCTAGATGTGTAGTGAGCACTTTGAACCCCCAAGTGCTTCACAGAAATTTATAAACGCAGAGCAGTGAAAATAAAAACATCATTTTTTTTCTCAAAAATCATTTTTTAGCCCGCTATTTTTTATTTTTACAATGGTTACAGGATAAATTGGACCCCAAAAGTTGTTGTCCAGTTTGTCCTGAGTACGCTGGTACCCCATATGTGGGGGAACCACTGTTTGGGCACACGTCAGGACTCGGAAGGGATGTAGTGATGCTTTGAAATGCCGACTTGATGGAATGGTCTGCGGGCATCTTGATACGTTTGCAGAGTCCCTGATGTGCCTAAACAGTAGAAATCCCCCACAAGTGACCCTATTTTGGAAACTAGACCCCCCAAGGCACTTATCTAGATGTGTGGTGAGCACTTTGAACCCCCAAGGGCTTCACAGAAGTTTACAACGCCCAGACATGAAAATAAAAAAAATCATTTTTTTCCATAAACATGATCTTTTAGTCCCCAATTTTTTTTATTTTCCCAAGGGTAACAGGAGAAATTAGACCCCAAAAGTTGTTGTCCAATTTGTCCGGAGTACGCTGGTACCCCATATGTGGGAGAAAACTACTCTATGGGCACACGTCGGGGCTCGGAAGAGAAGTAGTGATGTTTTGAAATGCCGACTTGATGGAATGGTCTGAGGGCGTCATGTTACATTTGCAGAGGCCGATGTGCCTAAACTGTGGAAACCCCCCCAAGTGACCCCATTTTGAAAACTAGACAACCCAAGAAACTTAACTAGATGTGTAGTGAGCACTTTGAATCTCCAAGTTCTTCACAGCAGTTTATAACACAGAGCCGTGAAAATAAAAAATCATTTTTTCACAAAAATAATTTTTTAGTCCCCAATTTATTTTCTCAAGGGTAACAGGAGAAATTAGACCCCCAAAGTTGTTGTGCAATTTTTCCTAAGTATGCCGATACCCCATATGTGGGGGTAAACCACTGTTTGGGCACACGTCGGGATCGGAATGGAGGGAGCACTGTTGACTTTTTGAACGCAAAATAGGCTGGAATAAATGGTGGCGCCATGTCACGTTTAGAGACCCCCTGATGTGCCTAAATAGTGGAAACCCCTCAATTCTAACTCCAACCCTAACCCCAACACACCCCAACCCTAACGCCAACACACCCCTAACCCTAATCCCAACCAGAACCCTAACCACAAGCCTAACCCTAATCTCAACCCTAACCCCAACACACCCCTAAACCCAACCCTACCATTACCCTAACCCCAACACATCCCTAATCCCAACCAGAACCCTAACCCCAACACACCCTTAACTCTAATCCCAACCCTAACCATAACCCCAACACACCCCTAACCCTAATCCCAACCCTAACCCTAATCCCAACCCTAACCCAACACACCCCTAACCCTAATACCAACTCTAACCATTTTGCAAGATGGCGGCGCCCATGAAGTATCCAGGAGGGACACCGGGACATCGCAGATACCGGGGTAGGTGGGGGGGGGGGGGAATCGGAAGGCGGTGGGAGCGGAGGGAACGGGGAGGGGAGCAGATAGTGACGGCGGCGACCGATGGCCGCCATCAATCGGTGGTGGGGGCCGATCGCCCCATCACTCGGTCTGGGGGGGTGGGTCGGATCTCGGTCTCCAGCCATGGCAGATGCTATTGCAGCATTGGCCATGGCTGGATTGTAATATCTCACCAAATTTCATTGGTGAAATATTACAAATCACTCTGATTGGCTGTTAAAAGTGAAACAGCCAATCAGAGCGATCATAGCCACGGGGGGGGGGGGGGGGGGGTGTTAAGCCACCCCCTCCTGTGGTGAAGTACAAAGGGTCTTGTGCCTGCGGGTCGGGTGACCTTTCAGTGACCCCGGTCACCCGACCCGCAGGAACGCAATCCTCCATGACACAGCATATGCGTCACAGGTTGGATTGGCACCGACTTTCATGTGTCAAAGGTCGGGAAGGGGTTAATTTATGTTTTAAGAGGGGGAAGCAATCCCTTTTTCACAAAGTGCCCCGTTGGTTTGGATTTTTTTTTCCCTTAATAAAAAGACCTTTATTTAAAAACTGAATTTTGTGTTTACTTGTGCCATCCTTGGCATACTCAGAAAAACTCCAATGTGGCTCAATTACAATTCTGCAAAGGTGAGTGGGCCAAAATTCCTCCAGGGCGTTGTAAAAAAGACTCATTTGCCAGTTATAGCAAATGCTGGATTGCAGTTGTTGCTGCTAAGGGTGGCCCAATCAGTTTTTACGTTTAGGGGCAATCACTTTTTCACACAGGGCCCTGTAGGTTTGGATTTCTTTTTCCCTTAACAATAAAGGCCTTAATTTAAAGACTGCATTTTGTGTTTACTTGTGTTATCTTTGTACAATATTTAAATTTGATGATCTGAAGCATGTAAGTGTAACGAACATGCAAAAGAATAGGAAATCAGGAACGGGGCAAATACTTTCACACAACTGTATGTAGAGGGGATGAGGCGCTAGAGAGAGCTCCTCCCTCCTCCAGTCTAAATTGAATCTAGTCAGTAGCAACTATCATCAATGTCAGTAATGTAAAAATCTGTCTTAACTAAATATAGAAAATCAAGAATACTGTGAATTGAGAATTTTGAAAAAAAAAATGATTATCAGTCCAGAAGAGAATGCAGTAGATTTCACTAGTAACATTAAAAAGTTGAATATTTTCAATCGCGTCATTGATGAAATAAAACAAAAAACAAAATAATGCATCAAACAAACGAAAATTAGAAAATGCCTGGAAAGGGAAAAAAATAAAATTCTTTATTCACAGTGTAGGAATCCACAAGGTTTATACTAATGTGTAACGTTTCGGTCCCAATCTGGACCTTCTTCAGACCATATAAACCTTCAAAAAAAAAGCCCCGTGTGTCCCCTCATGTAGAGAAAAGGTGAAGCCACCTATGATAGCACATAGATATGCAGAGACAAGGGCGCCCTTTTCCTTTTGCGGATCACCCGCACTTCTGTTCAGCGCTGTTGTCACAGGTACCCCGGTCCCAGATTGGGACCGAAACGTTACACTTTAGTATAAACCTTGTGGATTCCTACACTGTGAATAAAGAATTGATCTTTTTTCCTGCAAAGGGAATGCTGGATTTTTCTTCTATATATTATTGGGATTGGTACCCCTTTCTGTGCACCCCTTGAAAGTGATTCTCTGAGTGATGCGTCTCCCTTAGTCTACAAGTCATGCCGTGGCCAGAAATATTCACACAAAACAGTTTATTCTAAAAAGTCACAAGATATGAAAGGTATACTTTAAAGTTCTCAATACATAAATTATATAAAACTTTGTCCAGGGCATGCAAAACCCTTAATAGGGTCACCTAAGTGTACTATTTATTTCCATGTACTATCAAAACTTTCTTCAGGGCTTTTGCGCATGGATTTATTCTAGGTTTTGTTTGTTAATGTCCAATGTGAATGTGCACCTATAAGTTGCACTTATGCCAGTCAGTGTGGAGGGCAGGCCCATTTTTCAGATTTCAAATAAAATATACCGTATATGCGTACACACACATCCCTAATTTAGTCTGTGGTGGGATTGATCACAAACTTTGGTTTATAGTTTTATTTATAAAATAAAAAAAATTTAATGTTTTACTTAAAAAAAAAAAAAAAAAAAAAAAACACAACCCACACTGCAGTTTTTTGAAAATTTCAATACAGATTCTAGAACAGATGCCAAGCAAATCAATAGAATTATAGTATACTAGTGATGAACCCGTTCTATGCCCGGGTGGCAAGCATTTTTATAGGTACATGGTCTCCCATTCTGGTATGTGCTTCCCCCCTCCTATTTTGGTATGCATGGCACCCCTCATCCCTATCCTGGTATGTATGGTCCCCTCACCCCCACCCAAATCTACTATGCATGGCACCCCATTCCTCATCCTGGTATGCAAGGTCACCTCCTGCCCAATCCTGGAATGCATGGTCCCCTCACCCCCCAATTCTGGTATGAATGGTCCCGTCACCCCCAATCAGGGTGGATAAAAATCAATGATTTTTTTTAAAAAATCAAAAAAAAAAATCGGATTTTTTTGATTTAAATCGGATTTTTTTGATTTAAATCAGATTTTTTTTCAATAAACTGCTTTTTGAGGAAAATATTTTACCATCCAAAGGTTCTTCCATCATGAGATAAAGCTGAGTTGTTTAACTCAGTAGAATAAAGGCTGTATATGTGTAACATTCACAATGCCATGCTCTTCCAGAGGTTTCTGTAGGATTAGTGGGCAGTTTCTCTCCTATATTATCACAGACGCTCACTTTACTTACGCAGTTCTCAAAACTGAATTTGACTCCGCAGAGGTCCCAGCCTCTTCTTCACGGCAAAAATGTTACAACATGAACAGAGTTGAGAAAAAGACCTTAATCCTATTGTTCTACAAACCTATATGAATACAGAATCAACCCCTTCAGTGCCAAGTCCAAGAAGTTAGACAATATGTTTCTGATTGTTTGGAGTGGAATAGATCTGCACAACACAAGAAGAATGTGAATCTAAGTGTGAGGAGGAGGAAGGGCAAGCAGACAAGAAAATGAAAGTGAAACTTTGAGCACAATACTGCAGCATAGCCACAGACAGACAAGTCTGGATCTGTTTGTGTGTACGATCTGAGGTTTATTACATTCTTTCCTTATAATGGCAGCAGGCCGTAAAAGAGACCCAGTTTGGGAATATTTTAATGAAGCTCCTTCGCCTATCGGTAAGGAAGGCATGCGTGCAAAATGCAAACGATGCAACAACAAAGAGATGCAAGGCCTGGTGGCGCGAATGAGGCAACATCATGAGAAGTGCGGTGATGAAGATGACCAAAGAAACACTTCTGAACAGGCAGGATCTTCAGGTTGGTAAACATTTTTATTGAATCCTATTTCTAAAGACTGAACTGTTATGTGTGAGAAAAATTATATTTCTTATTATTACTGCATGTTACTGTCATTTGGTACAGTTATGAAGAAAAACAAATATTCCTTTTGGGCAGTGCTGTGTTGTGTACAATAAGCAGAAATTGTATAAACAATAATATAACAGCATTGACTTTTTTTGTTTAGGGGAATTCATGGATTCTGGAAACTATCCACCTCCAAGATCACCATCATCCTGTTCTACAGTTTCAGAGTTATCCATCCAGGATAGTGCTTCATTAGCAGCAGCATCATCATCAGACACCCACAGCCACATATCACCATCACCCAAAAGGAAGAAAAAACCTTTACCTCCTGGAACCACCATAGATAGGTTTGTGACAAGAACTAGCAGATTAGAAAAAGAGTTGATTGATGAAAAAATTGCCCAGTTTATTTATGCAACGAACTCTTCTTTCCGTCTGACTGAGAACCCACATTTCATTAATATGGTTCAGTCACTGAGACCAGGATACAGTCCACCCAGCAGAGCTGATGTTGCAGGGAAACTGCTGGATCAAGTGTATGACAGAGAAATGGAGCAATGTACAACAGCTCTGGAGGGTAAAATTGTAAACCTAAGTATTGATGGGTGGAGTAATGTCCACAATGATCCTATTGTATGTGCTTGTATAACAACAGAAGAAGGTAAAGTCTTCCTTGCACAAACAACTGATACGTCAGGAAATGCACACACAGCAGAATACTTACAAGAAGTGGCAGTAAAAGCTATAACAACATGTGAACAAAAATTCAAATGTCTAGTACGCAGTTTGGTCACTGACAATGCTGCAAACGTATCTAAGATGAGAAGAAATTTAGAAGAGCAGGGAGGGAATAGAAAGCTAATAACATATGGTTGCAGTGCTCATTTGCTGCACCTCTTAGCCAAAGACTTAAGTGTTCCAGAAATAAAGGCTAATGTTGTTGAAATTGCTAAATACTTCCGTAATAATCATTTTGCTGCAGCAGCTCTGAAAAGGATGGGTGGAACCAAGCTAACGCTCCCACAAGATGTTAGATGGAACTCTGTGGTGGACTGTTTTGAGCAGTATATCAAAAACTGGCCTATTCTGATGACACTTTGTGAAGAAAATCGAGATAAAATAGATGGCACTGTCACGGCCAAAATCCTCAACATTGGGCTTAAGAGAAATGTTGAACATATGCTGAGCTTCCTGAAACCCATCTCTCAAGCTTTAAACAAAATACAGAAAAATAGCTGTTTTATTGCGGATGCTGTTGAAATTTGGAAGGAACTGAGTGAACACTTAAAAACAGAACTACACATGGACAGAATTAAATTACAAGCAGTAAACAAACGAATGGGACAAGCACTGACTCCAGCTCATTTTTTGGCAAATATTGTCAATATCCAATATCAGGGTCAAAACCTAAGTGCTGAGGAAGAGGAGTTAGCTATGACATGGGTATCCAGCAATCATCCATCTTTAATGCCAACTATAATAAACTTCAGAGCTAAGGGGGAACCATTCAAGAAATATATGTTTGCTGAAGATATTTTAAGGAAGGTCACACCAGTAAACTGGTGGAAGTCACTTAAGCGCTTGGATTTAGAGACTGTTCAAGTAATGATTTCACTTTTAACAGCAGTAGCTTCTTCTGCAGGCGTTGAAAGAATATTCTCTTCCTTTGGACTCATTCATTCTAAATTGAGAAATCGGTTGGGAGTCCCAATAAAGCAGGAAAGCTTGTTTTTCTTTTCCAGATTATGAATAGGAACAAAGAAGAAGATGATGATGAAGATGACGACGAGTGAGCTACAGAGGACAGCAGGGACAGTAGTATTTAAGTTTTTCATGTGTCGGCTGGGCTGACAGTCTAAGTTTCTTAAATATATATATATTTTGTTTAGCCAAATTAGTTAACAAACATGGATGTTTGTTTAAGCAAATAACTTATGCTGTAATGTTGTTATTGTTTCAGTTGAATAAATCTATTTAAATTGTTATTAAGGTCAGGATTATTTTTCTCCTTCCTAAGTACAACAGAACAGTGGTGTCCAAATATGAATGATTAACCTATTAAACTGGGGAGAAAAAAGTAATATAAAAAGTGATTCTAAAAATCTTCATCTACTTGCATGTTAAAGTAGCAAGAACTAGTTTAGGTAGAAACTTTGATTTAAATCACTGATTTAAATCAAGCCTTACTGACTAGTGATTTAAATCGTGATTTAAAATCAGTTTGATTCAAATCAAATCCACCCTGCCCCCAATTCTGGTATGAATGGTCCCCTCACCCCCAATCCTGGTATGAATGGTCCCCTCACCCCCCAATCCTGGTATGAATGGTCCCCTCATCGCCCAATCCTGATGTGCATGGTCCGCTCACCCTCCAATCCTGATGTGCATGGTCCCCTCACCCCCCAATCCTGATGTGCATGGTCCCCTCACCCCCCAATCCTGATGTGCATGGTCCCCTCACCCCCCAATCCTGATGTGCATGGTCCCTCACCCCCCATCTGATGTGCATGGTCCCTCACCCCCAATCCCGGTATGCACGGTCCCCTCACCCACCAATCCCGGTATGCATGGTCACCTCCCGCCCAATCCTGGAATGCATGGTCCCCTCACCCCCAATACTGGTATGAATGGTCCCCTCACCCCCAATCCTGGTATGAATGGTCCCCTCATCGCCCAATCCTGATGTGCATGGTCCGCTCACCCCCCAATCCTGATGTGCATGGTCCCCTCACTCCCCAATCCTGATGTGCATGGTCCCTCACCCCCCAATCCTGATGTGCATGGTCCCCTCACCCCCCAATCCTGATGTGCATGGTCCCCTCACCCCCCAATCCTGATGTGCATGGTCCCCTCACCCCCAATCCTGATGTGCATGGTCCTCTCACCCCCCAATCCTGATGTGCATGGTCCCCTCACCCCCCAACCCTGATGTGCATGGTCCGCTCACCCCCCAATCCTGATGTGCATGGTCCCCTCACCCCCCAACCCTGATGTGCATGGTCCTCTCACCCCCCAATCCTGATGTGCATGGTCCCCTCACCCCCCAACCTGATGTGCATGGTCCCCTCACCCCCCAATCCTGATGTGCATGGTCCCCTCACCCCCAACCCTGATGTGCATGGTCCGCTCACCCCCCCATCCTGATGTGCATGGTCCCCTCACCCCCCTATCCTGATGTGCATGGTGCCCTCACCCCCTCATCCTGATGTGCATGGTCCGCTCACCCCCCCTATCCTGATGTGCATGGTCACCTCACCCCCCCTATCCTGATATGCATGGTCCCCTCACCCCCCTATCCTGATGTGCATGGTCCCCTCACCCCCCTATCCTGATGTGCATGGTGCCCTCACCCCCCCTATCCTGATGTGCATGGCCCCCTCACCGCTATTAAACTGCACAGATACCCCCCCAAAAAAAAAAAAAAAAAAACCATTTATACTCACCTTTCATCCCTGTGCTCCAGCGCTGTTCCGTTCAGCTGGACGCCGGGTGAGGAGAGCGGCGCCGGAGTACGCGCATGCCCATACCGCGCGGTCCGGCGCCATGTTGCTGAAGACACACTGTAAATGTGTCTTCAGCAAAACGGCGCCGGATAGCGCTATTGCGCATGCGCAATCCGACGCGCACTCCTGGTCTCCTGCCCGGGAGAAGAGAATCGCCGTGGCAACGCTCCTCCCGGTCAGGTAAGTATGTGAGTATGGCGCCGGAGATCGCGGTATGCATCCAGTACGCATACCGCGATCTCCGGCGCCATACATCGTACTCACTGCTCTGGATGCCTCACTCTGTCTGGAGCCAGACTGCGCAGACGTGTCGCGCTTGCGCAGTCTATAAAGGCTTCAGACAGAGTGACGCTCCCACCGTTATATTATAGATCTTTATATTAGCATTAAGTTTTCTTAAAAGAAGTTGTTTACTACTTTTTCATTGATGACATCCTTTATATGAAGTGATAACAGATGATTTATCCACAACAATCCACCTAATATGCGACACACAGGGAGGACCTTTATTCAGCATCCTATAACCTGTATGCCCATATTAAGAGTTTAGATAGGTCAATTGTGGTGACAGATTCCCTTAAATGCTCAGTCAGGATCAGAGCACTTGAGTGCCTCAATTGCATATGTATGAAAATACTAATTGTGAATACAGCAACAGATTGAAAAATAGATCTATAAAAGTTGTTTATCTTCTAAGATCTTCATGTCTATACACGCTGTTTGTTTTTTGTTTTTTTTTTTGGGGGGGGAGACTATTGATCCTATTATTTAAGGGAACCCATCATTAGGTTTATTAAAAAAAAAATATATATATAGTTTTTTTTTTTGGGGGGGGGAATTAAAATAAATGCTTAGTCACAGTAAATTGAGGACCTATCCATTGGTTAGGTCATCAAAATCAGATTTGTGGTGGGGTGGGGGGGAAGCTGACTTATCGCACCCACTAATCAGCTATTAACGCCAGAGGCAGCCAAATGTAAATAATATACAGAGCTGTACTGCATAGCTCTGGTCAATGTATAACGGCCCAGATACGGAGAACAGCAGGTCAGCGCATTCTCTTGCACAAGGGGTGTAGTGAGTATTTTGGACTGACAGGTGTTTGACAGAAAAGAATGGTGTTACACAGTGAAAGTGTTTGCACCCACAGAGGTTGCAATATTACATTTACATGCATTACAGATACTTGTGCAGATTAGATTGCCCTTAACCAGCATTTATTTATTTTTTTAAGTCTCATGCGCATTACTATTTATCAGACATATGCACTGATTGTTAATGATCCCTGACAATACAGTATTTAAACGGCACTGACATATCACAATGAGTTGGGTGTTGGCATATTCAAGGCCAGTATCCTCAATGCTGCCAGCCCTGGTGATCTGTATGGAGTTACGCACAGACAACAGAGGTGATTTAACACTAGAACTACTGATGGAGTCATTTTGACTCCTTTCGTTTTTTATTTCTCTTCTGTGACTACATTTTTCAGAATTCCGGCTTGAAACTCGGTGACTTTTCCTCAAATATGATGTGAAAAAAGATTTTGTGAGAATAAATAATTTTGGTGAAAAATTTGCGCGTTTTTTTCAAAATTTACCAAGAACTACTGAAGGGAGTCATTTTGACTCCCTACTATATTTTGAGGTCCTTTTGTCACTAAATGTTGCTATAAAGTTTTGTGCATAATTTTTTCACTCTGTCTTATTTACCCTGATGTTCATATAGATGTAGTTCAATTTACATGTCAACTTTTCACATTTTCCTTGTGTTTTACCTGCTTGTATTACTGTGTAATGCTGAACAAAATAGCTTGTTTACTCTAGGCTCTTATCTTATGCTAATGAAGGGTGGTGTTTTTCTAAGGTCCTAGCAGGAGACAGTATTCTGGATAGTAACTTTACTTTCAGTTCAGCTGAAGAGACAAAGAGAACAGACGCAGACATACGAGCTCTGAAGACTCATACAGGTATGAATTGTTATGAAATAGTTTAGCTGTCTGTCAACTGATTCAGCCCACCTACTTTTGAAGGTGGCAGAACAGTTATTATTTCTTTTAGTTTTCATTTCATTTCTATTTTTCAGCAGGGAACTATATAGAATTATGGAATTTGTGAGGAATATGGAGAGAAGACGTTTGATAAAGCCTCAGGATATTCTGGCTACTTTGCAATCCATACCGGAGGATGAATCGGAATCCGAATTGCAGGAACATGTATTTGATTCTGACAGTGATGAAGACTTCATTCCTCAGAACATATCAAGTGAATCTGAAGACTCAGAAGGAACAAATCCAGAAGGTAAGTAGTTATGTGTATTTATTTATTTGTTCTTCCACACACTGAGTTAGGGCCTGTGCACACTAGCAGAATTATGGCTGAATAGCCATCTGGATATTCTTGCCGCAATACAGGCCATACCTGCCCGCTCATGCCTGAAGCTCCGCTCCGAACCCAGGGCTGGAGCCGCTGTCAGGGACAGAGCAGCGCTTGCTTACGCAAGCGAGCACGGCTCCGTCCCAGACAGCGGCTCCAGCCCGGGGTTCGGAGCGGAGGTTCAGGTATGAAAACTCCGCTCTGTACCTGAGCGGGCAGGTACGGGCCGGATTGTGGTGAGAATATCCGGTCGGATATTCCGCCGCTAATCCAGCCAGTGTGCACGGACCCTTACAAAACAAAAATTCTAAATATTCATCAACTTTTTTCCAGATATTCCAAGCACATCAACTGGGAATCGGGCTCATGCAGTTATGTTGCCTCGTGACCATCCTCCTGGTCGTGGACAGAAAAAATCAGCAAAACGTCCCAGAAATGAAAAAACAACAGATAACGATGGCGGCAAAGGTAATGCAACAACAAACACCAGAGAAGGCGAATCTGAAGGAATACTAGTTTCAGCGGATGGTATTCAATGGAAACCTGTTGAAATTGGAGAACACTTGCCTGGTAGGCGTGACAGCCAAAATATTCTTCGAGAAGCACCTGGCCCTACAGGATACGCCAGAAGAAATATCATTATCGATAGTCCTTTGAGCGCATGGCGTTTATTTTTTGATTCATATATATTGACACATATAAAGAACTGTACGCTTGCAGAAGCATGCAGGAACAATAATTTACAGTTTACTCTATCTGATGAGGAGCTAGATGCATTCATTGCGATATTCTATGCTCGTGGAATATCTGGCACGAACCGTCACTCGATTAGCAGTATTTGGTGTAATGACTGGGGAATACCGTTTTGCAAAGCGACAATGTCTAGGGACCGCTTTGTTGAAATTATGAGGTTTCTCAGATTTGATGAGAAATCTACTCGATCGGAGAGACTGCAAACGGACAAGTTTGCTCTATTTTCTACTGTGTGGGACAGGTTTATTGAAAATTGTATTGCGTGTTACAAACCTGGCCCATACATAATGGTGGATGAGCAACTTTTCCCAAGCAAAACTAGGTGTCCATTCACGCAGTACATGCCTTCCAAACCAGATAAATATGGCCACAAATATTGGCTAGCTTTTGATAAGGAGAGCAAATATCTGGCAAATGGCTTCCCTTATCTAGGCAAAGATGACACACGCCGTGCTGAGGACCGTTTAGCTGACCATGTGGTAATGAAGTTATTGGACCCGTTTTTGAAAAAAGGTCGCAATGTTACAACCGATAATTATTTTACTTCAGTAAAATTAGCTAAACAGCTAAAAAGCAAAGGAAAAACCATCGTGGGAACACTGAACAAGATAAGGCGAGAAGTGCCTAAAGAAATAAAATCCACTAAAGAGGAATTGTACAACACTAAAGTGTTTAGAAATGAAGACAATTTTACACTTACAGTATATCAAGGAAAGCCCAACAAAAATGTTGTCATTTTGAGTTCCGTCCATCCAGATGTTGTTGTTGCGTCTGATTCCACTAAAAAAACTCCAGAAACGGTAAAGTTTTACAATGAAACAAAATATGGAGTAGATGTAGTGGATCAGATGGCACGAAAATATACCACACGAACATGCACAAGGAGATGGCCTGTTCATGCATTTGAAAATGCCTTAGACTTTGCGGGTATAAATGCATGGATAATATTCAATGAGATAACCCACCAAAAAATGTCACGCAAGGCATTTTTGCAAAGCTTGTGAGAGAGTTGAGTGGTCCTTATGTCACAGATAGGGAAAAGGGTTCCACGTCCCAAGTTTCTACATGCTCAGAAGTGATGGTTCAAACAAAATTTTGCCAGATCAAAGAAAAGTGCAAGAAAAATAGATCTGTCGGCAATTGTAAGACTTGTGGTAAGTCTTTGTGTGGGCAATGTACTGCCATAAATCAAAGGCAATGCCTAAAATGCGAAACACCAAATGTTTAGAAGGTGAATTCTGCGCCATATTTTCATTTTTATGCTCCTCCACCTACATTTTCTCTGCTTTTTGTTCTTCAGTTGTTGTTTATATGTGTGCACTTGAATAAAAAAAAATGTTTGAAAAACGTCTATTATAATTATTGTTATTTTCTGTAGAAAAATAAGAAAAGCAGAAAAAAAACAATCAAAAGCATTACTGTTGGATCTCACAATAATAATACATCACAAAAAATATAATTATTAATAAATAACCACAAATGAAACTCTAAAAATAAACAAAAACAAGCAAGGAGTCAAAATGACTCCTTTCAGTAGTTCTAGGCGGGGTCACGAGTCCAGTAGTCCTAGTGTTAAAGCAGTGGAGGAATGCTAAAATGTACCAGACAGATGCTTCTTCAAAAGTTTGACAAGTCACATTGAGTAGCATGGAATAAGCAGTAAGGCCGGCGTCACACACAACGACAAAAAATCGGTCCGTTTTAGACGGTCGATTGTCGGATCAAAATGCAAACATCACACATCCTTCTGGCATCCGATTTTCCTTCAAAGATGCGATTTAGTCGCATGTGTGTGTACCTTGTAACATCCGATTTTCATCCGACTTGCGAGAATTTCTCGCAGGCTTGCAAAACTGACATATAATGGATCCAAAAGAATAGTATTTCAATCACAAAAAAAAGAATAGATATATACACATAGAACACATATATATATATATACACACACATGTCATTGTGACATGTATGTATATATATATATATATATATAATTATATTTATAGTTCCTAGACTTCTACATACTGTAATAGCCGCTAATTCAATTGCCGGCTTTTGTGAAATCACAGAAGCCGACATGAAATGATACATTGTTTCCACACAGTTAACCATGTCATTTCCTGTATTTTGATATTTGTTTAGAACTTACAATTACATGAGTGTATTTGTGCAAAATTTCAGACATGTAGGGGTTAATTAAAGGTGTAAATTCGTTGAAAAAAAATGCGTGGGCTCCCGCTGTATTTTCTCCACCAGACAGACAAAGCAAGCGAGTGGGGGCAGATAATAACAGCCTAGGGAGGGTACATTTTTTTGGTGCCCCCCTGGCTACTAACATCTGCCCCCAGACACCCCAGAAAGGGCAAATCTCTAATTAGATTCGCCCTTTCTGGCACTTTGCCCGTCTATTCCCATTGCCCTGTAGCGGTGGCAAATGGGTTAATAATCTCACCTTAATGTCACCTTAGTATTGAAAGGTGACCTTAAGGCAGGATAATAATTGAGAGCTGTCAATTAGACAACTATCAATTATTAATCCTATTGTATGAAAGAAAAATCAAACACACAGTTTAATAAAAAAGAAGTTTAATGAAATAATCACACAGTTTTTGACAATATTTTATTTTCCTGCTAAAACCATTTCCTGTAATAAAAATAAAATAAAAAAGCAAAATGATCTTACCAATCCGATGTACAGTCAGGTCCCACGCTGTAATCCATCAGAAAGGGTTAAGAGGTTACAGTTAGCAGAGAGATAATTCTGTCTCCTAGCTGTAACCCCCTGAATGAATAAGTTCCTCTACCACAGAAAGTAGAGGAAGTGATTCATGAATGGAGCTTAATTGATTTATTGGCAATTTAACTTTAGTGACCTGACCTAAAGGGAAAGTGGACACAATCAATTAAGCTTCATTCATTAAACACATCCTCTCCTGTCGCCGGGAGAGGAACTTATTCATTCAGGAGCTTTGAGCTGAGCCTGCAGGATTACTTGCACTGCTTGGCTCAAAGCTAGTTAACCCTTTGTGAAGGATTACAGCGTGGGACGTGACAGATCGGCGGAATAGGTAAGAATATTGTTTTATTTTTTTTTCTTTATTTTAGGAGATCAATGGCTTCGCACGGATTAAGTGTAAAATAAAAGATGGTCAAAAAAATGTGTTTTTATTTCATTAAAATTAATTTTTATTAATGTGTCTGTGTTTTTTTAATTTACTTCAATAGGATTAATAATTGATAGTTGTCTAATTGACAGCTCTCAATTATTAACCTGCCTTAAGGTCACCTTTCAATACTAAGGTGACATTAAGGTGAGATTATTAACCCATTCGCCACCGCTACAGGGCAATGGGAATAGACGGGCAAAGTGCCAGAAAGGCGAATCTAATTATAGATTTGCCCTTTCTGGGGTGTCTGGGGGCAGATGTTAGTAGCCAGGGGGGGCACAAAAAAAAAGTACCCTCCCTAGGCTATTATTATCTGCCCCCACTCGCTTGCTTTGTCTGTCTGGTGGAGAAAATACAGCGGGAGTCCACGCATTTTTTTGTCAAAGAATTTACACCTTTAATTAACCCCTACATGTCTGAAATTTAGCACAAATACACTCATGTAATTGTAAGTTCTAAACAAATATCAAAATACAGGAAATTACATGGTTAACTGTGTGGAAACAATGTATCATTTCATGTCGGCTTCTGTGATTTCACAAAAGCCGGCAATTGAATTAGCGGCTATTACAGTATGTAGAAGTCTAGGAACTATAAATATATATATATATATAATATATATATATATATATATATATATATACAATACATATATATACACATGTCACAATTACATATATATATATGTATATGTATTCTATGTGTGTATATCTATTCTTTCTAGTCTTTATTAAAGCTGTCAGTGTGATTTTACAGTATAGCCGGGGATGAATTGCCGGCTTTTCTAAAGGACACCGATGCGATTTCATCGCAAGTCACACATGCAGTCCGTTTGTAATCAGATTTTTCATCGCTCCCATAGACTTGCATTGGCGATTGTCGACCCACAATCGGTGACAATCGCAGCATGCTGCGATTGCTCACGGACGTTTAAAACGGACCACAAAATAACGGATACTGGGAGCTGCTCCATAGATTAACATAGGGCAGACTGCAATACGATTTTTCATCGCATTGCAGTCGTCCGATTCTGTCGCCAGTGTGACGCCGGCCTAATAAAAGGGTTCTGCTAGAGCAGACCCGGGCAAGGGGCAGCTCGCGGGCCGCATCCGGCCCGCCGGCTGTCAGTGACCGGCCCGCGGAGGCGCTCCGGCAGTCTCAGGGCCCCGGCATCAGCTGGCACAATACTTACCTCTCCCGTGCCTCCGCTGCTGCAGCTCCGGGCTCCACCGGCGCTTCCTCTCACAGCCGGCCACTGAATGACGTCATCATTCAGCGGCCGGCTGTGTCAGAGAGCGGGGACGCTGGACAGGTAAGACGTGTCTCTGTGTGTATGTAGTGCGGTGCTTTGTGTGTGTGTGTGTGTATGTAGTGAGAGAGTGCTTATGTGCTGTCTGTGTGTGATGATGGGCAGGCATTGCTGATAATGGGGAGGCATTGATGATGATGATGGGGAGAAGATGATGATAATGGGCAGGTATTGATGATAATGGGCAGGCATTGATGATGGGGAGAAGATGATGATGATGGGGAGAAGATGATGATAATGGGCAGGTATTGATGATAATGGGCAGGCATTGATGATGATGGGGAGAAGATGATGATAATGGGCAGGTATTGATGATAATGGGCAGGCATTGATGGGGAGAAGATGATATGATGATGGGCAGGCATGATGATGATGGGGAGAAGATGATGATAATGGGCAGGTATTGATGATAATGGGCAGGCATTGATGATGGGGAGAAGATGATGATGGGCAGGCATTGCTGATAATGGGGAGGCATTGATGATGATGGGGAGAAGATGATGATAATGGGCAGGCATTGATGATAATGGGCAGGCATTGATGATGGGGAGAAGATGATGATGGGCAGGCATTGCTGATAATAGGGAGGCATTGATGATGATGGGGAGAAGATGATGATAATGGGCAGGTATTGATGATGGGGAGAAGATGATGATAATGGGCAGGTATTGATGATAATGGGCAGGCATTGATGATGGGGAGAAGATGATGATGGGCAGGCATTGCTGATAATGGGGAGGCATTGATGATGATGGGGAGAAGATGATGATAATGGGCAGGCATTGATGATAATGGGCAGGCATTGATGATGGGGAGAAGATGATGATGGGCAGGCATTGCTGATAATAGGGAGGCATTGATGATGATGGGGAGAAGATGATGATAATGGGCAGGCATTGATGATGGGGAGAAGATGATGATAATGGGCAGGTATTGATGATAATGGGCAGGCATTGATGATGGGGAGAAGATGATGATGGGCAGGCATTGCTGATAATGGGGAGGCATTGATGATGATGGGGAGAAGATGATGATAATGGGCAGGCATTGATGATAATGGGCAGGCATTGATGATGGGGAGAAGATGATGATGGGCAGGCATTGCTGATAATGGGGAGGCATTGATGATGATGGGGAGAAGATGATGATAATGGGCAGGTACGTATATATACAGTATATATATATAATATATTATAATGTATGTATATATACAGTATTGGGTAGAACGGAGTTAATTATATTAGTCCGGCCCTCTAAAACCATCCAAATTTCTCATGCGGCCCCCTGGCAAAATTAATTGCCCACCCCTGTGCTAGAGGAATCACCAGTATGAGAACACATAGCAGTAACAAGAAAGATCTCTATAGAAGTGCCCAATTGGATGGCCGCCATGGGACCACCTACTATGGCCAATATTCACATACAGTGGAATGTAAGTGTTTTCGCACCCCTGATCAAAATGACTTATTGTGAACAGTTAGGCAAATTTAAGATTACCGTGAATTATATCTAAAAGAGCTAAAGTTAAAGATGACACATTTCTATTGTATGTTAGATATATACTGTGCCTTGCGAAAGTATTCGGCTCCCTGGAACTTTTCAACCTTTTCCCACCTACCATGCTTAAAACAAAATATACCAAATGTAAATTTTTGGTGAAGAATCAACAATAAGTGGGACACAGTTGTGAAGTTGAACAAAATTTATTGGTTATTTTAAATTTTTGTGGAAATACAAAAACTGAAAAGTGGGGCGTGCAATATTATTCGTCCCCTTTACTTTCAGTGCAGCAAACTCACTCCAGAAGTTCATTGTGGATCTCTGAATGATCCAATGTTGTCCTAAATGACTAATGATGATAAATATAATCCACCTGTGTGTAATCAAGTCTCCGTATAAATGCACCTGCTCTGTGATAGTCTCAGGGTTCTGTTTGAAGCACAGAGCATCATGAAGACCATCGAACACAACAGGCAGGTCCGTGATACTGTTGTGCAGAAGTTTAAAGCCGGATTTGGATACAAAATGATTTCCAAAACTTTAAACATCCCAAGGAGCATTGTGCAAGCGATCATATTGAAATGGAAGGCGTATCATACCATTGCAAATTTACCAAGACCCGGCTGTCCCTCTAAACTTTCATCTCAAACAAGGAGAAGACTGATCACAGATTCAGCCAAGAGGCCAATGATCACTCTGGATGAACTGCAGAGATCTACAGCTGAGGTGGGACAGTCTGTCCATAGGACAACAATCGGTTGTACGCTGCACAAATCTGGCCTTTATGGAAGAGTGGCAAGAAGAAAGCCATTTCTCGAAGATATCCATAAAAAGTGTTGTTTAAAGTTTGCAACAAGCCACCTGGGAGACACACCAAACATGTGGAAGAACGTGCTCTGGTCAGATGAAACCAAAATCGTACTATATGTTTTGCATAAAGGCAACACAACTCATCACCCTGAACACACCATCCCCACTGTCAAATATGGTGATGGCAGTATCATGGTTTGGGCCTGCTTTTCTTCAGCAGAAAAAAACCGAAAGAAAAAAGCAGTCTAAGGTCAAATGTAGAACAAGTAGAAAAACTTTATTAATATAATTAGGATAAAAGAATTGCACAACAGATGAATACTGAATGTGCCACAATACAAAATGCAAATACAGCAAGGGAAACCACGTGCAGAAAATAAAGGTATAATGATACCTCATACTACTTATATTAGATAGTAAATAGCATAGTTATAATACATAGAAGTGTATATAGAGGTAGATATTAAATGGTACCCGTGTGGTGTCACACTGTGACTCTAGTGGTATGTATTACAGTACCATTTAATATCTACCTCTATATACACTTCTATGTATTATAACTATGCTATTTACCATCTAATATAAGTAGTATGAGGTATCATTATACCTTTATTTTCTGCACGTGGTTTCCCTTGCTGTATTTGCATTTTGTATTGTGGCACATTCAGTATTCATCTGTTGTGCAATTCTTTTATCCTAATTATATTAATAAAGTTTTTCTACTTGTTCTACATTTGACCTTAGACTGCTTTTTTCTTTCGGTTTTTTTCTACATGATATATGCAGTTGGTCTGCTACGGTCCGGTATCTTTTCAGTCTACTGACCTGTGACACTATGTCTATATACTTTATATGATGATATGGTACTCTCAGTGACTGATATGTTGATCTATTATTCTGTTTGGTTTTTCTTCAGCAGGGACAGGGCAGATGGTTAAAACTGATGGGAAGATGGATGGAGCCAAATACAGGTCCATTCTTGAAGAAAACCTGTTGGAGTCTGCAAAAGACCTGAGACTGGGATGGAGATTTGTCTTCCTACAAAACAATGATCCCAAACAAAGCAAAATCTACAATAGAATGGTTCACAAATAAACGTATCTAGGTGTTAGAATGGCCAATTCAACGTCCAGACCTGAATCCAAAACGAGAATCTGTGGAAAGAGCTGAAAACTGTTATTCATAAACGATCTCCATCCAACCTCACTGAGGTCGAGCTGTTTGCCAAGGAAGGATGGGCAAGAATTTCAGTCTCTCGATGTACAAAGCTGATAAGAGACATACCCCAAGCAACTTTCAGCTGTAATCGCAGCAAAAGGTGGCGCAACAAAGTATTAAGTTAAAGCGGCCGAATAATATTGCATGCCCCACTTTTCAGTTTTTATATTTTCACAAAAATTTAAAATAACCAATAAATTTCGTTCAACTTCACAATTGTGTCCAACTTGTTGATTCTTCACCAAAAATATACATTTTGTATCTTTATGTTTGAAGCATGATATGTGGGAAAAGGTTGAAAAGTTCCAGGGAGCCAAATACTTTCACAAGGCACTGTATGTAAATATATTTTGACTCTCTCATAGTCCTTACATTTTAAAAATTACAAAAAGGACACATAGGCCGATGCAAAAGTTCAGGCACCCTGCATGGCTAGTACCTAGTAGCAGACCCTTTTGAAAGTATCACAGCTTGTACATGCTTTTTGTTGCCAGCCAAGAGTCCTTCAATTCTTGTTTGAGGGATTTTCATCCATTCTTTGTTGGAAAATTCTTTTAAGTTCTGTAAGATTCCTGGGTCGTCTTGCATGCATTGCTAGTTTTAGGTCTAATCAGATTTTCAGCTTTTTTACACATCGTGTTATGTTTGCATCAAGAATTTATTGAAACTTCATTGAGTCCATTCTCCCCTTTACCCATGGAATGTTCAACGTGCCATTGGCTGCAACAAAACTCCAAAAAGAACAAAAGCAAGCTGAACGCAGCAAATATGAGACATTAGATATAAAACCATTTTTATCTTTCTTAGACAATAAGTGGTAACTGGTGGTACACTGTGACAAGCATTTCGGAACAAGACCTTCGTCAGGAGGAGGTCAATGGACTTGTTCCGAAACGCGTGTCGCATTGGGATCAGCGAACACAGACTAGGTAACTTTCCGCTGCCTGGACACTCATCCCAAATTGCTTTGTATTGTATACACTGATTCTTGACAAACACATTTGCTGTATACATAGTATTATTTAGGCCATTTTATCCTAGTGCACTTTAATAATTAGGACTATGATGACACTTTTTTTGGGCACCTATTCTATGCATTTTACACTCATGCCGATTGATATACGACAAGTTTGTATGCACTTAATCACATTATTTCTTCTGCATATCAAGCTTACTCATGCTTGTCTTATGGTCTGTGCAGTTCTGCGATACTAATCCTGGTTTTTCTTTTCTTATAATTACATATGGTAGGCTTTTTGACTGTGTATTAATCTAACAAGTATTATACATATGCAGTCAATCACTTGTATCCCTTTCTTACAATTACCTCAGGTAAGTTATGCACCATGTGTATGTAACTACTTAACTACCTATACTTCTTCACTCACCAGTTAGCAATGGTCCAGTCTTCTAAAATTCTTGGATGCTGAACTACTCAGGCAGCCTCCGACTGATATTATACTTTTCCAGGACGTCCCTCCTGACAGCACCAGGGAGGACGTCCTTCATCTCCTTGCAGGGACAGGAAGAACACACAAGAGGTTAAAAGGCCCTCCCAGCCCACCATTCCTCAGTGTTTTTCCTGTCCCTGCATGGAGGGACACGCAAGAGCGAAGATCCAGCTTACCGGAGGGGTCCAGGAGGATCGGTGCGGTGAGGCCAAACCCTCCCTCCTGTGAAGCGGCCCCGGTGCTGAAACCCTCCTGGGTGGGGGTCCGTTAGCCCCAAAGACCAGGGGTAGGACGAGGCCCATGGGTTGAGCCGCTTCCTCCACAGGAGGCTCTCGGCTCTGCCGGCCGCAGCGCGAGGACCGGAAGTGAGGTCCAGGTGACGCGCAACACACTTCCGGTGATGTCAGAACCCGGAATCAAGAAGGCCGATGTGCGTTCTGGAATGAGAACGAATGCGATACGGCGAGTCAGGCGGCATTCTCCCCCCTGATCTCGCGAAAGGGCTCACGGCAGCGCAGATCGCGGCACTAAGCAGCTTGAGACTGGCCACTGATCCCTGTTATGATTTGGTAGCTGAGGAGAGCAGGCAAAAAGGAAATACACCAGAGCAGTTGGAAACTATGAGATTGCAGTACCCTGACTAACCACCACAACTAGAGGCAGCCGTGGAGCGTTCCTACGTTGGTCCTAGACGCCTCGTCACAGCCTGAGAAACTAACTTCACCTAAAGATAGAAAGAGGAAAGCTATCTGCCCCGGAGCAGATCCCCAAAGAACATAGAAAGCCCCCAAACATGTAATGGCGGTTAGACAAGAAGAAATACTGACACAGACAGAAAATAGTATGAGCAAACGTTGGGGCCCAAACTTACTAAATAGAAAAGGATAGGAAGGGCACTTACTGCAATCCCAAAAAACCCTGAAAAGAACCAACTCTACTAATTTCAAAAACACCTGAGATCACGCGACCTCTACCACCTAAATTAGTTCTCTGGTGTAACCAAAAACAAAACAGCAGCCACTGAAAAAACTGGAAAAAGCTAATGTACAAACATCAGTGGCTGAACTGAACTGAGAGGGCAAAAGCCCCCAGAGGGGACCCTGAAGGCCCCCACAGAAGTGCAGGACAAAATGCAAAAATCAAGCACAAAAACAAAAAGAAGAAAATGTCTTTATCTGTTAGCAGGGATTCAGACACGACACAGCAGGCTACCAAGGAAACAGGAATCAAGGATTGAGACCAGAACAATTGATCACCGGCAACCCTGATGGGAAGGCGACTCCCTTATATAAGACCAGTCAGTAACACCTGATTCCAATCCTCACAATCTTCACTGGACAGTCCAGTACCGTTTGTAACCACCAGAGGGAGCTTCTGCTCAGAACTCATTTCCAGCCTATTCACAACAGATCCCGGTCCATTAGAGGATGGAGGAGCAGGGAAAGTTCGAGCCGGAGGTGGTAAGTGCGCAAACGATCCCTCCCCACAAAAAAAAAAACCCTGACATTAGCAGACCGGAGCCCTGACGATCCCTTCTTGCACTACGCAGGAAAAGGGAACACAAGCGACTCCCGTACCTATGACCTGGCAGACGGGGAAGGCCACGGGTAAATCTGACAGATGCCCTATATGCAAAGCGAAACTCTCAAAACAAAACAAAAAGCTCTTCTGTGACTCCTGCATAGCCAGAGTCATGAAAGGGGAACAGCCATCTCTCCTGACAGAAATGAGGTCCATGATACGGGACGAGGTCCAGGCGTCCATGGCCACATTTTCCCGTCCGCAACTCCCCAGCCCAGGTCCCATAGCAAAACGGGCCAGGTGGGAGATGGAGCTCACCTCGGAGGAAGAGACATACTCACGAAAGTCTGACCAGGAGGAGGGCGAGCTGTACGCAGACGAGACAGAACGAAGCAAGAGATATCTCTTCTCGGCAGACAATACAGACGAGCTGGTGCAAGCGGTGAGGGATACGATGCATATAGAAGAGGTCCAGAAGCCCCAGTCCAGACAGGACATGATGTTCGGTGGTCTCAGAGGACAGAAGCAGCGCGTATTCCCGGTGAATGACCACGTTCGGGCTATGGTCTTGGAAGAATGGGAGGAGGCGGAAAAAAACGCCTCGTGATACCCCCGAGACTTTAAGAGAAGTCTTCTCTTCGACCCAGATGATGTAAAAATCTGGGAAGAAGTCCCCAAAATTGACGTACCAGTCGCTAAGGTTGCCAGGAAAACGTCCATCCCCTTTGAGGATTCATCCAGCCTAAGGGATCCGATGGACAGAAAAGCTGACAATCTCCTGAGACGAGCTTGGGAGACTTCTACAGCTATAATTAAGACAAACGTAGCAGCCACTTCGGTGGCACGATCTTTGTTTCTATGGGTGGAGCAGTTAGAGGAACATCTTACTAACAGGACCCCCAGAGAGGAAATATTAGCCTCCCTTCCGCTTATGAAGTCCGCTACGGCTTTACTAGCGGACACATCAGCGGAATCCATAAGATTCGCGGCCCGAAATAGCTCGCTGACCAACTCGGCACGAGAGCTATTTGGCTTAAAACATGGTCAGGAGATGGAGCTTCAAAGAACAAGCTCTGTTCTCTTCCCTTCTCCGGATTAAGGTCTTCGGTCCGGCCCTAGATGAAATATTAGAAAAGGCGTCGGATAAGAAAGGAGGTTTCCCGGAAGAAAAAAGTTTGAAAGACCAGTCCTTTCGTAGACTTGGGGGTCCCAGGAGACAACAGGACTACAGAGTACAGGGGAGGCCTCAGGGGGTAAAACTAGAGGATCCTTGTTTGGATTGCATACAAGACCCAGAAGACAATGACTATCCTTATATAGGGGGTCGGCTCAGAGAGTTCAACGCCCAATGGTCCAAAATCACTCAGAATCAGTGGGTGCTAAGGACCACAGTGGAAGGTTACCAAATAGAATTCTCCCCCCCACGAGAGATCCACTTCTCGGCTGCCTGCGAGGTCACAGTCTCAAATGTGGAAGGACATATGAGTCTTAGCAGAAACAGCTGTCATTATCCCAGTACCCCAAGCAGAAATAGAAACTGGTCACTATTCGACCCTGTTCTCTATAATAAAACCATCCGGAGAATCCCGCACTATTGTAAACTTGAAACCATTAAATACATGGGTCACATACAAAAGATTCCGAATGGAGTCAATCAGAACAACGATACTCCTGATAGACAGGGACGCCCTGATGTGCACTCTGGATTTAAAGAGCGCCTACTATCAGGTGCCAGTCCATCTAAAATCTCAGAAATATTTAAGATTCGCAGTGGAACTCCCCGATCAGATCTGCCATTTTCAATTTCAATGTCTTCCCTTCGGCCAGGATTCGGCCCCTCGGGTCTTTACCAAGCTAGTCGCAGAGGTGGTAGCCTTCCTGAGAAATCAAGGAATAGTAATCATCCCATACCTGGATGACTTTCTTTTAGTAGGAAACTCAAAGGAAGAGTTACAGCGGCACAAACTGAAGACTATGACAGTGTTAAAAACCCTAGGGTGGATAATCAAGGGAGAAAAATCAGATTTAGTGCCAGAAAAAAAAGGAAAATCTTCTTGGGAGTACTTCTGGACTCCAGTACCCGAACTTCCTTTTTACCATCAGTGAAGCAGTCACTGATAAGGAACAGCATAAACCAACTCAGGAAGACCCGAGTTTCCATCAGAACGGCAATGCGAGTGCTGGGGCTAATGACATCATGCATTCCGTGTGTGCGCTGGGCTCACTTCCACTCAAGGACCTTACAGGAGGAAGTCTTGGCCGTCTGGGACCGTCGCCAGAATTCCCTCAACAGGAAAATATCCTTGTCCGGGGTCACCAGAAGATCCCTGGGATGGTGGATGCAGCTGGAGAATTTAAAGAAAGGTGTCCTCTGGATTACGTCCCCAGGCGTAGTGATCACCACGGACACCAGCAAGTGGGGCTGGGGGGCGCACCTGGAAGGAAGATTCCTTCAAGGACAGTGGCCGGTACACCTACAAGCCAGCTCATCCAATTACACGGAGCTCTATGCCAAATTAGAAGCCTTAAGGCAGAATCGGGCACGACTGAAAGACCAACATGTAAAGATCTTGTCGGACAACGTGACAGCGGTTACCTTTCTTCGCCATCAGGGAGGAACCAAGCATCAGAAGCTCCAGCAACTCTCAAGAAAAATATTTTCTTGGGTGGAGAATAGTCTTGTCCATATCAGCCGTTCATCTCGAAGGATCCCAGAACACGGTGGCAGACTATCTGAGCAGACGGAAGATTTATCCGATGGAGTGGGAGCTTAACTCAGAGATATTTCAGGACCTATGCCGTCGTTGGGGGAAACCCCATATAGACCTCTACGCAACCAGGAAGAATGCTAAGACGGACAAATTTTATTCAGTGAGCCCACTGGACAACCCAGCAGGGGTGGACTCTCTAAGCCAGAGGTGGGATCGATCCCTCGCCTATGCGTTTCCCTCGATTGCTCTCATTCCAGCCATTCTCAGGAAAATACAGGAAGACCAGGCAAGAGTACTACTGATTGTATCATACTGGCCAAGAAGTTGGTTTCCGCTACTGGGAATCTTGGCGAAAGAGCAACCGCTTCTACTTCCACAGAGAGAAGAAGACATCATTCACCAGGGGCCCGTCTTCCATAAGGATCCGAAGAAAATCCAGATGTCGGCTTGGATCCTAAGCGGGACATCTTAAAGGCGCGAGGGTTGACGGACCAGGTCATTTCTACAATGCAAGCTAGAAGAAAGCTGGTCATGTTGGCAATCAAAAAATCTGGAAGCGTTTGTTTAGAGGGTGGCAGGTCCGATCCACTAGAAGGAAAGCCCGATATTCCAAAAATCCTAGACTTCCTTCAGTCAGGTTTCAATAAGGGACTCAGGCCCAGTACTCTAAAGGTCCAGATTTCAGCCTTAAGCTCTTTTCTTGACTACCCCCTAGCAAAGTTTTGTTAGGGCAACTAAGCGACTAAGTCCCACAGTGAGGAAATCAGTGCCCCCGTGGAATCTTAGTCTTGTTCTCCGGTCCCTGTGTTCAGACCCATTCAATCAAGATCCACAAATGTCCATCTCTCATCAAACAATGAAGGTTGTTTTTCTAGTGGCCATAACCACGGCCAAACGTATAGGTGAAATACAGGCCTTGTCTATATCCGGGAGCCATATCTAAAAATTTAGGAAGACTGGATAGTCCTAAAACTAGACCCTACCTTCCTACCCAAAGTGGTCTCTACAAACAACCTAAACCAAGAAATCATCCTGCCCTGGTTCTGCGAAAACCCCGCAAATGAGAAAGAACGAGCACTACACGAGTTGAACGTGCGGCAGGCTGTTATAGATTATATCCAGGCCACGCACGGTTGGAGGCAGGACCACAACTTATTTGTAGTATTTGGGGGGAAGAATAGAGGGAAAAGGCCTCAAAATCCTCTATCGCGAGATGGATAACATCATTAATTACTCAGGCTTATCTGGCTCAGGGCGTCAGGCCCCCAGAGGGTTTAAAAGCCCACTCGATGTGGGCAGTATCAACCTCCTGGGCAGAGAGGGCGGGGGCGTCAGTGAACCAGATTTGTAGAGCTGCAACATGGTCAAAACTAGACACATTTTGTAAACATTACAAGCTAGATGGTTTGTCTAATCAGCAGACTGCCTTTGGTAGGATGGTTCTACAGGCAGTCATCCTACCCTGAGGGGGTACTTTGGTATTCTCCCTGGTGCTGTCAGGAGGGACGTCCTGGAAAATAGGTATCAGACCTACCGGTAATTCGGTTTCCAGGAGTCCATCCTGACAGCACGGATAGTTCCCTCCCTGTTGAAATATGTCATATGCTGTAATATGATAATGTAAAATAAAGTGTTAAGTTGCATCAGCCACGGTGTGGTACTTGTTAAAACATTGAGGAATGGTGGGCAGGGAGGGCCTTTTAACCTCTTGTGTGTTCTTCCTGTCCCTGCAAGGAGATGAAGGACGTCCTCCCTGGTGCTGTCAGGAGGGACTCCTGGTAACCGAATTACTGGTAGGTCTAATAACTATTTTCCTTGGGTTTGACACATTGTACAGTATTATCAGTCATCTACCTTCACTACCATGGTGGGGTTGCTTCCCCCCACCCTCCCCAAATCCACTGTGGGCTTTGCCCCTCGTTATTTTTTTCCCATCTACTTTCCAGGCAACGTGCAATTATATACATATTTATATTCTGGTTATACACATTTATTGTGAGATTGATTACACATCTAACCAGCATATGACATAGGCTTAGTTATTGTGTACTACTTGTTTGTGGTCCCTCATGATTGTTTTTATCTTATTCTTTCATCTGTATCAATACACTCTGCTTCATATAGTGCCACCAATTACCACCCATTGTCTAATATAGGTATTTTATCTATCTAATGTCCTATACTCCATTTTTTTTACCATATGTTCAGTGTTCTTTTATTGGTCTCCAACACAACTCCAAAGCAGGATTGATCCACCCCCATGCTTAAATGGTTGGCGAGAGGTTCTTTTCCTGAAATTCTGTGCCCTTTTTACTCCACAGATATCTTTAATCATTGTGGCCAAAGAGTTCTATTTTTAACCTTTTGCAGACTTCTGAAGCCGAATTTTATGGTGAGTAGAGATGAGCGAATTTGTTCGGACTGTGTTGCGAATATGATCGGCATCGAATATTGTTTTTGCAATATTCTTCGAACACAGCCAAACGTCATTAGTGTCAATGGGAGTAGAAATTACCGAATATTTCAGAGCCGATCAAACACACATTCGGCACAAATAGTATTCGTGCCATATTCGAACATGTCAAAAATCAGATTCGGGGACAAAAACAGAACAAATTCACTCATCTCTAGTGAGGACACAGGAGAGGTTTTCTTCTGATGACTCTTCCATGAAGACCATATTTGTGCAGGCGTCTCTGAAAAGTAGAACAATGTACCACAATGATAGAGTCTGCTAAAACTTTCTAAAAGGTCTTTTGCAGTCAAGCTGGGGTTCTGATTTGCAACTCTAGCAATCCTACTAGCAGCTCTCACTGAAATTTTGCTTGGTCTTCCAGACCTTACCTTGACTTCTAATGTTCTTGTTAACTGCCATTTCTTAATTACATTTTGAATTTGAACTGAGGAAAGGGCAACTTGAAACCGCTTTGCCATCTTCTTATGACCTTCTGCTTTGTAGGCTCCATTTTTCATAGTGCTAGGCAGCTGCTTAGAAGAACCCATGGCTACTGTTTTTTTTTTTTTTCACAAGGTTAGAGGAGGCTGGCTTTTTATAAAGCTGGGAAATTTGCATCACCTGGCCTTTCCCAACAATGATGGTGAACAAGCCATAACCCTAATAGGCCAATTAAGGTTTGATTCCATGGTCAAATTTATCAGACGCTCACACAAATCTCCAAAGTTGTCCAAATTTTGCATTTGCCCATTTTCCTTTTTGCAATTTTTAATATGAAAAAAAAAAATTGCGACGTATTTTAGGTAAAGAAAAAAAAAAGGATTTTTATAATCCTTTTTTTTTCTTTACCTAAAATACATCGCAATTTTTGGTGTCATCTTTAACTTGGAATGGTGGAATGGTGTCATCTTTAACTTTATGCGTTTTAGAGATAATTTCATCTTCAACTTGCTTAACGGTTCACAAAAATAGTAATTTTGATTAGGGGTGCTGAAACTTTTACATGCCACTCTAAAGGCACTGTCACACTTAGCGATCGCACTAGCGATCACGACAACGACACAACCTGGCGAGATCGCTAGTGTGATCGCTATGTGTTCGCTAGTTAGCTTCCAAACACAAAGATCTCATCAGAGATCAGCGATCTGTATAACGACCTCTGCGGTCGTTGGGAAAACCTAGTCCCACCTGCGACGCTGGTAAAGTCGTTCATAAAGGGTGTCACACTCAGCGATTCAGGCTCACCAGCGGGACACCAACGACCAACAAACGTCTCAGAACGTTCATAAGCGATCAGCGACATTGCAGCAGGGGCCACATCGCTGCTACATGTCACACACAGCTGGGTCGCTAACGAGATCGCTACTGCGTCATAAAATCGGTGACTCTTTAGCGATCTCGTTAGCGATCTCGCTTAGTGTGACAGTATCTTAAAAAAATTCCAAAAAATCATAGGAAGCTTTTTCCACTATAAAAATACAAATTTTATTTAGAACATTTTTAAAATACATATACGGATAAAAATATCCAAATGGGGGACAACATTATGCAAAAAGAGCCTACAGAAAACAGGTACAGGCACAATTGGTAGTGTTCAATAGTGAATATATCTGTATATCATGCTTAAAGCCACATTGACAAACAAGGGGTTATGTATATTTAATGTCTATCACATATCATAGCACTTGCTGCATGCTCTGCACTTGCATAGCAAATATTGAAATGCTAGCTTTATTGGTAGGAGGGCAATCTCTCTGTCTGTTTTAACCCTATGCTAACAGATATGTTTTGGGGATACTTTTCTTAAAAATCTATGCACTGTAGTATATGTGATAGACATTAAATATACATAACCCCTTGTTTGTTAATGTGGCTTTAAGCATGATATACGGATATATTCACTATTGAACACTACCAATTGTGCCTGTAGTGGAAAAAGCTTCCTATGATTTTTTGGAATTTGTTGATATTTGGAAGCACTATTTTTGGATCTAGGCAATAAATTTACTGTGATTTCTATGACAGTATCTTAAGTCCCACAAACTCTGCAACACAATCTACTGAACAGTCCTTGCATCACTGCATGCTGTAAACAGAGTAGCTTGTAGGTATGCTATGAGGTGTGTTCAATAAGTTATCTACCCCAGCATGTTCTGTCACTGAGAGCTGAGCTTTTCGGTGCATGTTGAGACACATCTGGACATACAACAGACACCGTAGAAATCCAGTCTTATGAAAGCACTGAAAGTGACAGGATGGCAAGGGCAGTACAGTGCAGCTCTACAAAGAAAGTGTGGGATTAGGAGCTTTATGCTGTGATTAAAATCCTTTCAAAAGGAAGCCTAACAAACCTCTGAACACAGCATTGCTGTATATGGTGATTATGCACCTTCCTAATACCAAGTAAAGATTTGGGCCAATTTGTTTAAATGGGATAGGGAATTAAATGAAGATGACCCCATTTGGGGTGACAGATCGAAAAATCTTCAGAGGAAATGTGGCATAAAGTGGAGGCCATGACTTTGGAATATAGTCAGGTCAAAGTCACAGTACTTGCTCATGAATTAAAGACATTTTAGGTGGCAAGGTTTCCAGTATCATTCATGATGTTTTGACAATGTCAAAACTCAGTTCCCAATGGGTGCCATGAATGTTGACGCATGAGAAAAAAAAAAAAAACATGTCCCAGCAATTTAGGCAATCCATTTTCGAATTATTATGGTTGATGAAACATAGGTCCATGAGCCGAACACCAAACAAGAGTTCACTTTTAGAAAAGACAATCATTTTTCTCAGATGCATGGCAAAGTCATATTGCCCAGAATTCAGAACACCTTAAGGTAGGTATTGGGGCTTGGGAAAGGAATGGTTTTTGGTGGGTTAGGAATCACTGGCATGGTTGAAGAGATTGGTCAAGACCTAATTATTTTAAATATGGGAATTACAAGAAAAAATAAAAAAAGTTGTCAAAACATGTTTTTCTACCCTTTTAATGGCCTCAATAGTGGCTCTTTAGTGCTTCTGGGCATTGTGTGCTGCATTTTCCTCAATCTCTTTTCAATGCACCTTCTGCACCCAGCGTTCTTTCCCACCAACTGACTTCTCTATCCAGCGTTTTCACCTACTCCACCGTTTTACTACTTTGGTTTCTCCTACCCTTTCCCTGCACCTGAATACTTGTGTGTACTACATAGCTCAGGCTGGCCTACTTATCCACACTATATAGCCCAGGTGGCCTGCTTGAGTCTACAGTGACAATGTGTTATAGCAGCAGTAGTCTGAGCAAGCATGGATCATAAACAGCCTGTGTAATGGGAATACCATGACAAAGGGGATAGACGATTGCACCATCTGGTTATACAAACTCCTTCACTGGTTAGAACTGCTTCACCGTCATACTAAACAGTGCAGGTTTTCTTTGCTCTTGCATTGCTAGGGTTAATCAGGTCAGTTGATTGCCTGGAGCTCTCCATCATGGATTGTCTTAGCTGTTCTGTGTTGGACACTCCCCTTTGCTTTATATGCTTGCCACTGACATTAGGGAATTGTCAGTAATAGTTCCTTCTGCCGGATTTGGAGTTGGAGAAGTTGTTCGGTGATTGGCGCTGGCGGTTGTAGAGCTCTTCTTCAGATTTCTCTGTGAAGTTTGTTTGCATGTTCATCCTCTATTTGGTTTCACCTTCCTTACCATCATCTCTGTTCCACTCTGGTGAGTGTATTTTGTATGATTGCAGTTTTCATTTATCCCTATCCGTCTTCCCTTGTTTGTCTGGTTATTGCAATCCAATATACTTTGGCCTCAAATCTTCCTGGGTGGGGGAGGGAACAGACAAGGGTAAGACAGGAGCATAGTAAGGCACGTGACCCCAGTGTCTCCACCTTATGGTGTAATCCGGGGCCAGGGATAGACTAAAATGCCCCCTAGAGTGAGGGATAGGGAAAGAGCCCCTTGCCCTGAGAAATCTTGCAACAGTACAGTGACAATCTGCTTGTATTTATGCTCAAATGATCTAGCTCACCATCAAGAGGTGCAAATGTACAGTCAGAATATATTTAGGATTAAACTGGATTACTAAAGACGAGCTTTTACCAGTTACAGCATTACATACTACCCACATTATGGAATAGTGGCTGCACGGCTAATTAAAACTCAAATCGTTTACATTTTTTTTTTCTTCAAAATTTCTCATCCCCGCTGCAGAGACATTAGCTTTTAAAGTTTAGATTCCAATTGATGCCAATGCCAAGTGAGCATAAGCAGAGATTCTTCTCCGGGTAAGCGTACTTTTCCCTACTGCACGATGTTGACCAATCATAAGTAGGAGGTGTAATGAAGGTGGGGGGGGGGTGGACAGAATAACTCAACTAGAAAATGTTTTCAAAGGCTTTTTCTTGTGAGATATGCAATGATGCACAGCTCTGCCCTTTGTGCTCTTACTGCTAGCATCAACTGTGCAAGGTGGGGCAGAGCTGTGGGTTTTTGCGAACACCTCTTGTAGCTTTCATCCCTGTGCAGTGTCAACACTTCTCTAATCCAGTCCTCAGACATTAACTACTGTGAGATGAAAGCTGTAAGAGCCATTTGTAACACCACATAGCTCTATGCTACACTGCCCAGTACATGCCAGCAGTAAGATAACAGAGGAGAGCAGGGTTGTGAGTCATTACATGTTTCACAGGAGAAAGCCTTTTCTGATATTCTCTGGGGATGTGTTTTTGGGTATTGAAATATTGTAGAAACCAAGTATTAGCTGTACATGAACAGGGAACATTTTGTAAAAGGGTTTACATTTATTCTCTTGTCCTTTGCACATCAGTAAAACACAACAACCGTTGTAAAGCCATCTGGACACACCATTGACTTTTCCATACAGTTGTAGCTTATGGCCAAGACTTTAAAGAGGGTGTCCACTACTTGACAATTATGGCATATCCCTAGGATAGGTCATCAATGTCTCATCACCCGAGGTCTGACACCCTGCAACCCAGCTGTTATCGGTGTCAGCGGCCTCCAGCTGGAAGTACTCAGTTGCTATGCTGCTCCGTCTACCTGTAGTGGCCGGGGCTTGGTACTGCACATCCTCCTATTCAAATCAATAGGAGGCGAATGTGTAGTACCCTGCAGCGGCCACTACAAGCAGACGGAGCAGCTCGGTAAGCGAGTGCTTCCGGCTGGCAGTCGACATCGACACCGATAATAGAGGATCAGAGTGGGAGCAGGGTGTTTGATACTGGCCGAGCAACCATTGATGGCCTATCTTAAAGATAGGCCATCAATGAGGCTGTCCACTACTTTTACATTAAGTACATTACCGTTCTGATGTTCAGTATAAACGCTCAATCCAAACTAATAAAGGGGCAGAACAATGGTTTTGTTTTTAGACTAGACCATGATAAACAGGTATATATGGTACCAAGGATCCTATTCGGTCCTTCACACCAAATAGAAGTCTTTTAAAACCTGCAACATTGTATACTGAAGGCCTAGACTTACGTGGGGGAGCCGTAGAGAAATCAAATGGAGCTTTTTTTTTTTACCTTTTCTCACATTTATGTCACATGGGTCTTTGTGGTTTCCGACGAGCACATGACTAATCTTGTGATGGCAGGAATTCCGGTAGCAGGGGGCTGCTGCTGGGCCTATTTAGACCCCACATAACCCTAGCAGAGGCAAGTGCCAGTGGATCAAGAAAGATTTCCTATACCTGGGGCTGCCATGTCCTCCACACACTTGGAAGCATGAGAACAGAATACGCTTGAAATCTACCCTGTGTGAAACACATTGTACCACAACATCCTGATAAAGCTACGCATGCTGCACATGTCACACAACTGACAAGTGATAGGGAGGGGAAAAAAGGAATGAGAACTGTAGATAAAAACATTTAGTGAATAATATAAATCAATTGAAAGTTTTTTTCTGTCCTTTAAAAATGGCGAAAAATAAAAATAAGTTCAAATAAATAACATCAATAAACATAAAAAATCCTATCCTCCCGCCAATAAAATTGTACTGGCAACAGTACCATAAAATAGACTTTCTGATTTTGGTCAATCAAATAAAACAAAATAAAATTAACAGAAAAAACAAAACAAAAAGCCTAAAACATGTACATACACATGTAAAACGCAAACATTTTTAAGGCTTTTAATTTTAATGCAATTTACAGACAGCATAGGTGGTACAGAGGCAGAGTGGCCTGAGCAGGAACTCTGTACCGCCATACCTTACTTCTGTGGATCGTGCGCAAGGCCAGCGTAATAAAACCTTTGAACTTGGGGGTATACTAAAGGTTAAATATAGGACTATCATTTTTTGCACACAAATAGTAAGGTTGGGTTTTCATCAGTTGTGTCTGCTCACTTCCCTCCCCCTACCTTCATGAGCCAAACCTTACTGATGCAATTTTATGCTCTGGTCTGGCATCCATAGTCAGATCACAAAATGTTGCATGTATAATTTTTGCTTTAAAATCAGCAACTAATGCAACAGATAAATGGGGCCTAAAAAAGCCGAATGTTCGGATGCACAGAAACTAGGCCTAATAAAAATACACATTTCAGGATTTATAAGGTAAATAAGCATTTCATTTTGTGCCTATTATCCATTTATTCTGATATTTAAACAGGTCTTCATAAGTGGAATTACTTACAGCCAGCACTTCTACATAACCATCTCCAGCAGCCTGTGCTGCTCTCGTACTAGCCACAGGTGTGAACAGCCCGAACAAGCCATCAAGGAGGAGGGGGTGGGGGATACTAAGGTTTTCATTAGATCCACTGGGCTTGATGTAGCAGGAATGCCACTTTCTCTACCGTATACACACACCACTTACTGAACTTAATGTCTCTCTATAGGCGTTTGTCTCCAACACACAGACTGAGCGGTGACCAATTCCAGAGAAAAAAAGCCTGACAATCTGGAACAAGGCCCCTTTAATGACTTTCATAGCAGTATGCACAGTCATCATGCACAATCATCCAAGATTAGCTAGCCCTGTGTTTGGGAAAATGGCATTGCTGGAGCAGCTGGGAGAGTACTTAGTTTGATATGAGAGCTCACTGCTCATTTACTGAACAGGCTGCTATTACAATTGCTGCTATATTGCTGAGACTCATGAAGAACGCTGCTTTTTGGTTGCACATTAGAAGTACAGGTATTGTTCATGTAAGGCTGCTTTCACACATCCGTTTTTTGACTTCAGGCATGATCCGGCGTGTTGCTAAAAAAACGGATCCGGTACCGGATGCGTTTTTTTTACCATTGACTTTCATTAGCGCCGGATCGTGCCTGATGTCATTGCGTTGTATCCGTTTTTGTCCGGATCCGGCGGAAATGTACATTCCGGCTGCCGGACAAAACGGTGCATGTAACTTTTTTTTTGTTTACCGGAGCTGCCTGAAGCGGCGCATCAGGCGGCCGGAAACAATAGAAGTCAATGGAACCGGATCAGACTTTTGTGCAATCCGTCAAATCCGGATTCTGGAAATCAGGGACTACTACTACTACAGTTCAGGTCGGATCCAGCAAAAAAACGGATCCGTTGCATCAGTTATTTTATTTCAGTGCCGGATCCGTCCCTTCAGGTGCTCGACGGATCATGCCTGACACAAAAAAACGGATGTGTGAAAGAGGCCTTTAGACAATTGCTGATCTAGCTATTACCTAACAGAATATTGTCCGGAGAGTCCTGTAATGCAATAGAAATGCAATCAGCAGTTCATACCTTTACTGTTCTGTACAGTGTTAGGAAAAAAAAAAATGATGTTCATGGCAATAGTGGTAGAATATCGTTATTAAGTCTGCTTTAGTGGTGGTGTTGCACAGGCAGCACATAATTGTGCCCATTTCATGTGGTATCACAAGATCCCACATTGACAGCTGTTCTCTTTACAGTGAAGTTATCATTTGTTGTTTCCCGTCGGTTGAAAGATACCCATGTCTAATTAAGGCATAGGAAACTTATACAAAATCCACCAGATACAATCTCACATATTAATAAAGTATCCAGGCTGCAAGGTTCATTATTAGTTGTTAGATCCTCAGCCAACATGCCAAAAAAAAAAAAAAAAAAGATAATTTCTGAAATCATCCCGCTCACAATAAAAGACTTCCTTGTAAACTTCGTTAAATGCCTGAAACTATAACAAATACAAGCAGCCGCACAGTTCTGTGTGCCATCATAAGCAAGTCTTACTATCTGACCACACCAAAAACATTCTGCTCATGCTAGAAATTCTTCTGCTACTTTTAGATAAAAAAAAAAAAAAAAAAAAAAAATTCTTCTACACGGCCAAGCCAAAGAAATCGTGAAATGCATTTACATTTAAAGCCCTCACCAGCGTGAAAGCAAATGTAGCCATCCATTACCTGCAAACAAAGTGTTACATGAAAGAACACCTCCAAAAGCAAAGCTCACACAGTCATTTCCAGGGCTAGCTACCAACCTGAATCTGCTGAAATGCCTTCAGTCGCTTCTTAAATCTGGATGGCAAAACAAAGTCACATCCACGAGCCAACAATGCCAGTTCCTTTCTAAGATCTGGGTCTTGCCGCAGAGAAATCTCCTTTATCCTCATGTTTCCAGATTTCATATAAAACAAAGGTTACGGAGAATAGCTTCTAAAATGATTGAAGTTCAATCCCTTTTCCCCCCAAAATAGGTGGCAACTTGGTGAACGGATGAGCAATGCAGGAGCAGTCCAGGATGCACTCAATAGGTCCAAACATTGACAGAGACTAACAGCTAGCCAGGGCAAGGCAGGCGAGCACAGTCACCATGGGGAGGGGGCTGCCCTTCACAAAAGGCATTCCAGGCACTTTGCTCTCCAACAGGTTCTTTGGATGGAGTAGAGGAGATCAGTCATAATCGGGGGCAGGGAATAGGAAGCGTCACAGAGAATCTAGGGGCACTTTGTGCCTTTGGGATACCAGCAGCAGCTCCGCAGAAAGTGCCCACCATCTTCACATTCCAGCTCCCTTCAATGTGGCCTCTATCAACATCAGCAAATATGTAGCAACTGATAAACCAGAGAGGACAGTGCAGTCATTCAATCAGCAAAATCTGACTCTGCAAAGCACAGTGCTCCTCATTGATTTCACCGTGACCTTGTTTAGGTAGAAAAACATTAACCAGCCTACAGTGTGAGAGTATACACATCATTTCACACAAGAAGAGCCATTTCCTCCTGGCACACTCAATACTTAGGCTTTTACCACTAGGTAAAACCTCTTCCCATGGATCAGTCACTCCCATCACTCAGGACCCTGATACACAAACACTCCTTACAGTCTCTTCTATCTTATACTCCATCACCAGGATGTGCACAAATCACAAGCAGTCGTCATAGTCGAGAAAGCATTAAAGGGGCAGTACGGGATCAGAACAAGGCGGCTTTGTTCCATAAAGCACCACTCCGATTCATGGATATATTGTGTTATTACCGGTCAATCTCAAAAAGGACTGAGCAGAAAGAACTCACTGACAAGACTGGTGTAGTTCCTGGAAGAAAGTAGCAATATTTTGTTAAAAGGGTATTCAAGTATTTTAAGAAAGCACATTGGCTCAATGGTCATCACTGTAACTTTGTGATTGGAGTCCTGGGTTCAAATCCCACCAAGGACAACATCTGCAAGAAGTTTGCGTGAGATTCCTTTGGGTTCTCCAGTTTCCTCCCACAATCCAAAGACTTACTGATGGGGAAATTTAGATTTGTGAGCCCCAATGGGGACAGTGATGAGGTCTGTAAAACACTGTGGAATTAATGGCAGTGTAGAAGCAAGTAAAATAAATAGTACAACTAAAAAAATAAAAAAAACGACTTGCAAGTGTTACCGCTGATGCCGGTGATTGGTAGTAGTGGTCATGTGGCACGTTACTGCTGAAAGTAATTATTAATTTTTCTTTATAAAACATTACTCCAGAACCCTACTATGGGGAACAATAGTTTACAGCATATGCAAAGGAAATTACTTTTTCACACAGTCACGAGAATGGCAGCGATATCTAAAACTGAATAGGGACCATTTACTTGTGTAATATATAATGGTGGTTTCAAATCTGAAAAATCCTCAGAGTAATCCGCAGGTGTTCACTGAACGGTGCAGATTCACCACATCCAATACATTCTATGGGTGAAATTTCTTTTGTGGAAAGTTCTATGATGTAAAAGCTGGACACTGTGGGTTGATAACTGATCGTGGATACATACCCTTACTGTGAAAGACCAAAAAAATAAAATACACAACATGAAAGTGCCCATCAGTCACTCTCCACATAACTGGTCAAAACTAGCTCCAATAATGAAGGTCCTCATGGCCATAAATTCCGCATGTTCTGTAAGCAATAACCCCATTTGCATTATTTCCTCACCCTACCTTTCTCTGCAGGATGTTTAACTCTTAAATACTGAGCACTACACTTTATTTTCTTACTGTAGGTAGGGATATAGAGAAGGCAAGATGAGCTTTGCGGAAACTCTTGGCCAAATCTAAGAAGCCTACTTTGTACTGGCGGCATATATACAATAACTAGTTCACGGAAATGTCCATGAAGTGGTTTGAACACGTTTATGCCTTTCTTCACAACTTATACAAATTTTAGTGGCTAATTTTTTTTATTTTTTTTTTTTACAGCCCAAATTTAACTAAAAAGTAGTGCACTAGTGCAGAAAACTGGTAGCAGGTACTCTGGACTGGAGTCAAAATGTGAAATACTTGGCTGTAATAGAAGGCAGTTTGTTGCCAAATGGCTGGAGAGCAGTGCAATAATGAATGTCCCCAGACAACAGTATGGTGGAGTACAGTGAAAGCTCCTTGTAAGTTCGGGGCTGCATTCAACAAATGGAGTTTGGGATTTGGTCAGGATTAATGGTGGCCTCAATTAGGAGATATATAGTTGGATACTTATACATCATGTAATACCATCAGGGAGGAGTCTGACTCTAAATTTATCCAGCCTTAGGGCAGCTACCCCAAACATACAGCCAATGTCATAAGAACTATCCTCAGGCTAAAAAAGACAAAGACAAAACACGTCCTGGAAATGATATGGCCCTTACAGAGCCAGGATCCAAGCATCGACAGAAGGATTAGCACATGCTTATATTATAAAAAAGATCTGTGGAGAGTTCTTCAAGATGTTTGGAACAACTTTACCATTGAATTCCTTGAAAAACAGGGTGCTAGTATATCCAGAAGAATTGAAGCTGCTTTGAAGGCAAATGGTGGTTACACCAAATTTTGATTTGATTTAGATTTCACTTGTTCATTCACTTTCAAAAATGAAAATTATAATGGTTTATTTTAAATAAGTTAGCAAAATGCATTCTTTTCAGAATTTGCCTAAAACATTTGCACAGTACTGTACCTCGAAACTCATGATAAAGGATGCGAAAAAAAAGCAAAAAAGACGGATTTTGGTAAGAACTTACCTGTAAAATCCTTTTCAGCGAAGGAAGGAAAGGAGACACACTAGTCATAACTAGTGGGTAGGCGGAGCCCAGATGAGATAGACACCTCAGATTAAAAAGAGTGTTGACCGGCCCCTCCAGCTCGGGCTCCTCCTACTCAGCTCTCCAGTTGTACACAAGCTTAAGGAAGAGCAATTCACCAGCGGAAGCAACATAACCCCTTCTGAAGGACTTCAGAGACAAAAAACACAAGAGTACAGGTTATGAATGCATTTAGGTAAAAAACCACACAGTTCCAGGTACTACTCACTGGACCTGACCACTGCAATGAGCTGGCGATGCTGGAACAGAGCCGTAGCGCGTCGACCTCGACCCAGATAACTGCTATCAGAGAAGGGTCACGCCGCATCTGTAATACAACAACACACTTCTGCCAAGGGAGGGAGCTGTGTCTCCTTTCCTTCCTTCGCTGAAAAGGATTTTACAGGTAAGTTCTTACCAAAATCCGTCTTTCAGCAGCAGAACGGAAGGAAAGGAGACACACTAGTCATAACTAGTGGGACGTCCCAAAGCAGTCCAAAAATATAGGGTGGGAAAAGAACCAGAAACGGCAGAACCCAACAACCTAAGAAAACTGCGCAACTAGCGCTAAAAAACAGGTTAAAGGAAACTTTAAACTACCGCCGCCTGTAGGACTCTACGTCCCAAGGCTGCATCAGCGGAAGCACTAACGTCCACCTTATAAAATTTCGTAAAAGTGTGGACAGAGCGCCAGGTAGCTGCCCTGCAGAGCTGAGCTGCCGAGGCCCCTTGATGGAAAGCCCATGACGAGCCCACAGCCCTCGTGGAGTGAGCTCGAACCTTAATCGGGCAAGGTTCGCCCTTAAGTCGGTACGCTTCCAAAATGGCCGACCGAATCCAACGAGCTATAGAGTCCTTGGAAGCTCGTTGACCACGTCGACGACCTGCTGGAATCACAAACAGAGAGTCCGATTTCCGAAAACCTTGAGTAACAGTCAAATAAAACTTCAAAGCCCGCACCAAATCCAATGCGTGCAAGGCCCGTTCCTTCACATTCCTTGGACTCGGACAAAGAGAAGGCAACACAATATCCTGGTTAACATGAAATTGCGACACCACCTTAGGTAGGAAGTCGCTCCGTGTGGATAGCACTACACGATCCGGGTGAAACTCCAGGAAGGGAGGCGAGCAAGAAAGAGCCGCCAACTCAGAAACCCTTCTCAAAGAAGTGACCGCTACTAGGAAGGCAACCTTCCAAGAGAGCAAAGAAAGACTAACAGAGTCCATAGGCTCAAAAGGCCCGTGTTGGAGAGCCCCCAAAACAAGATTGCGACGCCAAGGAGACACAGGCGCCCTACGCGGTGGAAACTGGCGGGTTACTCCGCGAAAAAAGAAACGCACGTCCCTACGCGAGGCGATAGCCTTTCGGAACAGCAAGGACAGAGCAGAAACCTGACCCCTCAGGGTGCTAACTGCCAAACCTTTGTCCAGTCCAAATTGCAGAAAGCCAACAAATTGGGAATGGAAAAAAATCCTCGGATTCCTTGAGGAACCCGAACACCACGAAAAGAAGGCTTCCCAAGTCTTGTGGTAAATTCTAGTAGTAGCCGGACCTCTGGCCGCTCGTAAAGTGGCAATGACTTCGGCTGAAAAACCTCGACGGGTCAATATTTCGGTCTCAAGAGCCACGCCGTCAAACGCAGAGACTTCAGGTCCGGATGACGAACGGGCCCTTGGGTTAACAGGTCCGGGCGAAGAGGAAGTGGAACTGGCGGTGCCGCCAGGAGTGACACCAGAGTCGAGAACCACGTTCTCCTTGGCCAATCTGGGGCTATCACTATAGCCGAGATTCTCTCCAATCTGATCCGACGGAGAACCAGAGGCAGTAAGGATATCGGCGGAAACACATAGATCAGCTCGAATTGGTCCAACGCCACAGCCTTCGGATCCTTGTACCTGGACATGAATGTCGGCAACTTGGCATTGAACCTGGATGCCATCAGATCCACTTGGGGAGTTCCCCAACGGGAGCACAGCAGTGCAAAAATCTCCGGATGAAGACTCCATTCTCCGGGATCCATCTTCTCGCGACTTAGAAAGTCCGCCGTGATATTCTGAACTCCTGGAATGTGGATCGCAGAGATAGCTGGCACTCTGGTCTCTGCCCATATCAGGATCCGAGATACCTCCACCATGAGTCTGGAACTCCTTGTCCCGCCTTGGTGATTGATATATGAGACCGCCGTCGCATTGTCTGTCTGCACTCGGACAGGCAGACCGCTTAAAGGGACCGTCCAGTGTTGGAGGCAAAGGAAAATCGCCCTCAATTCGAGAATGTTGATCAGCAAAACAGACTCTTCCGACGACCATACTCCCTGAGTCCAGAGATCGTTCCAAACACCCCCCCAGCCTGTCAGGCTGGCATCGGTGGTTATGACAGACCACTTTGGAGGAAGGAAAGATCTCCCCAGGGATAACTCTTTCGGACGGATCCACCATCCTAGAGACTCTCGTACTTTGTGAGAGATGATAACACTGCAATCCAGTGAGGTCTGCGACCGATCCCAGTGGTTCAGAATGAACTTTTGGAGAGCCCTGAAATGAAATTAGGCAAACGGAAGTGCTTCCATTGAAGCCACCATCAACCCCAGAAGGCGCATACATCTCCGAAGGGACATTGTCTTTGAAGACTTCATCACCCGTACATGCCGAAGGAGACATGCTTGCTTGTCTTGAGGCAGGGACACCACTGCTCGTACCGTGTCGAAATGCATCCCAAAAACAGGATTGATTGTGACGGTTCCAGAGACGACTTCTCCCAATTGACCAGCCACCCGAAGTCCTCCAGGAGCTGAAGTGATAGGTCGCGAGCCGTCACCGCCTCTGTTGTGAATGGGTTTGAGATGAGTTCTGAGCAGAGGCTCCCTCTGGTGGTTACAAGCGGTACTAGTGAGGATCGTGAGGACTGGGAATCAGGTGTTACTGATTGGTCTTATATAAGGGAGTCATTTTCCCATCAGGGTTGCCGGTGATCAATTGTTCTGGTCTGAATCCTTCTTTCCAGTTTCCCTTGTAGCCTGCTGTGTCGTGTCTGCATCTCCTGCTATCAGATAAGACAATTTCTTATTTTGTGTTTTTGCTATATTTTTGCATTTTGTCCTGCACTTCTGTGGGGGCCTTCTGGGTCCCCTCCGGGGGCTTTTGCCCTCTCAGTTTAGTCCAGCCACTGTGTTTTGTACTTTTGCTTTTTCCAGTTTTTTTTTCAGTGGCTGCTGTTTTGATTTTTTTACACCAGAGAACTAATTTAGGTGGTAGAGGTCGTGTGATCTCAGGTGATTTTGAAATTAGTAGAGTTGGTGTTTTTTCAGGGTTTTCTGAGATTGCAGTAAGTACCCTTCCTGTCCTTTTCTATTTAGATAGTTTGGGCCCAATTTTTTTACTGTTGTGAATGGGTTTGAGATGAGTTCTGAGCAGAGGCTCCCTCTGGTGGCTACAAGGGAAACTGGAAAGAAGGATTCAGACCAGAACAATTGATCACCGGCAACCCTGATGGGAAAATGACTCCCTTATATAAGACCAATCAGTAACACCTGATTCCCAGTCCTCACAATCCTCACTAGTACCGCTTGTAACCACCAGAGGGAGCCTCTGCTCAGAACTCATCTCAAACCCATTCACAACACGCCTCCTCCTTTGAGGGCGCCACAATCAAAAGGTCGTCCAGATAAGGAAGGATCGTGACTCCCTGTCTTCGTAGAATCGCCATGAGAGGCGCCAGAATTTTTGTAAAAACTCTGGGCGCTGAGGCCAAACCGAAAGGCAGGGCCACAAATTGATAATGATCTTCCCCTATAGCAAAACGAAGGTAACGTTGGTGAGCCCTTCCGATTGGAACGTGTAAATAGGCGTCGCGAATGTCGATTGACACCAAAAAGTCGTTCTGCGACAAGGCTGCCACCACGGAACGAAGCGATTCCATGCAAAACTTTCGGGTGTGGACATGCCGATTCAATCTTTTGAGATCCAGGATGGGGCGAAACTTGTCCTCCTTTTTGGGGACCACAAAAAGATTGGAATAAAATCCTCTTCCCCTGTCCTCTGGTGGAACCGGTACCACCACACCCTTCTGCAGAAGAAATTCGACTTCTTGCAGTAAAGCGGCACATAGCTCGGGCTCTGACAGGATGCGAGATTGGCAATAACTGTTTGGGGGTCGGGAAGAAAACTCTATGAAATAGCCTGCCGACACAACCCGCGTCACCCAGGAGTCTGGGACACGGGAAACCCAGGTCAATTTGAATTGGAGCAGGCGACCCCCCACTCGAGAGCCCTCGAGCGGGACCCTGGCGTCAATCCGCCTTAGCGGGCTTTTTGTCAGATTCCCTCTTGTCATGACGGAAACTTTGTTTCCAGGGAGTGCGGGATTTCTGAGTGGTCTTTTTTCCCGAAAAAGAGGGACGACCCGACCCCAAGAGGGCTGACCGAATCGTCCCCTGGACCGAAAGGACCGTCGACCATTACTGGCACCAGGTCTGCCAGGCGTAGAAGTCACAGTTCTTCGCTGTGGTAAAGCAGCTTCTTTTGCCTTTGCTTTGGCAATCAGCTCCGTGAGGTCAGATCCAAATAGCTGACCGCCCTTGTAAGCTAAAGATAGCAAACCTTGCTTGGAAACCGCATCACCGGTCCACTGTCTAAGCCACAGAGCTCTCCTGACTGAGACCGCCGAGGATTGTGTCCTGGATAGCAATGACACAGTATCCAGGTTTGCATCATGACCATATTGGAATGCACTTTCTAACAATTCGAACAGTTCATCCACCTCAGGTACTTGAGGTTCACATTTCTTCCGCAAACGGTCCAACCAGACCAGGGAAACTTTATAAGCACACATGGAGCCTAGCACTGCTCTGAAACCATGACCCGCGGCCTCGTAAATGGATTTTGCCGCCGACTCCGCTTTTCTGTCCAGTGGGTCTTGTAGACTCGCCTTCCCTTTAATAGGAAGTAAAGAAGATTTGCTAGGCTGAGATAAAGGGACATCCACTTCAGGAGAAGGAATCCAATTGTCAATCGATTCCGTAGTACACGGATACAGTGACTCAAATAGACGTGTCCCCTGAAAACGTTTGTCTGGACACAGACGCTCCTTCTCCACTGCTTGATTAAACTCACTCAGGGATGGCAAAGTCGAAAATGACTTATGCGACTCCTGAAACATCCGGGCCGACTTACCAGGGCGAGTAGTTACTTCCTCCTGTAACTGTAACGCCTCTCTCATAGCTTCAATTAAAGCTTCTACACGGCCCGAAAAAGAGGCAGAGTGCCTTTGCTGATCTTCTTTATCCGAATCGGATATTCCCCCTGAACTTAAAGGGGAACCCTCCGTATCAGAACTCGAGTCGCTATATGTGAAAGAAGTCACCGGCCTGTGTCGCTTCCTGCCATGAGGGGGTTTGGCTGACACCCAATAACCTATAAGGTTAGATAGGCTATCAATCGAACGAGTGAGAGCCTCCATCTTTACACCACTGGGTCCTCCGACCGCTGCGCTTGACGCGGTCGATGTCTGTGTGTCAGATACACGAGACCGATCTTGTAGCGGAGTCGGGACATGGTCCGCACCTGGGTTCTGATCCGACATGTCTTACCCAGTACAATGGCAGGTTAAACCTGACAGTAACAAGAAACAGTGTGGTTTCTAGAAAAAAATAAGACGAACGCTGAAGCGTTAACTCTTAAAGAAAGGGTTACCCCAGCTGTCCCACCATTAAGGGTTAACCGCCTGATAAGGGGTTAAAGTCACAAGCTCTCCACAACCTGTATTAATGTGACAGATGTGTGAGCCTCAGGTGCCTCTTATGAGGTAGCAGGTGCTGACAAACGTCCTCAAGGAATGCCACACTAAACGAAAAAAAAAAAAAAAAAAAAAAAAAAAAAAAATCGCTAAAATATTGCGTCTTTTTTTGCATCTCATAAAAGTCCTGCGACTTAAAAAGCGTCGCTAACTTTAGCGACGTTCAGTGTGGCAGAGCCCTGCGCTGCGGGGGAGAGCAGTCTTTAAGCTTCTGCCCTGATAGGCAGAAGCGACTCACAGTTAAACTTTGCGGTGCTGTCTTCTTAATCTTGTGCGGGAGGAACGGAGAGTGAGGAGCCCGGAGCGCTGCAATGGCCGCCGCACTGAGGAGGCAGCCGGAAGAGAAGGCAGAGGAAAATCGCGCTCAGTGAGCGCTTCCTGCCCGGGAAGCGTGAAGCCACGCCCCCCACCTTCAAAAAAAGCGCGGGACTCCTCCATTCTCCGGTCCCGCGATCCCCGTCCTGCAGGCATCCACCTGCGGACAAAATATAACAGTCACCACATATACTGTAACAGCGGCTGCCGCAGCAGCCGCTGAATCACTCATACACATTATAAAAATGTGGAGTACTCACCCCGCCATGCGCCACAGGGACCCCCAGGGGTTTCTGGCACGTGCCCATGCTTCCCCCCAGGGCGGGGATCGCAGTGACTCCTGCAGCGCGGTTTGCGTCCCCGCCAGGGAAGCCATCCTCATCCCCCCGGGCCGGCAGGGTTCTGCAGGGACCACCATATAGGGTAATACAGATCCGCCAAGGGAGAGGTTGGAGTCCAGCAGCGCTGAGACCCCTGAGACCTCTAGACCACATTAGGTGATCCAAGTCTCTTGTCCGATAAAAAATAATAAAATCTTCTGAGGAGCTGCTTCCAGCAGCGACCATCTTCTCTGACCTCAAATTGAAAACTGGAGAGCTGAGTAGGAGGAGCCCGAGCTGGAGGGGCCGGTCAACACTCTTTTTTAATCTGAGGTGTCTATCCCATCTGGGCTCCGCCTACCCACTAGTTATGACTAGTGTGTCTCCTTTCCTTCCGTTCTGCTGCTGAAAAACACAAACGAATGTATAACAAACACTAAGTTCTATGGAAGGCCATTTGCTAGGACAATGACCCAGTGATTATCCCTTCAGTTGTATGCTGCATCTTTCTATTTTTGCTAAGGCCAATAGCTTCTGGAGTTGGAGGTTATTTTTAGTAGAGACATGCAAGTTATTTCTCACTCCCCACGTGACAAACCGCATCACACATTCCCAGTACATGTTATACCATATGAAAGAACCAAGAGAAACAATTAACCATGTTAAATAATATAACACTAAATCCCTGTCTTCTGGACGATAGCCGAGTGTTCCATGTTTAGAAGAATATAAGCCCTGTATTAATATTAATACATGGGTCTGGGGTAAAGCACCCGGTCCAAGTTTGATACACAGCACCTCAAAACACCGGCAATGTATCATATCTTTGGCATTGAGAACTTCCCAACAGTATCTTCGAGGAGGCTCATACATGCTGTGAAGAATGGCACCAGCGAGATCACGCAGAATCCCACCACTGCCACCACATGTGAACGATCCGCACCTCGCCATCCCACCTGATGTGACTATTACATCTGAGGATTCACGTGGTACGCTCGCCTCACTTGTATCAATGTGACATTTAGCACACCTTGCGGACACGCAAGGTCAGCTTGGAACAGTTTTATACAGACATCCCCTTGTTCACACGAGCCCAAGGAGTGAGGATGAGGCCCACGCAGTCGCTGACGTGGCGCCACACTCGCTCACAACCCCGACAGGCTGAGAGCCCCCTTTCACTAGTACCAGTGAAACAAAGCACTGCCATCCTGGTAGGACTGCCACCAGTTCTTGTTATATACAAGCCCGGTCTGTTAATGGGAATATATCGGGCCAGAAACCAGCCCCCGTAGCATGGAAAGTTAAAGCCGAGAACACAAACGTGTGGATTAGTGGATCAAGATAAAAGAGCAGCCCAAGGTTAAATTATATATTTAATCACCTGAGCGCACTAGACAAAGCAACATATAAACAATGGTTATACAAATCCAATGGTCAGATATGGAAATACAATAATGGTAGGACCAGAATATGCAAAATATAAAAGTCAGTTACCAGTCAGATGAAAGGCCTGGCTTGTGGGGAAGGGCTGCCACATGGGAGGCTTGTGCTCCTCAACTTCTCCCCACAAGATATGTCGCCGTAACCTCCCCAGATAAAAGCAATAGGCCATGTTTTACACGGGCATTTAACCCTTTGCGCAGGTGGGGGAGTCAGTCCCCTCCTGCCCCATGGGCTGGATCTAAATCCCCTCCTCTTGCATAACTCTTTAATGGACGGTCCTAGTGAGGTGGTTTTGGCACCTTCGGATCCTGCTACGCATTGAGATCAAACACCGCTCTGCTACCAGGCTCCTACTAGCCATTCTATGTACAGTCATGGCCAAAAGTTTTGAGAATGACACAAATATTATATTTTCACATGATCTGCTGCCCTCTGGTTTTTATGTGTGTTTGACAGATGTTTTTATCACAGACAGAAATATAATAATTGCATACATATGAGTAACAAAAGCTTAGATTGACAGTTAGAATGAGTTAATGCAGCAAGTCAATATTTGCAGTGTTGACCCTCCTTCTTCAGGACCTCTGCAATTCTCCCTGGCATGCTCTCAATCAACTTCTGGACCAAATCCTGACTGATAGCAGTCCATTCTTGCACAATCAATGCTTTCATTTTGTCAGAATTTTTAGGTTTTTGTTTGTCCACCCGTCTCTTGATGATTGACCACAAGTTCTCAATGGGATTAAGATCTGGGGAGTTTCCAGGCCATGGACCCAAAATCTCTATGTTTTGTTCCCTGAGCCATTTAGTTATCACCTTTGCTTCATGGCAAGGAGCTCCATCATGCTGGAAAAGGCATTGTTGATCGCCAAACTGCTCTTGGAGGGTTGGGAGAAGTTGATCTTGGAGGACATTCTGGTACCATTCTTTATTCATGGCTGTGTTTTTAGGCAAGACTGTGAGAGAGCAGATTCCCTTGGCTGAGAAGCAACCCCACACATGAATGGTTTCAGGATGCTTAACAGTTGGCATGAGACAAGACTGGTGGTAGCGCTCACCTTGTCTTATCCGAATGAGGCGTTTTACTGATGTCCCAAACAATCGAAAAGGGGATTTATCAGAGAAAATAACTTTACCCCAGTCCTCTGCAGTCCACTGCCTGTACCTTTTGCAGAATATCAGTCTGTCCATGATGTTTTTTCTGGAGAGAAGTGGCTTCTTTGCTGCCCTCCTTGAGACCAGGCCTTGCTCCAAGATTCTCCGCCTCACAGTGCGTGCAGATGCACTCACACCTGCCTGCTGCCATTCCTGAGCAAGCTCTGCACTGCTGGTAGCCCGATCCTGCAGCTGAAACACTTTTAAGAGACGGTCCTGGCGCTTGCTGGTCTTTCTTGGGCGCCCTGAAGTCTTTTTGGCAACAATGGAACCTCTCTCCTTGAATTTCTTGATGATGCGATAGATTGTTGACTGAGGTGCAATCTTTCTAGCTGCGATTCTCTTCCCTGTTAGGCCATTTTGTGCATTGCAATGATCACTGCACGTGTTTCTTTAGAGATAACCATGGTTAACAGAAGAGAAACAATGATGCCAAGCACCAGCCTCCTTTTAAAGTGTCCAGTGGTGTCATTCTTACTTAATCATGACAGATTGATCTCCAGCCATGTCCTCATCAACACCCACACCTGTGTTAATGGAGCAATCACTGAAAAGAGGTTAGCTGGTCCTTTTAAGGCAGGGCTGCAATGATGTTGAAATGTGTTTTGGGGGATAAAGTTCATTTTCTAGCCAAATATTGACTTTGCAAGTAATTGCTGTTAAGTTGATCACTCTTTATAACATTCTGGAGTATATGCAAATTGCCATTAGAAAAAGTGAAGCAGTAGACTTTGTAAAAATTAATATTTGTGTCATTCTCAAAACTTTTGGCCATGACTGTATCTCCCCACTGTGGGAGAACGGATCGAGACCCTGGAAGGCATTCGACCAGATCCAGAGATCTTGAACACGTAACCGATGTGTGGATAGGACGTATTACAAGTCCATGTTCTCCTTATGAAATCATAGCTGTCTGAACAAAATCAGTTATACCACATGGGCTCCACAGGTCTTCCTGTAGGAATTTGGTTACTAGTTAGCTGGTGGGGGTGTGAATTTTTTCTTTGAAGCTGAGAAGGTCAGACCACCGGCTGATCCATGTGTCCTGTTACAGCTACGCGTTTTCAGAAGGCTTGAGAGCAGCCATTAAAATCGCTCCATCCTGCACACATGCCCAATTTGAAGATGGAGGAGCCAATCTTCTGGGCAGACCACCCAGGAGAATTCAGTTTGAGAATTAATGTAGACATCACAAGGCAGCTTGTATAAGTGCTCATATGGTAAGCATTCACCATACGGTTTATCATGTCTCAGAGAATACACCAGGAAGCACCCTATTCCTCTTTGGGAAAAGAAGGATCAGGCACACTCACTTCCATCTATCCCCTATTTCTCAAACAATCATTCAGGAGAACGTCTGGAGGTCACCATAAACATTAGATGGTTCGCTGGTCCCTACGAAACTAAACTAGAGTGTCTTGAAAACACATACAGTATATGGTGGCTTTTAGGCTACATATGGTATGTTTGTAGTCTGTTTAAAAGTACACACAAGCTTTTAAAGGCTGGAAACACAGGCAGCTACAGTGGAAGTTTCTGATGCAGTTTTGTTGACACAGTCTCTAGATGCAGGATACTATCACTGTATAGCAGTGAACATTCAACATGATGAGTACAAAGATCCACCACGATTCTCTGTTCTTCTGTGGTCATCGCCCCGGATAGGCTTGATAACTCTCTCCTCACCTATGGTACCAGTTCATCAATTAAGTTGAGCTTTCAACCCCTTAGTGACAGAGTCAATTTTGTACTTAGTGGTCAGAATTGTAAGAATTGGCTTGATCATTGTCACTTTATGAAGTTATAGCTCTGGAACGCTACAACGATTCCCACTGATTCGGAGATTGTTTTTTCGGGATATATTGTACTTCATGTTAGTGGTAAAATTTCTTCGATATGACTTGCATTTATTTATGAAAAAAAAAACAAAACAATAAAACCCCAGAAGTCAGGCAACAGTTTTGCAATTTTCAAACTTTAAATTTTTGTGCACCTAAAATCAGTCATAGCGCACAAAATAGTTAACTAACATTTCCCACATTCCTACTTTACATCAGCACAATTTTGGAAACAATTTTTTTTTTTTTAGGAAGCTAGAAGTGTTAAAAGTTGACCAGTGATTTCTCATTTTTCCAACATTTTTGTAATGACTCTATAATATAGGAGTTTCACTTTTTGTATTGAAGAACTGAAATTAACTTTTTGATGATCTATTTCAAGTGTTTATTTCTGTTAATGTTACAGCCAACGAAAACCCAAAAGTCATTATCTCAGTAAATTAGAATACTTTATAACACCATCTTGAAAAATCATTTTAACCCCTTTCTGTCATCGGACATACTTTCCCGTCCATGGTACCTGGGCCCGTATGACCATGGACGGGATAGTACGTCACGGACCGCTCCCGGAACATTAACCCCGACACACTGCGATCAAACATGATCGCAGTGTTCAGGTGGTATAGGAAAGCATTGCGCAGGGAGGGGGCTCCCTGCGTGCTTCCCCGAGACCCTAAGAGCAGCGCGATGTGACCGTGCTGTTCCGAGGGCCTCGTCCCTGCATGACCCCGGATCCAAGATGGCCGCTGGGTCCTTCAGGGAGGTGGCTTCCTCAGTGCCTGCTGAGGGCAGGCGCTGAGAAAGCCTCCTGCAGTGCCTGTCAGATCGCTGGTCTGACAGATTGCTAAGCAAACTGTCAGAGCAGCGATCTGACATGTATAGTGATGTCCCACCCGGGGACAAAGTAAAAAAAGTAAAGAAAATAAAAATAAACCTCTAAAAATAATTTTAAAAAAAACCTAAAGAAAAAAAAAAAAAATTCCCAATAAATTCATTTCTTTATGTAAATAAAAAAAATAAAAAAACAAAACAATAAAAGTACATATATTTAGTATTGCCGCGTCCGTAACAACCCGCCCTATAAAACTGTCCCACTAGTTAACCCCTTTAGTGAACCCCTAAAAAAAAAAAAAAAAAAGTGGAATAACACGCGATCAAAAAGACGGATATAAATAAACATGGTACCGCTGAAAATGTCATCTTGTCCCGCAAAAAAACAAGATGCCATACAGCATCATCAGCGAAAAAAATAAAAACGTTATAGCTCGCAGAATAAAGCGATGCAAAAATAATTATTTTTTTAAATAAAATTATTTTTATTGTATAAAAGCACAAAAACATTAAAAAATGATATAAATGAGGCATCGCTGTTATCGTGCTAACCGGAAGAATAAAACTACTTTATCAATTTTACCACACGTGGAACGGTATAATACGCCCCCCCCCAAAAGAAATTCATGAATTGCTGAGTTTTGTTCATTCTAACCTCCCAAAAATCATAATAAAAAGCGATCAAAAAATGTCACGTGGCCAAAAATGGTACCAATAAAAACGTCACCTCGTCCCGCAAAAAAAATAAGACCTCACATGACTCCGTGGGCCAAAATATGAAAAAATTATAGCTCTCAAAATGTGGTGATGCAAAAACTATTTTTTGCAATAAAAAGCGTCTTAGCGTGTGACAGCTGCCAAACATTAAAATCCGCTATAAATAGTAAATCAAACCCCCTTAATCACCCCCTTAGTTAGGGAAAAATAATAAAATTAAAAAAAAGTATTTATTTCCATTTTCCCATTAGGATTAGGGTTGGGGCTAAAGTTAGGGTTAGGGTGGGGGTGTGTTAGGGTTAGGGTTGGAGTTAGAATTGGGGGGTTTCCACTGTTTAGGCACATCAGGGGCTCTCCAAATGTGACATGGCGTTTGATCTCAATTCCAGCTAATTCTGCGTTGAAAAAGTCAAACGGTGCTCCTTCCCTTCTGAGCTTTGCCATGCGCCCAAACAGTATTTTACCCCACATATGGTGTATCAGCGTACTTAGGACAAATTGGACAACAACTTTTGTGGTCCAATTTCTCCTGTTACCCTTGGGAAAATAAAAAAATTGGTGACTAAAAGATAATTTTTGTGGGAAAAAAAATAGGATTTTTTATTTTCATGCCCGGGCAGCTTGTGTGAAGCACTTGGGGGTTCAAAGTGCTCACTACAGATCTAGATAAGTTCCTTAGGGGGGTCTAGTTTCCAAAACGGGGTCACTTGTGGTGGGTTTCCACTGTTTAGGTACATCTGGGGCTCTGCAAATGGAACATGACACCCATCAACGTCTGCATTTCAAAACGTTATTACTTCCTTTCCAAGCCCTGCGCCCAAACAGTTTCTCCCCCCACATATGGGGTATCACTGTACTCAGGACAAATTGGACAACTTTTGAAGTCCAATTTCCTTGGGAAAAAAAACAAAAATTGGGGACTAAAAAAAAAAAAATTATTTGTGTAAATTTGTGAAATACTTGGGGGTTCAAAGTGCTCACAACAGATCTAGATAAATTCCTTAGTGGGTCTAGTTTCCAAAATGGTGTCACTTGTGGGGGATTTCCATTGTTTAGGTACACAGGGGCTCTCTAAATGCGACATGGCGTCCAATCTCAATTCCAGCCAATTTTGGTTTGAAAAAGTCAAACAGCACTCCTTCCCTTACGAACCCTGCCATGCGCCCAAACAGTGGTTTTCCCCCACATATGGGGTATTGGCGTACTCAGGAGAAATTGCACAACAACTTTATTTGTCCATTTTCTCCTTTGACCTTGTGAAAATAAAAAAAAGATTGTAAAAGATCATTTTTGTGACTAAAAGCTAAATGTTCATTTTTCCTTCTACGTTGCTTCAGCTCCTGTGAAGCAACTGAAGGGTTAATAAATTTCTTGAATGTGGTTTTGAGTACCTTGAGGGGTGCAGTTTTAAGAATGGTGTCACTTTTGGGTATTTTCTGCCATATGGACTCCTCAAAGTGACTTCAAAATTTACAAAGCCATTCTTTTTAGGGACCACCTCACATTTGATGTAAAAATGAGAAATCGCTGGTCAACTTTTAACCCTTATAACTTCCTAACTAAAAAAAAAAAATTTTGGTTCCAAAATTGTGCTGATGTAAAGTAGACATGTGGGAAATGTTATTAACTATTTTGTGTGACATTTCCCTGTTTTAAAGTGAATAAAAATTCAAAGTTAGAAAATTGCAAAATTTTCGCCATATTTCAGTTTTTTTAAAAAATAAATGCAAGTTATAGCGAAGAAATTTTACCACTAATATGAAGTACAATATGTCACAAGAAAATCTGAGAATCGAACATCCGTTGAAGTGTTCCAGAGTTATAACTTCATAAAGAGACAGTGGTAAGAATTGTAAAAATTGGCCCAGTCATTAACGTGCAAACCATCCTCGGGGGTAAAGGGGTTAAAATCCAAAATGTTGGCCTACTGAAATGTATGATCAGTAAATGCACTCAATACTTGGTCGGGGCTTCTTTTGCATCAATTAATGCATCAATGCGGCGTGGCATGGAGGCGATCAGTCTGTGGCACTGCTGAGGTGTTATGGAAGCCCAGGTTGCTTTGATAGCAGCCATCAGCTCGTCTGCATTGTTGGATCTGGTGTCTCATCTTCATCTTGACAATACCCCATAGATTCTCTATGGGGTTAAGGTCAGGCGAGTTTGCTGGCCAATCAAGCACAGCAATACTGTTATTTTTAAACCAGGTATTGGTATTTTTGGCAGTGTGGACAGGTGCCAAGTCCTGCAGGAGAAAGAAATTTCCATCTCCAAAACGCTTGTCGGCAGAGGGAAGCATGAAGTGCTCTAAAATTTCCTGGTAGACGGCTGCACTGACTTTAGTCTTGAAAAAACACAGTGGACCTACACGAGCAGATGACATGGCTCCCCAAACCATCACTGATTGTGGAAACTTCACACTAGACCTCAAGCAGCTTGGATTGTGGCCACTCCACTCTTCCTCCAGACTCTGGGACCTTGATTTCTATGGTCTAGTGTGAAGTTTCCACAATCCGTGATGGAAAGGGGGCAGCCCATTTTTAAAAAAAAGAAAAAAAAAATTTAATTTAAAAATATGGTACGGGGAACCCTCTATTCTTGATAACCAGCCTTGCTGAAGCTGACAGCTGAGGGTTGCAAACCACAGCGGTCAGTCAGTTTTGGCTGGTTATCAAAGATACAGAGGAACCCCATGTCTTATTTATTTATTTAAGTTATATAGCGCATGCGGTGGCTGATGAATACTCCCATCTGCCGCTGCCGATTCTCGCTGTCAACATTGCCCCCTCCTAATGCTCATGCCGAGCGAGCAGGGAAAGTGAGATTTGTCTTCATCACCGGGGAACAGTTGCGAACTATACCGCTAATTCCCCGGCCGGTATGTATCACACTGATGACACATAGATGTCATCTGTGTGTCATCAGTGTGCATGGGTGTGAGATGTTTTGCGGCCTGTGCTGAAGTTAAGAGCCCTTAGGATTTTAAAATGGCTTAAAGCTGAACTGCCAATTTTACAGGTGGAAAACACGAAGTATTTTAAGGGAATTTATTCACAATTTTTTTGAGGAGCTCTTAGAGCAGAAACTGATTAAAAACTCTCCTAATTCTCCTCATAAGCTTGGAGTTTCTGCTCCAAAAACTAAGCGGCAACATTCACTGTGCACATTCCCTCTTTTTAATATACAAAAGCAGGTTGTCGCAAGTACCCCCCCCCCACAAAAAAAAAAAAAAAAAAAAACGCCTTCAGGAAAAACGCCGCTGTAGTTTTTCCGAAGCATCTCCTGCGTGTACACCAGACTCCTAAGTTAATAACTGATGAATACGTATCATCATCATCATCATCTGCAGAAACCTTTGGGCCTCCCTACGACACTGGTAATTTCTCAGTATAAGGTAAAAACAGGAGAAGAACTTGATGGAAGGGATTCCTTTCCCCTAGTAAAAAAAAACTGCATGCATGCATGTCAGAATGCAAACTTCATTTCAACTCCATTTATGTTGATCAATTTCTAAGTGTTTTTTTTTCTTCTTTCCTCAGCTCTACCCCTAGATTTGGCCAACAGCATTAAAAACACTAAAGAAAAAAAATGCAAAAAATACCCTCAAATTATTGGCAAAAAAATTAAAATAAAAAAAATAAAATAATGAATGGGGGAAGGAGGGGAGTTAAAATTATAGTATACATTTCAGCTAACATTTATCTAATGTCATTGCTTAGATAAAGGCTTAATGCCTGTTGGTGTTTATCTATGGCAAAGCATGACAAAATCTGAGAAAAAAAAAAAAAAATCATGACAACTCAGGAGTCACACAATGTAGGCAACACATGAAAGACAACGTCCTAGAATGTCCTTTACCAGTGCCTCTACATGCCATTTGTCTTTATATTCATAAAAAGGATTTATTACATTAAATACTAGGTGAGGAACGATATACAAGCCCTTGGTGGAGATGTGGCCGGCCAGTAATGTCATTAGAGCCCGACTCCGTTATGTGCCATTCAGTGGGTGGATATTTCAGAAAATATGAATGATGCTATATTTAGTGCCTGGTGCCAGTATTACACACCAGCTGTCAAACAGATAGGCCCATGAATGACACGGATTGAAATTTTAGCTAATCCTTTCGAGAATGCCAATGTACCATGGAAATTTCACAGGCCTAAAATAGACCATTACTATGCAGGGAGTAGCCTCAACAATGGTTCTAGAGAATATACACAGTGTTAGTCCCAGCGCGGAGCATTAGTAACCAGTAATCCACTTAAGGGGTTGTCTTACGAACAAAGTACACTTTAGTCAATAGATCTTATTTTTTATTCTAAGTTTCACTATTGGAAATGTTTCCATTCACTATTATTGAGCATCTTGATTTTTTTCATCATCGGAAAGGAACGCCTCTTCCTTTCCTAGCCTGTCAGTATCCTCCGCTGGGAAGCAGGGCCTACCCACTGTATCCTCATCAGAGGAGGATGACTCAGTAGTTCTGGCTTCTCTTTGCCCCATCAGGTGTTTTAAGGACTCCTGGACGTCCGATCTGATGATGGCTTTCAGGTCCATAGCAAACATGGGGGTTTCTTCTGAGATCATCTGTTGTATACACCCAGGGCAGAGTCTCTTAGGCTGGAGTCACACACAACCACACAAAAATCGGTCCGTTTTAGACGGTCGACAATCGGATCAAAATAAAAACATCACACATCCTTCTGGCATCCGATTTTCCTTCAAAGATGCGATTTAATCGCATGTGTGTGTACCTTGTAACATCCGATTTTCATCCGACTTGCGAGATTTTCTCGCAGGCTTGCAAAACTGACATATAATGGATCCAAAAGAATAGTATTTAAATGCCAAAAGAATAGATATATACACATAGAGCACATATATATATATATATATACACACATACATACATGTCATTGTGACATATATATATATATAATATATATATATATATATATATATATATATATATATATATATATATATATACATATATTTATAATTCTTACACTTCTACATACTGTTATAGCCGCTAATTCAATTGCCGGCTTCAGTGAAATCACAGAAGCCGACATGAAATGATACATTGTTTCCACACATTTAACCATGTAATTTCATGTATTTTTATATATGTTTGAAACATACAATTACATGAGTATATGTGTGCTAAATTTCAGACATGTAGGGGTTAATTAAAGGTGTAAATTCGTTGAAAAAAAATGTGTGGGCTCCCGCTGTATTTTCTCCACCAGACAGACAAAGCAAGCGAGTGGGGGCAGATAATAATAGCCTAGGGAGGGTACATTTTTTTTGTGCCCCCCCTGGCTACTAACATCTGCCCCCAGACACCCCAGAAAGGGCAAATCTCTAATTAGATTCGCCCTTTCTGGCACTTTGCCCGTCTATTCCCATTGCCCTGTAGCGGTGGCGAATGGGTTAATAATCTGGCGTTAATGTCACCTTAGTATTGAAAGGTGACCTTAAGGCAGGTTAATAATTGATAGCTGTCAATTAGACAACTATCAATTATTAATCCTATTGTATGAAAGAAAAATCAAACACACAGTTTAATAAAAAATAAGTTTAATTAAATAATCACACAGTTTTTGACCATATTTTATTTTCCTGCTAAAACCATTTCCTGTAATAAAAATAAAATAAAAAAGCAAAATTATACTTACCAATCCGATGTACAGTCAGGTCCCACGGTGTAATCCATCAGAAAGGGTTAACAGGTTACAGGTCGCAGAGAGCTAATAATGCTGTCTCAGACCTGTATTCCCCTGAATGAATAACTTCCTCTCCCAGCGAAAGTAGAGGAATAGATTCATGAATGCAGCTTAATTGATTTATTGGCAATTTAACTTTAGTGACCTGACCTAAAGGGAAAGTGGACACAATCAATTAAGCTTCATTCATGAAACACATCCTCTCCTGTCGCCAGGAGAGGAACTTATTCATTCATGAGCTTTGAGCTGAGCATGCAGGATTACTTGCACTGCTTGGCTCAAAGCTAGTTAACCCTTTGTGAAGGATTACAGCGTGGGACGTGACAGATCAGCGGAATAGGTAAGAATAATGTTGTTTTATTTTTTTTTCTTTATTTTAGGAGATCAATGGCTTCGCACGGATTAAGTGTAAAATAAAATATGGTCAAAAAACACGGATTTTGGTAAAGACTTACCTGTAAAATCCTTTTCAGCGAAGGAAGGAAGAGAGACACAGTAATTCATTACTGATGGGTAGGCGGAGCCCCAGATCAGGATGTTACCTCAGATCAAAAGAGTGATGACTGGCTGGCCCCTCCAGCTCGGGCTCCTCCTACTCAGCTCCAGTCGTATCAAAGCTTTTAGGAAAAGAGCCAAGATCACCAGCGGAGCAACATAACCCCTTCTGAAGGAACTTCAGAGAAAAAACACAAGGATACAGGTTATGCATGCAAAGAAAGCCAAAAACCACAGAGTTCCAGGTACTACTCACGGAACCTGACTACTGCGATGAGCTGGCGATGCTGGAACAGAGCCTTAGCGCGCTGACCTCAGCCCAGATAATCGCTATCAGATAAGGGTCGCGCTGCATCTGAAAACATCAACACACTTCTGCCGTGGGAGGGTGCTGTGTCTCTCTTCCTTCCTTCGCTGAAAAGGATTTTACAGGTAAGTCTTTACCAAAATCCGTGTTTCAGCTGCAGATGAAGGAAGAGAGCCACAGTAATTCATTACTGATGGGACGTCCCAAAGCAGTTCAAAAATAAGGGTGGGAAAAAAACCAATAAAAGGCAGAAACCCAACAACCTTAACAACAAAGCGCAACCAGCGCTAAACACAAGTTCATCCAGAACTTTAAACTACAGCTGCCTGCAGGACCCTACGTCCGAGGGCTGCATCAGTGGAAGCACTGACGTCCACTTTATAAAATCTTGTAAACGTGTGGACAGAGCGCCAAGTCGCCACTCGGCAAAGCTGCACTGCCGAAGCACCTTGATGAAAAGCCCACGATGAAGCCACAGCTCTCGTGGAATGGGCTCGAATCTTAATCGGGCAAGATTCACCCCGAAGACGGTAAGCTTCCAAAATAGCTGACCGGATCCAACGAGCTATAGAACCCTTGGAAGCTCGTTGACCACGCCGACGACCTGCCGAACCACAAACAGGGAGTCCGTCTCACGAAAACCTTGAGTAATAGATAGATAAAACTTCAAGGCCCGCACTAAATCCAATGCGTGTAAATCTCGCTCTTTCGTATTCTTCGGATCCGGACAGAGTGAAGGCAACACAATATCCTGGTTAACATGAAATTGTGACACCACTTTAGGCAAAAAATCACCCCGAGTGCGAAGCACTACACGATCCGGAAAAAACTCCAGAAAAGGAGGCGAGCAAGAAAGAGCTGCCAATTCAGAAACTCTCCTCAAGGAAGTGACTGCAACAAGGAAAGCCACCTTCCAAGAAAGTAAAGAAAGGCTAGCAGAAACCATAGGTTCAAAAGGTTTATGCTGAAGAGCCTCCAAAACAAGGTTGAGCCGCCAAGGAGACACGGGTGCCTTCCGCGGCGGAAACTTACGAGAGATACCTCGGAAAAAGGAGAGCACGTCTCTATTCGAAGCAATGGTTCTCCGGAATAATAAGGACAGAGCAGAAATCTGACCTTTCAGAGTGCTAACTGCCAAACCCTTGTCTAGCCCATGCTGCAGAAAAGCCAACAGGTTGGGAATGGAAAATTTTCTCGGGTTCCGAGAAGACCCCAAACACCACGAAAAGAAGGTTTCCCAAATTTTGTGGTAAATCCTAGAAGTAGCCGGACATCTTGCAGCACGAAGGGTAGCAATGACCTCGGCTGAAAAACCTCTACGGGTCAAGATTTTGGTCTCAAGAGCCACGCCGTCAAACGCAGGGACATCAAGTCCGGATGACAAATGGATATTGGCGGGAATACATAGATCAGCTCGAACTGATCCCACTGAGCCACTAGAGCATCCACCGCCACCGCCTTCGGGTCCTTGTACCTGGACATGAATGTCGGTAACTTGGCATTGGACCTGGATGCCATCAAATCCACTTGGGGGGTTCCCCAGCGAGAGCACAGTAGTGCAAAGACTTCCGGGTGGAGGCTCCATTCCCCGGGATCCATCCTTCTGCGACTGAGAAAGTTCGCTGTAATATTCTGAACCCCTGGAATGTGAATCGCCGAAATGGCTGGTACATTGGCCTCTGCCCAAATCAGAATTCGGGACACCTCTACCAAGAGTCTGGAACTCCTTGTCCCACCTTGGTGATGATATACGCGACAGCCGTCGCATTGTCTGTCTGCACACGGACTGGCAGACCGCTCAAAGGGACCGTCCAATGTTGGAGGCAAAGGAAAATCGCCCTCAATTCCAGGATGTTGATCGGAAGCACAGACTCTTCCGGTGACCATACCCCTGAATCCAGAGATTGTTCCAAACACCCCCCCAGCCCGTCAGGCTGGCATCGGTGGTTATGACTGACCACTGCAGAGGGAGGAAAGACTTCCCCAGGGAGAATGCCCCTGGCCGTAACCACCATTCTAGAGAATCCCGCACCGCGCGAGAAATGGTGACACTGCAATCCAGCGATTGCGACTGATTCCATCGACTCAAGATGAACCTTTGAAGAGTCCTGGAGTGGAACTGGGCAAAATGGAATTGCCTCCATGGACGCCACCATCAGTCCCAGAAGACGCATACACTTCCGTAGGGACATTGCCGTTGAGGATGTCATAATCTGTACATGTCGAAGAAGACATGACTGTTTGTCTGGTGGTAGGGAAACTACCGACCGAAACGTGTCGAGATGCATTCCCAAAAAGAGAATTGTCCTCGATGGTTCCAGGGACGACTTCTCCCAATTGACCAGCCAACCGAAGTCTTTCAGAAACTGAAGAGACAAATCCCGAGCCGTCAACGCCTCCTCCTCCGAGGAAGCCACGATCAAAAGATCGTCCAGATAAGGGAGAATCGTAATCCCCTGTCTTCGAAGGAGTGCCATGAGGGGCGCCAGAATTTTTGTAAAGACCCTTGGCGCTGAGGCTAAGCCGAACGGCAGAGCCACGAACTGGTAATGATTCTGACCTATGGCAAATCGAGGAAAGCGCTGATGAGCCTTTCCGATGGGAATATGCAAATAGGCGTCGCGAATGTCGATTGACACCAGAAAATCGTTCTGTGACAGAGCTGCCACAACGGAACGAAGCGACTCCATGCGAAATTTCCGGGCATGGACATGCCGGTTCAATCGCTTGAGATCCAGAATCGGGCGAAATTTGTTCTCCTTTTTGGGAACTATAAAAAGGTTGGAATAAAAACCTTTTCCTCGGTCCTCAGACGGAACCGGTATCACTACACCCTTTTGTAGTAGCGATTCGACCTCTCGCTGTAGAGCGACAACAAGCTCGGGTTCTGACGGAACGCGAGACTGACAAAAAACATTTGGGGGTTGAGAAGCAAACTCTATGAAATAGCCTGCCGACACTATCCGCGTTACCCAGGAATCTGGAACGCGAGCCATCCAAGTCTCCTTTGAAAAGAAGCAGGCGACCCCCCACTCGAGAATCCTCGAGTGGACCCCTGGCGTCAATCCGACTATGCGGTTTTCTTGTCAAGTTCCCGCTTGTTCTGGCGGAAACTCTGCTTCCAGGGAGTACGAGTTTTCTGAGAGATTTCTTTCCTGAGAAAGAAGGACGACCCGATCCCCACGAGGAGTGACTAGATCGTCCTCGGCCCCGAAAGGACCGCCGACCACTATAAACACCAGGCTTACTGGACACCGAGGCCATGGCCCTTCGCTGTGGTAATGCTGATTCCTTCGCCTTAGCCTTGGAAATCAGCTCTGTGAGGTCGGATCCAAAAGATGGCCACCCTTGTAAGGTAAGGCCAACAACCCTTGTTTGGAAACTGCGTCCCCGGCCCACTGTCTGAGCCATAAAGCTCTTCTGACTGTGACCGCTGAAGCTTGCGCTTTGGCCAGCAGAGATGCCGTATCCAGACCGGCATCAAAGATATAAAGGTTGCCTCCCGTATCTCAGATAACGGAGATTCATTTTGCAACTCCGTCTTCAGACGTGCCTACCAGCTTAGAGAAGCTCTAGCAGCACACATGGATCCTAGCACTGCTCGAAATCCATGACCCGCAGCCTCATAGCTTGCATTTGCCGCCAATTCTGCCTTTCTATCCAAAGGCTCCTGTAAGCTCGCTTTTCCCGTAATAGGGAGTAGAGAGGATTTACTAAGCTGAGACAAAGACACATCCACTTCAGGAGCAGAAGTCCAATTAGCCTTTAACTCCGTAGAGCAAGGATAAAGTGTATCAAAGAAATGCGTTCCATGAAAACGCTTATCTGGACATAGACGTTCCTCCTCTATTACACCATTAAGCTCATCCAGAGCTGGCAATGTTGTGCGCGAAGCACGGGACTCCTGGAAAATGCGTGCTGATTTACCAGGACGACTAGTTACCTCCTCCGGTAACTGTAGTATATCTCTCATGGCTTCAATTAATGCCTCCGTACGCTTCGTCATAGAGGAACGCCCCTGCGGCTCGTCCGCATCTGAATCGGATATTCCACCATCCGAATTTAAAGAGGAACTCTGCCCAATATCAGATACATCTGACTCGCTCCATGTAGAGGCCGGTAACGGCCTGCGTCGCTTCCTCTGAGAGGAATTAGCAGACACATATTGACCTAAAAGGTCAGATAAGTTATTAATCGATCGAGCGATATCATTGCTGTGGAGGTCTGCGTATCTGATTGCCGCAATGGCACTGGGACGTGGACCGCGGCATCTGAACTCTATTCAGACATGTCTCGCCTGTATGAGCAGGTCAAAGCGGTAATACCAGCAAAAAACACTATGCGGTTTTTTTTTTTTTTTTTTTTCAAACGCTGAAGGGTTAACGCTCCACCAAGCAGAGTTACCCCAGCGGTATTCAGTCAGCAAATTTAGCAGGTAGAAATAACCCTCAAAGGGGTTAATATTGCAAACTCACCAAAATATATATATATTTGTGAGCCCCAGCCAATTTTTTATGTCTCTGATGAGACAGCAGCTGCAGGATAGCGATCGCTGCGCTGCGGGGTGAGGAATCCGCACTCACCCAGCTGGCCGTGGTGTCTATATGAGGAGGGGAGCGGTCCGAGGAGCCCAGGAGCCTGAGTAATGGCCGCCACAGTGAGGGGGTCGCAGGAGAAAAGCCAGAGCGCGCGTCTTCCTGCTCAAAAGACCGGGATAGATAGGCCACGCCCCCTGTTAGCTCAAATAAAGAGCGCGAACTCTCCCCGCTCCTGCTCCCTCTCTGTCCTGCAGCTATCTGCCTGCGGACAAAAAATCACCACATCTTCATGTAGTAGCGCTGTCACAGCAGCGCTGAAGCATACTGACTTTACATGTAGTAGCGCTGTCACAGCAGCGCTGAAGCTTACTGACATTTACATGTAGTAGCGCTGTCACAGCAGCGCTGAAGCTTACTGACATTTACATGTAGTAGCGCTGTCACAGTAGCGCTGAAGCATACTGACTTTACATGTAGTAGCGCTGTCACAGCAGCGTTGAAGCATACTGACATTTACATGTAGTAGGGCTGTCACAGTAGCGTTGAAGCATACTGACATTACATGTAGAAGCGCTGTCACAGTAGCGTTGAAACATACTGACATTACATGTAGTAGCGCTGTCACAGTAGCGTTGAAGCATACTGACATTACATGTAGAAGCGCTGTCACAGTAGCGCTGAAACATACTGACATTACATGTAGTAGCGCTGTCACAGTAGCGCTGAAGCATACTGACATTACATGTAGTAGCGCTGTCCATTAGTAATAGCGCTGCTCATTCAGACGCTAAAGCACTCACACATAATTATTATTAAAATTTGTGTGGAGTACTCACCAGCCAAGGCGCCACAGGGACCCTCAGGGGTTTCTGGCGCAGTGCCCATGCTTCCCCCAGGGCGAAGAACGCAGTGACCGCACGTGTGGTTTGCGTTCCCGCCAGAGAAGCTCTCCTCATCCCCCAGGGCCGGCAAGGATTCTGCAGGGACTTTGAGTAAATACAGATCCGCCAAGGGAGAGGTTGGGGTACAGCAGCGCTGATACCCCTGAGACCTCTAGACCAACTAGTGATCCAAGTCTCCTGTCCGAATATTAAAATAATAAAATCTTCTGAGGAGCTGCATTAGCAGCGACCATCCTCTGGGACCTCAAATCTTAGACTGGAGCTGAGTAGGAGGAGCCCGAGCTGGAGGGGCCAGCCAGTCATCACTCTTTTGATCTGAGGTAACATCCTGATCTGGGGCTCCGCCTACCCATCAGTAATGAATTACTGTGGCTCTCTTCCTTCATCTGCAGCTGAAAAGGTGTTTTTATTTCATTAAAATAATTTTTAATTAATGTGTCTGTGTTTTTTTAATTTACTACAATAGGATTAATAATTGATAGTTGTCTAATTGACAGCTCTCAATTATTAACCTACCTTAAGGTCACCTTTCAATACTAAGGTGACATTAAGGTGAGATTAACCCATTCGCCACCGCTACAGGGCAATGGGAATAGACGGGCAAAGTGCCAGAAAGGGCGAATCTAATTATAGATTTGCCCTTTCTGGGGTGTCTGGGGGCAGATGTTAGTAGCCAGGGGGGGCACAAAAAAAATGTACCCTCCCTAGGCTATTATTATCTGCCCCCACTCGCTTGCTTTGTCTGTCTGGTGGAGAAAATACAGCGGGAGCCCACGCATTTTTTTTCAACGAATTTACACCTTTAATTAACCCCTACATGTCTGAAATTTAGCACACATATACTCATGTAATTGTATGTTTCAAACATATATAAAAATACATGAAATTACATGGTTAAATGTGTGGAAACAATGTATCATTGCATGTCGGCTTCTGTGATTTCACTGAAGCCGGCAATTGAATTAGCGGCTATTACAGTATGTAGAAGTGTAACAACTATAAATATATGTATATATATATATATATATATATATATATATATATATATGTCACAATGACATATATATATATATATATATATATATATATATATATATATGTGGATTCTATGTGTGGATATGTATTGATTCGATTCTTTATTAAAGCTGTCAGTGTGCTTTTACAGTATAGGCAGGGATGAATTGCCGGCTTTTCTAAAGGACACTGATGCGATTTAATCGCAAGTCACACAGTGTGGTCCGTTTGTAATCCGATTTTTCATCGCTCCCATAGACTTGCATTGGCGATTGTCGACCGACAATCGGTGACAATCGCAGCATGCTGCGATTGTACACGGACGTTTAAAACGGACCACAAAAAATCGGATACTGGGAGCTGCTCCATAGATTAACATAGGTCCGACTGCAATGCGATTTTTCGTCGCCAGTGTGACGCCGGCCTTATTCTAAGTTCCGGGTAGATCCCCCTTGCACAGGGCACACCCCTATTGTTCTACTTCGAACGTTTAAGGGGCCTTCCCTGGTAAGGAACACACAGAGAAAGCGGGGCCTGTTAATACAGTGCACTTTCACGTAGATCACTCACCATTCAGTTGATTAATCTACGGTACCGGAGACGGAGGATGAGCTGGTTCCAAAGAATGTCTCCCACTGGCGGTGGGCTCGTGTCCTGACTTGCTCTGCAGGCTGGTCTTGCTGCTAATACGACTGCCATTGCGTCCTTGCCGATGCTGCTGGCGGCGCTGAAAAGGCTCCTGCATCGACTGCAGCAAAGAGGATGGTGGTAGTGGCTGCGTCGGGTGACGCTGCTGCTGTTGCTCAGCCATGATTTGGATGCTGCAGGAAATGCCACCATTTTTCTGGGGACTCTCCCTTTAAATATCGGGAGGCCCCACCCACCTTGTCTCCTGAGGTTTCAAATCCGGCACACTGTGTGCAGGGATTCCCTTAGCCCCGCACATGCGCAGACCCGGATGGCCGCTGAAGTCACCGGCGCGCTACGTTGCACGCCGGACATCCTCCTGCGCAGACCCGAGCGACCTGGCTTTCCAGCGCACTCTGCTCTAGGACTCGCCAGCTTCCTCCAGTGTCCCCGGCTGTGCGCAGACCCATATGTGAGTCTTGGCGCACGTAGCTGGGGCGCTCCAGCAATCCCCAGCGCACGCAGACCCGTACCAGTGTCAGCTAGGAGACATTTGCTCAAGAGATCTCAGCCTGCACGGTGCTGCACCAACCTACCGGTCGGCGTTACCTCACCAGCGGATGGCATCCTACGTTCCCGGACACCCTCCTGGGTAAGCGTACCGCTTCCTTCTGCAGGTTCCCAAGAGGGCAGGAAACTGAACGGATGCGGAGGAGAAGTACCGCCTTTTTGTTCAGTAGGTTTCCTGTCCTTGTGGGTGGACACCCTCTCTCAGGTGGTGCCGTCATGGGAGAAGGGAAAATAAACATGTGTAATTGTAATAATTTTCTGGAACAATTGCAAGGGTGCCAACACATTTGGCCATGACTGATTAGATAGAGCAACAGAACGTAAGCCCACACGGGTAGGGTCCTCTATACCAGTCACTGTTATAAAGTCCAGTGAACAAACTATTTGTATTTTGTATCTTCTCATCTACAGCACCATGGAATCAATGGTGCTTTAAAAATAATAAATCTACATACATTCTCCTTTCTCCAAGAACTGTATATGTTGTGAGCCGTATCCAAGGCAATAGTACCCTGAAATATCTACTGGTAAAAACTACTTACCAATCTTGACACACCAGATCTGTGCGTTCTTGGAGTGATTAAATTTCTTGGGCTACCAAAAGATCCAATAGGCAGAGAAGAAGGAGATCGAGATGGAGGACTACAGGTCACTGGGGATAAGGAGAGGTGATCTAGCATTTTATTAGAGGATTGCATCTTGAACACGTCGCTGCTGTCATCAAGGTTTTCAGGCATAACATTTTCTCCATTTTTTATTCTTCTTAAATAGTCCTTCAGTAAAAGCTGCGTTGGTGTCTCACTCAGCCAGTATAGAAATAACTCATCTACTTTCATTTTTAAAACTGGCTGTAAAACCTTGTTGGCAGGCATGATAACGCTTATCAGAGCGGAGTTACTCCTCCTACTCACCAAGTCCAAACTAGAGGGGCCTGTAATACAAAGAAAAACATAATGAACATGCCATGTATTAGCCACAAAGTCACTTCTTTGGGTTGACCAGACATTCAGGTCTTTAGGACAACACTATGCCAGTACACCCAGTGTGTATCAAGCACATTTTGGACCACACCTAGCATTGCCTCTGCGCCCATTTCTGATTCCATTTGTGTGTTTTTCAAAGTCTGTTATTAGTGCTCGCCTATGGCTTATGTTTTTGTTTTCCGCTTTGCGGGCGGAAGTTAGGGATTTCAGATGTTTTTGCCAGATTCAGCCATAGTAACTTTTTTGGCACAATTATTTGTTAAGTAAGGCAATATTTTGGGGCAATTTTTGTGCCATTTTTCACAATGTGCGACTTTTGGCACCAAAAAGTTGCAAAACTGTTCAAAACGTCAAATTTATGAATTGTGTGAACCAGAAAACTGGCAACAAAATGGAAACTAATATTTAAAAAAAAGGAAGCGACTAAAAAAAATATAAAGCTAAATGATGAATCTGGGCAGACCTTCTGGTTTTAAGTAATGGGACCCTGGGAGTCAGAACCAGCATTGTGGAAGTAGTACTGATGATGAGTGCCTATCGACATCACAGGCGTTTATCTAGCAGTGGAGAATTTTGCCATCCGGGTCTTATTCACACAGTGTATAGGAAACATGGTGTCATCGGGTACAGCTAACAGAGCTTAAACCGGAGGTAGATTAAGAGAGCCACAGAGAAATGGAAAAAAAAAAAAAAAAAAGGTTAACACAACCTCTATATAATTATTTATGAGGAAGGCTAGGGCTACGCATTGGCTGCAACAGCTGTCACGTGACTTAAGTTTGCTGCCGTTTTGATCCACAATAGAAGTGAATGGGGTAACAGAGCGTTAACTACACTACTACGACAAAGGAAGAAAAAAAAAATTTTTTTTTTGCTTGTCACGTTTGTGTATGTGTCACAAAACAGAGTAGCCAACCAAACTTCAGTTGAGGCAAAAGTCGCAGTGTAGATCTAACCTAAGATTGGGGGGTAACAACTCTGTCCATACAGGTCAATACAGAAATATATATTATGGTATTTTTCGGACTATAAGATACTTTTCTCCTCCAAAAATGTGGAGGAAAACGAGGGGTGCGTTTTATAGTCCAGATGTACCAGCTCTGGTGGGGAGGTGGGGGAGCAGCATCGGCAGAGCAAAGGGTCACCAAAAGCAGGAGCAGGCGGCTAACTCCTGTACCCGGTGCTAAAAGAGAAATGAATATTCGCAGCATTCCACGCCCATCAGGCACTTATGGACAGTTTAGAGTACGTTCCATCTCTCTAGGCCACACTGGTGCCAACATATTCATAAATAGAATACAAATGAAATTTAATAATTGAAATCTCCTTCAGACATCACTAGAGACACAACAATGTCTGCACGCAGCTAATACACACACTGTTCTGAAGAAAAAAAAAAAAGTTTTTAACCACTCAAGAAAAAGTTAAGCCAAATTAGACAGGTATAAGCCCACCCATACACACAGCTCCCATACTCCTCACATACATGACAGCCAGTACAGCATAATACATACATGGCTGCTGGACCCTATCGACAGGTATAAGCCCCCTACACACAGCTCCTGTACCCTACAGACAGGTATAAGCCCCCTATACACACACAGTTCCTGTACACTATAGACAGGTGTAAGCCCCCTATACACACAGCTCATGTACCCTATAGACAGGTATAAGCCCCCTATACACACACAGTTCCTGTACACTATAGACAGGTGTAAGCCCCCTATACACACAGCTCATGTACCCTATAGACAGGTATAAGCCCCCATACACACAGTTCCTGTACCCTACAGACAGGTATAAGCCCCCTATACACACACAGTTCCTGTACACTATAGACAGGTGTAAGCCCCCTATACACACAGCTCATGTACCCTATAGACAGGTATAAGCCCCCTATACACACACAGTTCCTGTACACTATAGACAGGTGTAAGCCCCCTATACACACAGCTCATGTACCCTATAGACAGGTATAAGCCCCATACACACAGTTCCTGTACCCTATAGACAAATATAAACTCCTCCTCATATACACACACAGCTCCTGTCCCTATGACTCATAAGCTCCCATACACAGCTCCTGTACCTTATAGACAGGTATAAGCCCCCTCATACACAAAGTTCCTGCACCCTATAGACAGGTGTAAGCCCCCTATACAGACAACTCCTGTACCCTATAGACAGGTATAAGCCCCCTATACAAACAGCTCCTGTACCCTATAGACAGGTGTAAGCCCCCTACACAGACAGCTCCAGTACCCTATAGACAGGTATAAGCCCCCATACAGTTCCTGTACCCTATAGACAGTATAAGCCCACCCATATACACACAGCTCCTGTACCCTATAGACAGGTATAAGCCCCTCCTCATATACACACACAGCTCCTGTACCCTATAGACAGGTTTAACCCCTTAACGACCGCCGATACGCCTTTTAACGGCGGTCATTAAGGGTACTTAAACCACAGCGCCGTTAATTAACGGCGCTGTGGAAAAAGTGAATAGCGCCCCCCAGAGGCGCATTTTCTCCGGGGTCTCGGCTACCGATGTTGCGATCGCCGTTATTAACCCTATAACGGCGACCGCAAAAAAAAAAAAAAGTTGTGCCATTTAATTTCTCTGTCCTCTGATGTCATCGGACATCAGAGGACAGAGAAAAAGGGTCCCCAGGACCCCCATGTGGCCCCCGATCCCCTGCATGTGGCCCCAGGGCCCTCCGGTGTCCCCCGGTGCCGGCGCTGTGAAGAAAATGGCGGGCGCATGCTCAGTGCGCCCACCGCTATGTGGCGCTATGTGCTGGGGGAGATGGGTAAATATTCTCTGGGGTCTCGGCTACCGGGGGTAGCCGAGACCCCAGAGAACATGATCCGGGTCGATATTCACCGATCCCGGTGTTGCGATCGCGGCTATGCAAGCATAGACGCGATCGCAAAAAAAATAAATAAATGATTTCTCTCCCCTCTGATGTGATCGCACATCAGAGGGGAGAACATAAGGGTCCCCATGTCCCCCTGAACCCCCCCTATACTTACCGGTGTCCTCTGGCAGGTCCCCCTGGCCTCCGATCCTCCCGGTCTTCTTCCTGCAAAAAAAAAAAATGGCGGGCGCATGCGCAGTGCGCCCGCCGATCTGCTTGGTGGCAGATTCAAATTTTTTTTCATTCATTCTCCAGAAAGTGCATTTTGATCACTGTGATAAACTATCACAGTGATCAAAATAAAAAAAAAAACAGTACATAACCCCCCAATTTATCACCCCCTTAGTTAGGGACATATAATAAAAATAGAAATTATATTTATTTTCATTTTTCTGTTAGGGTTATAATTAGGATTAGGGTTAGCATTAGGGTTATAATTAGCGTTAGGGTTAAGCTGGGTTCATACTGCGTTATGGCAGTCCGTTAGACGGACTGCGTTACACCGCGGTATAACGCGGTGTAACGCAGTCCGTTAACGCTGCCATTCACCCCCATTTGAGGGCGCATCGCGACGCATGCCGTAAAGCGGCATGCGTTTGCGACGTGCCATCATTCAGTGACGGAGCCTCGGACGCGGGCTGCAGCGTTTGGGCTCCGTCACCGCTAGCGCAGATGAATCATCTGCTGATTCCTCTGCGCTAGCGGGTATAGCATAAAGCGATTGCGTTATGCTATACCGTTATCAGCCCGTCAACGCTATGTGTTGAACGGGCTGGTAAAACGCAAAATGAACCTAGCCTTAGGGTTAGGGTTATAATTAGGGTTTATAATTAGGGTTACAATTAGGGTTTAGGGTTACAATTAGGGTTAGGGTTACAATTAGAATTAGGGTTAAATTAGGTTAGGGTTACAATTAGTTGGGTTATATTGGTTAGGTTACATTAGGGTTGGAATTAGGGTTGGGATTTAGGTTAGGATTAGGGTTGGGATGGTTATAGGTTGTGTGATAGGGTTGGAGCTAGAATTGAGGGATTTCAATATTTAGGCAATAGGGGGTCTCCTAACACTCGTAGGCTTTCAAAGCAATGGCCTCCCTCCACCGAGCCCTGCGTGCCCCAAACATGGGTTACCCCATATGGGTACAGCGTACTCAGGACAAATTGCACACCAATTTTGGGGTTCTAATTTCTCCTGTTACCCTTGGGAAAATAAAAAATAGCTGGCTAAAAAAATCATTTTTGAGAAAAAAAATGATTTTTTATTTTCACAGCTCTGCGTTTATAAATTTCTGTGAAACACTTGGGGGTTCAAAGTGCTCACCACACATCTAGATAAGTTCCTTAAGGGGTCTAGTTTCCAAAATGGGGTCACTTGTGGGGGGTTTCCACTGTTTAGACACATCAGGGGGTCTCCAAACACGACGTGGCTTTCAAAAAGGCAAATGGCGCTCCCTCCCTTCCGAGCCCTGCCGTGCGCCCAAACAGTGGTTTACCCCAACATATGGGGTATCAGCGTACTCAGGACAAATTGCACACCAATTTTGGGGTTCTAATTTCTCCTGTTACCCTTGGGAAAATAAAAAATAGCTGGCTAAAAAATCATTTTTGAGAAAAAAAATGATTTTTCATTTTCACGGCTCTGCGTTTATAAATTTCTGTGAAGCACTTGGGGGTTCAAAGTGCTCACCACACATCTAGATAAGCTCCTTGGGGTCTAGTTTCCAAAATGGTGTCACTTGCAGGGGGTTTCTACTGTTTAGGTACATCAAGGGCTCTGCAAACACAACATGACACCCGCAGAACATTCCATCAAAGTCTGCATTACAAAATGGCGCTCCTTCCCTTCCAAGCACTCCCATGCGCCCAAACAGTGGTTTCACCCCACATATGGGGTATCAGCGTACACAGGAAAAATTGCACAACAACTTTTTGGGTCCAATTTCTCCTGTTACCCTTGGGAAAATAAAAAAAATAGCGGGCTAAAGAATCATTTTTGAGGAAAATAATTATTTATTATTTTCACGGCTCTACGTTTATTAATTTCTGTGAAGCACTTGGGGGTTCAAAGTGCTCACCACACATCTAGATAAGTTCCTTAAGGGGTCTAGTTTCCCAAATGGTGTGATTTGTGGGGGGTTTCGACTGTTTAGGCGTATCAGGGGCTCTCCAAACGCGACATGGCGTCCAATTTCAATTCCAGCCAATTTTGGTTTGAAAAAGTCAAACGGCGCTCCTTCCCTTCCAAGCCCTGCCGTTCGCCCAAACAGTGGTCCCACCCCACATATGGGGTATCAGCGTACTCAGGACAAATTGGACAACAACTTTTGTGGTCTAATTTCTCCTGTTACCCTTGGGAAAATAAAAAATTGGGGACTAAACGATCAGGTTTGTGGAAAAAAGGGTCATTAGACCTACCGCTAATTAGGTTTCCAGGAGTCCATCCTGACAGCACCATGGGGACGTCCTCCTCTTTGCTGGGACAGGAAACATACAAGAGATTAAAAGTCCCCTCCCCGCCCCCTTTTCCTCAGTGTTGTATCAAGAACCATGACATGTATAATGCACAAAACACTTTAATTATTGAAAATCATATTACAGCATATGACGTATTGAAGAGGGAGGGAGCTACCAGTGCTGTCAGGATGGACTCCTGGAAACCTAATTAGCGGTAGGTCTAATGACCCTTTTCGAGGACGTCCCTCCTGACAGCACCATGGGGAGTACCAAAGAAAGCTCCTTAGGGTGGGATCACCGCCTGCAGAACTTTCCTACCAAAGGCCGTCTGCCGGTTAGAAAGTACATCTATCTTATAATGTTTGCAGAATGTATCAATTCTAGCCCATGTTGCCGCCTTACAAATTTGTTCCAGAGAGGCGCTGCCCTCTCTGCCCAGGAGGCAGCTAATGCTCTGGTTGAGTGGGCCTTTAGGCCCGCCGGAGGTTCTGACCCTTCAGCTAAATAGGCCTCTGAAATTAAAGAGGTAATCCATCTAGCGATGGAAGGTTTAGACGCCTTTTTCCCTTTACTGATTCCTCCGTAGAGGACAAATAGGTTCGAATCTATACGCCAGTCTTTAGTGGCATCTATGTAGTCTAGTACCACCTTTCTGACATCCAACGAATGGAGCCTCAGCTCCTTTTCGTTGGAAGGGTTATCACAGAAAGAAGGTAAGATAATCTCCTGATTACGGTTACTATCTGAAGCAACCTTGGGTAAGAAAGCAGGATCCAACCTTAACAGAATGCTGTCGTCCCTAACCTGAAAATATGGGTCTCTAGTGGATAGAGCCTGAATTTCACCTATTCTTTTAGCAGTGGTAATTGCTACCAGGAAAGCTGCTTTCCTGGTAAGCAAGGAAATAGGCATTGTGCTGTTATTACGGAATGAATCATTACATAAAGCCCTGAGTACCAGAGTAAGGTCCCATATTGGGAGACACTGTCTAATCGTGGGCCGTAGTCTCTGAATAGCTTTAACAAATCTTATCACCCATGGGTGAGAAGCTAGTGAGTAGTCTAAGAAGGAGCTTAATGCAGCGATCTGAACTTTTAGGGTACTGGGTCTGAGTCCCATGTTGAAGCCTGACTGGAGGAAATCTAAAATCTTAGGAATGTCCGGAGTGCCTGTCACCAAGTCGGACCCGCCACTCACTGTACAGAAGCGTTTCCAGATTCTGAGATAGATAGCCGATGTGACTGGCTTTCTACTGGCCTGGATTGTGGTTATGACCTGGTCAGATAAGCCTTTGGCCTTCAAGGTCACCCTCTCAGGATCCAGGCTGAGAGATGTAATCTCTTCAGGTCCGGATGATGGATCGGACCTTGATGAATTAAGTCCGGATTCAGAGGCAGCTCTAAGGGGTTTTCGATTGACATGTCTGTTAGTAGAGAAAACCAGCTCCTCTTTGGCCAATAAGGGGCGATCATTATTACTGTAGCCCGATCCTCCTTGATCTTCCGTAATACGGCCGGGATGAGCGCTAGAGGTGGGAATGCATATAACAGATGTTCTTCCCATTTCTGGCTTAAGGCATCCAATCCCTCTGGATCGTCCAAGGGGTTCAGGGAGAAAAAACCTGGGAATCTTCGCATTTCTTCTGTTTGCAAATAGGTCTATTTGAGGTGTTCCCCACCTCCGACATAGATCTCTGAAGATATCCTGGTTTAGTTCCCACTCCGTAGGACTCACTTTCTTTCTGCTCAGGTAGTCTGCTATTACATTCTGGGAACCTTCCAGGTGGACTGCCGTTAAGGAAAGGACGACCTGCTCTGCCCAGGTGAATATCATCTCTGCCAACTGTTGAAGGGGTCGATGTCTGGGACCTCCTTGGTGATTCAAAAACGAAACTGCTGTGATGTTGTCCGAGTAAATCCTGATATGCTGATTTTTGAGTTCGGATTGGTTCCTTCTTAGGGCTTCCCATACAGCGTAGAGCTCCTTGAAGTTTGAGGATCGATACTGGATTTCTTCTGGCCATCTGCCCTGTAGTATTCTGCCCTTCAGATGAGCTCCCCAACCCCAGGAACTGGCGTCCGTGGTAACTTTTACATAAGGAGAGGTCGACCATCTTACTCCTAACTTTAGATTGTCTGGCTGCATCCACCAAAGGAGAGACTCTTTTACCGTCTTTGACAGATGTAATGTCCTGTCTATCGAGCTGTAGTTCCGATTCCATGACGAAAGAATCTCTTTCTGAAGGGGTCTTGAGTGGAACTGTGCCCATCTGACGCATGGAATGCAAGCCGTCATCTGACCTAGAACCTTCATGGCGGATCTTATAGAGGGCTGGTGCTTCATTAGAACCTTCGTTACATCCTGTATGAACTCTCGCTTCTTCCGAGGTAAGAAAGAGATTCTTCGACTTGAATCCAGTATAACACCCAGGAAGACTTTCTTTTGTTCGGGAACTAGATCTGACTTTTCCCAATTTATTATCCAACCCAGATAATTGAGTATGGAAATGCAGCGATCTCTGTGTTCGACCAGCGCCTCTTCTGTTCGCGCCACTATAAGAAAATCGTCCAAGTATGGAACAATAATAGTACCTCTGCTTCTTAGAAAGGCCACAATCTCCGAGACCAATTTTGAGAATATTCGGGGAGCCGAGGCCAGCCCGAAGGGTAGGCATTGAAACTGAACGTGGCAGGTCCGGGTCGGTAACTGCACTGCAAACCTGAGAAGACTTTGTGATGAGTGATGAACTGGGACATGGTAGTATGCACTCTTCAGATCGAGAGTGCACATGAACGCGTCCTTGTCTATAAGGTGGGTTGCAGACCTGATTGATTCCATCCGGAACCTCTTGTATGTGACCCAATAGTTTAGGGGTTTCAGATTTATTATAGTACGGGATTCTCCGGACGGTTTTAAGATAGTGAAGAGGGAGGAATAGTGACCCTTGCCTAACTCTGCCCGGGGAACAGGAATTATGACAGAAAGCCTTAGTAGGTCCTGGAGATCTGTCCACATGACCGAGTCTGTGGAGATCACCGTAGGGGGAACATATCTTTCGGGTGGCGGAGCGCAACACTCTATCCGATAACCTTCCGCTATAGTTCTGCGAACCCACTGATTCTGAGTAACCAGTTCCCAGTTTGTTGCAAAATAACGGAGTCGTCCGCCAATAAAGTTGGCGTCATTGTCTCCTAGTTCTATGTGAGGAGCCAAAGAACGTATTCTTGTTCTTTCCTCCCTGGGAATGGTAACTCTTATATGATCCTTCCATGCAGGGACAGGAAACACACTGAGGAAAAGGGGGCGGGGAGGGGACTTTTAATCTCTTGTGTGTTTCCTGTCCCAGCAAAGAGGAGGACGTCCCCATGGTGCTGTCAGGAGGGACGTCCTGGAAAATATGACTTTTTATTTTCATGCCCGGGAGTTATAAACTTCTGTGAAGCACTTGGGGGTTAAAAGTGCTCACCACACATCTACATAAGTTCCTTAGGGGGTCTAGTTTCCAAAATGGTGTCACTTGTGGGGGGTTTCCACTGTTTAAACACATTAGGGTCTCTACAAACGCGACATGGCGTCCAGCCAATTCTGAGTTGAAAAAGTCAAACGGCGCTCCTTCCCTTCCAAGCTCTGCCATGCACCCAAACAGTGGTTTACCCCAACATATGGGGTATCAGCATGCTCAGGACCAGGGTGGATTTGATTTAAATCAAACTGATTTAAATCACGATTTAAATCACGATTTAAATCACTAGTCAGTAAGGCTTGATTTAAATCAGTGATTTAAATCAAAGTTTCTACCAGACCGGTATATCTAATTTCATCATGTGTGATACGCCCCAGACTGGTGTATCTAATTTCATCATGCGCGATATGCCCCAGACCGGTGTATCTAATCCCATAATGCGATACACTACACTCAGCCCTGTATCTAGATACATGCAGTGTGTCATGTGCTGTGAATAATCCCAGTGTGTGATACTCTCCACGTATCTGTGCTCAGTTTATAATACAGCGAGCAGCATGGACTAACAGAATAGATGCTGCCGGTCGTCCTCAGTGACAGCCTACTTGTCAGTATCACTGGCAGTCCCCAACAAAATGGCTCCGCTCTGTGAGCCTAAACTACATCCTCTGTTATTACAAACACCTAGTAACGGAGGAGAGAAGTCACACGTGATCATTTTCTTGTCTGCTTGCCCTTCCTCCTCACACTTAGATTCACATTCTTCTTGTGTTGTGCAGATCTATTACACTCCAAACAATCAGAAACATATTGTCTAACTTCTTGGACTTGGCACTGAAGGGTTGATTCTGTATTCATATAGGTTTGTAGAACAATAGGATTAAGGTCTTTTTCTCAACTCTGTTCATGTTGTAACATTTTTGCCGTGAAGAAGAAGCTGGGACCTCTGCGGAATCAAATTCCGCTTTTGAGAACTGCGTAAGTAAAGCGAGCGTCTGTGATAATATAGGAGAGAAACTGCCCACTAATCCTACAGAAACCTCTGGAAGAGCATGGCATTGTGAATGTTACACATATACAGCCTTTATTCTACTGAGTTAAACAACTCAGCTTTATCTCATGATGGAAGAACCTTTGGATGGTAAAATATTTTCCTCAAAAAGCAGTTTATTGAAAAAAATCCAATTTAAATCAAAAAAATCCGATTTAAATCAAAAAAATCCGATTTAAATCAAAAAAATCCGATTTTTTTGATTTTTTTAAAAAAATCATTGATTTTTATCCACCCTGCTCAGGACAAATTGCACAAAAACTTTTGGGGTCTTGTTACCCTTGGGAAAATAAAAATTGGGGTGAACAGATCGTTTTTGTGGAAAAAATATGATTTTTTATTTTCACGGCTCTATGTTATAAACTTCTGTGAAGCACTTGGAGGTTCAAAGTGCTCACCACACATCTAGATAAGTTCCTTAGGGGGTCTAATTTCCAAAATGGGGTCACTTGTGATGGGTTTCCACTGTTTAGACACATCAGGGCCTCTACAAACGCGACATGGCGTCCAGCCAATTCTGCGTTGAAAAAGTCAAATGTCGCTTCTTCCCTTGCGACCTCTGCCGTGCGCCCAAAAGTGGTTTACCCCCACATATGGGGTATTGGCTTATTCAGGAGAAATTGCACAACAAATTTTGTGGTTCATTTTTTCTTTTAACAGTTGTGAAATTAAAAAAATAGGTTCCGAAGTAAAGTTTTTGCAAAAAAAGTTAATGTTAATTTTTTCCTTCCACATTGCTTCAGTTCCTGTGAAGCACGTAAAGGGTTAATAAACTTCTTGAATGTGGTTTTGAGCTCCTTGAGGGGTGCAGTTTTTAGAATGGTGTCACTTTTGGGTATTTTCTATCGTATAGACCCCTCAAAGTGACTTCAAATGTGATGTGGTCCCTAAAATAAAAATGGTGTTGTAAAAATGAGAAATCGCTGGTCAACTTTTAACCCTTATAACTTCGTAACAAAAAAAAATTTTGGTCCCAAAATTGTGCTGATGTAAAGTAGACATGTGGGAAATGTTATTTATTAAGAAATTTGTGTGACATATCTCTCTGATTTAAGGGCATAAAAATTTAAAGTTTGAAAATTGTTAAATTTTCAAAATTTTCGCCATATTTCCGTTTTTTTCATAAATAAACACAAGTCATATCAAAGAAATTTTACCACTAACGTGAAGTACAATATGTCACGAAAAAACAATCTCAGAATCAGCGGGATTCGTTAAAGCGTTCCAGAGTTATAACCTCATAAAGTGACAGTGGTCAGAATTGTAAAAATTGGCCCTGTCATTAAGCTGCAAAATGGCTGTCACTAAGGGGTTAAGCCCCCATACACAGCTCCTGTACCTTATAGACAGGTATAAGCCCCCATACACAGCTCCTGTACCTTATAGACAGGTATAAGCCCCGTCATACACACAGTTCCTGCACCCTATAGACAGGTATAAGACCCCTATACACACAGCTCCTGTACCCTATAGACAGGTGTAATCCCACTATACAGACAGCTCCTGTACCCTATAGACCGGTATATTCCTGTACCCTATAGACAGTATAAGCCCCCCCATAGACAGCTCCTGTACCCTATAGACAGGTATAAGCCCCCCCTCATACACACACAGCTCTTGTACCCTATAGACAGCTATGTCGCCCATAAACACAGCTCCTGTACCCTAGAGACAGGTATAAGCCCCCATACACAGATCCTGCACCCTATAGATAGGTATAAGCCCCCATACACAGCTCCCGTACCCTATAGACAGGTATTAGCCCCCCTCATACACACACAGCTCCTGTACCCTACAGACAGGTGTGAGCCCCCCTCATACACACACATCTCCTGTACCCTATAGACAGGCATAAGCCCCTCCTCATACACACTGTACCCTATAGACAGGTGTAAGCCCCCTACACAGACAGCTCCTGTACCCTATAGACAGGTGTAAGCCCCCTATACAGACAGCTCCTGTACCCTATAGACAGGTATAAGCCCCCATACACAGTTCCTGTACCCTATAGACAGGTGTAAGCCCCTGTACAGACAGCTCCTGTACCCTATAGACAGGTGAAAGCCCCCATACACAGCTCCTGTACCCTATAGACAGGTGTAAGCCCCTGTACAGACAGCTCCTGTACCCTATAGACAGGTATAAACCTCCATATACAGCTCCTGTACCCTATAGACAGATATAAGCCCCCCTCATACACACACAGCTCCTGTACCCTATAGACAGGTATAACCCCCCCTCATACACACACAGCTCCTGTACCCTATAGACAGGTATAAGCCCCCCCATACACAGCTCCTGTACCCTATAGACAGGTATAAGCCCCCCCATACACAGCTCCTGTACCCTATAGACAGGTATAAGCCCCCCCTCATACACAGCTCCTGTACCCTATAGACAGGTATAACCCCCCCTCATACACAGCTTCTGTACCCTATAGACAGGTATAAGCCCCCCTCATACACACACAGCTCCTGTACCCTATAGACAGGTATAAGCCTCCCTCATACACACACAGCTCCTGTACCCTATAGACAGGTATAAGCCCCCTATTCACACAGCTCCCTATAGACAGGTGTAAGCCCCCTATACAGACAACTCCTGTACAGTCATGGCCAAAAGTTTTGAGAATGACACAAATATTATATTTTCACATGATCTGCTGCCCCCTGGTTTTTATGTGTGTTTGACAGATGTTTTTATCACAGACAGAAATATAATAATTGCAAACATATGAGTAACAAAAGCTTATATTGACAGTTAGAATGAGTTAATGCAGCAAGTCAATATTTGCAGTGTTGACCCATCTTCTTCAGGACTTCTGCAATTCTCCCTGGCATGCTCTCAATCAACTTCTGGACCAAATCCTGACTGATAGCAGTCCATTCTTGCACAATCAATGCTTTCATTTTGTCAGAATTTTTAGGTTTTTGTTTGTCCACCCGTCTCTTGATGATTGACCACAAGTTCTCAATGGGATTAAGATCTGGGGAGTTTCCAGGCCATGGACCCAAAATCTCTATTTTTTGTTCCCTGAGCCATTTAGTTATCACCTTTGCTTTACGGCAAGGTGCTCCATCATGCTGGAAAAGGCATTGTTGATCGCCAAACTCCACTTGGAGGGTTGGGAGAAGTTGCTCTTGGAGGACATTCTGGTACCATTCTTTATTCATGGCTGTGTTTTTAGGCAAGACTGTGAGAGCCGATTCCCTTGGCTGAGAAGCAACCCCACACATGAATGGTTTCAGGATGCTTAACAGTTGGCATGAGACAAGACTGGTGGTAGCGCTCACCTTGTCTTCTCCGAATGAGGCGTTTTCCTGATGTCCCAAACAATCGAAAAGGGGATTCATCAGAGAAAATAACTTTACCCCAGTCCTCAGCAGTCCACTGCCTGTACCTTTTGCAGAATATCAGTCTGTCCATGATGTTTTTTCTGGAGAGAAGTGGCTTCTTTGCTGCCCTCTTGAGACCAGGCCTTGCTCCAGAGTCTCCGCCTCACAGTGCGTGCAGATGCACTCACACCTGCCTGCTGCCATTCCTGAGCAAGCTCTGCACTGCTGGTAGCCCGATCCCGCAGCTGAAACACTTTTAAGAGACGTTCCTGGCACTTGCTGGTCTTTCTTGGGCGCCCTGGAGCCTTTTTGGCAACAATGGAACCTCTCTCCTTGAAGTTCTTGATGATGCGATAGATTGTTGACTGAGGTGCAATCTTTCTAGCTGCGATACTCTTCCCTGTTAGGCCATTTTTGTGCATTGCAATGATGACTGCACGTGTTTCTTTAGAGATAACCATGGTTAACAGAAGAGAAACAATGATGCCAAGCACCAGCCTCCTTTTAAAGTGTCCAGTGGTGTCATTCTTACTTAATCATGACAGATTGATCTCCAGCCATGTCCTCATCAACACCCACACCTGTGTTAATGGAGCAATCACTGAAAAGAGGTTAGCTGGTCCTTTTAAGGCAGGGCTGCAATGATGTTGAAATGTGTTTTGGGGGATAAAGTTCATTTTCTAGCCAAATATTGACTTTGCAAGTAATTGCTGTTAAGCTGATCACTCTTTATAACATTCTGGAGTATATGCAAATTGCCATTAGAAAAAGTGAAGCAGTAGACTTTGTAAAAATTAATATTTGTGTCATTCTCAAAACTTTTGGCCATGACTGTACCCTATAGACAGGTATAAGCCCCCCTCATACACACACAGCTCCTGTACCCTATAGACAGGTATAAGCCCCCCATATACACACAAGCTCCTGTACCCTATAGACAGGTATAAGCCCCCCTCATACACACACAGCTCCTGTACCCTATAGATAGGTATAAGCCTCCCTCATACACACACAGCTCCTGTACCCTATAGACAGGTATAAGCCCCCATATACACACACAGCTCTGTACCCTATAGACAGGTATAAGCCCCCTCATACACACACGCTCCTGTACCCTATAGACAGGTATAAGCCCACCACCCTCATATACACATACACACAGCTCCTGTACCCTATAGACAGGTATAAGCCCCCTCATACACACACAGCTCCTGTACCCTATAGATAGGTATAAGCCTCCCTCATACACACACAGCTCCTGTACCCTATAGACAGGTATAAGCTTCCTCATACACACACAGCTTCTGTACCCTATAGACAGGTACAAAGCCTCCCTCATACACACACAGCTCCTGTACCCTATAGACAGGTGTAAGCCCCCCTCATACACACACAGCTTCTGTACCCTATAGACAGGTATAAAGTCCTCCTCATACACACACAGCTCCTGTACCCTATAGACAGGTATAAGCCCCCCATATACACACACAGCTCCTGTACCCTATAGACAGGTATAAGCCCCCCATATACACACACAGCTCCTGTACCCTATAGACAGGTATAAGACCCCCTCATACACACACAGCTCCTGTACCCTATAGACAGGTATAAGCCCCCCTCATACACACACAGCTCCTGTACCCTATAGACAGGTATAAGCCCTCCCACCCATACACACAGTTCCTGTGGTAACAGAACACACGTTACCCCGTCGCTAGGTTACAAGGCAGCACATACCACAACCCACGCAGCAGCTGCTCAGTACCCGGTCCCTCCAGGCTGCACGCACTGACAGGAATGTAGTAACTGGCAGCACACACTTCCGCTCTGGAGACCGCTCTTTACACCTGAGTAGAAGGCTCGGCGGAAGCCGACATAACTTGTAGCGGGGGGGCGAGCGCAGAGCTGGCGGCAGTCATGTGACCCGGCAGGAAGGGGAGGGGATTCGTGTCACTGCTGCAGTGCTGCTGCGGAAGTGATGGAGACGTTGGAGAGCACGGGTCTGTTGTGCTGTACAATAGGGGTGACACTCGGGCACTGAGCAATGGGGTGTGAAAGGGAAGCTTGTGATGCTTTGCGAGAGGGTGTCCGACAAGGTGGTCTACGTGGTGGGTGATGGGTGTAATGGGCAGCACGGTGTCTCTTTGCAGCACTGGGGTCCTGGGTTCTAATCCCATCAAGGACATCTCCAAGGAGTTAGTATGTTCTTAGTTTCCTCCGATTTCCTCCCACACTCCAAAGACAGACTGATAAGGAAATTAGATTGTGAGCCTCAATGGGGACAGTGACGATAATGTCTGCGAAATTAATAACGGTGTATATACACAGGGATTGATGTGGGCGATGCTCTGCTCACAGAGATTATCGTGGGTGATGCTCTGCACACGGAGATGATTGTCGTGGGCGATGCTCTGTACATGGAGATGGATGTCGTGGGTGATGCTCTGCAGTGGACATGGATGTCATGGGCGATGCTCTGCACACGGAGATGAAATGATTGTCATGGGCGATGCTCTGCACATGGACATGATTGTCGTGGGCGATGCTCTGTACATGGAGATGGATGTCGTGGGCGATGCTCTGCACATGGAGATGATTGTCTTGGGTGATGCTCTGCAGTGGAGATGGATGTCGTGGGCGATGCTCTGCACATGGAGATGATTGTCGTGGGCGATGCTCTGTACATGGAGATGGATGTCGTGGGCGATGCTCTGCACATGGAGATGATTGTCTTGGGTGATGCTCTGCAGTGGAGATGGATGTCGTGGGCGATGCTCTGCACATGGAGATGGATGTCGTGGGTGATGCTCTGCACATGGAGATGGATTTCGTGGGTGATGCTCTGCACATGGAGATGGATGTCGTGGGTGATGCTCTGCACGCGGAGATGGGTGTCGTGGGTGATGCTCTGCACGCGGAGATGGGTGTCGTGGGTGATGCTCTGCACGCGGAGATGGGTGTCGTGGGTGATGCTCTGCACGCGGAGATGGGTGTCGTGGGTGATGCTCTGCACGCGGAGATGGGTGTCGTGGGTGATGCTCTGCACACGGAGATGGGTGTCGTGGTGATGCTCTGCACACGGAGATGGATGTTGTGAGTGATACTCTGCACATGGAGATGGATGTCGTGGGTGATGCTCTGCACACTGAGATGGATGTCGTGGGTGATACTCTGCAGTGGAGATGGATGTCGTGGGTCATGCTCTGCACACGGAGATGGATGTTGTGGGTGATGCTCTGCACATGGAGATGGATGTCGTGGGCAGTGCTCTGCAGTGGAGATGGATGTCGTGGGCGATGCTCTGCACGCGGAGATGATTGTCGTGGGCGATGCTCTGCACGGTGTGATGATTGTCGTGGGCGATGCTCTGGAGTGGAGATGTTGTGGGTGATGCTCTGGAGTGGAGTTGGATGTCGTGGGTGATGCTCTGCAGTGGAGATGGATGTCGTGCGTGATGCTCTGCACACGGAGATGGATGTGGGTGAAGCTCTGCACACGGAGATGGATGTCTTGGGTGATGCTCTGCACACGGAGATAGATGTCATAGGTGATGCTCTGCAGTGGAGATGGATGTCGTTATGAGGACGCCGATACAGTTCAAAGCAATGATGGAGGAGAGAGCGTCAGATGACGCTCCCTCTCCCATCATTCCCCTCTGACACTGCGTCACTTTATCGCTCACCCACTGTGTGCCGGGCCCGGGCAGTGCAGCATCTGCACAGGTGACAGCAGCCGCCGTGTTGGTGAAGCCTGTGGCGGCAGCGGGGACCAGGAACAGGCGGCTCCGGAGGGGGGTATTCTCACCTCTCCGCTCCCCCTTTATGAGCTGGCAGGGGGGGGGCGCGTTGACCGAGCCACCCGGGAGGGGGATGCTGCAGAGGCTCAGCCATCTGGAGGATCCGGGGATGAACATGGAGGTGTATGGGACCAGCGGCAGAGAGATGTCTTCTGCTCGTGTGTCGTCGTCCTCGGCCCCTTGTGACACCAGCACCGTTTCCTCTATGCTCTGCCCTTGCTCCCTGCTCTCTTTTGCCCCATGTCCTCGTAGGTCCCCAGGTTCAGATCATTGTGCTCCTCCGAGCCCCCGTACACGCCTTGTCCCTCCTTCCCTGGTCCCCCAATGCTCCCCATCTCCCATGCCCTGAGTCCTCCTGCACCCCCCCATGCATTCCCTGCCCCTTGTCGCCGTGTGACCAGTCTGCCTTGCTCTCAAGTCTCCCCTGCATCCCCTTGTTCTCCCGTCTCTCTTGTTTCCTTGCGACCCTTTCTCACTGTGTGTCCCCATCTACCCTGTCCTCGTAATCCCTGTGCTCCCAAGTCTCCCACCCACGCCCCGTCTTCCCCTGTCCCCCTGCAGCCCGTCTCCCCGTGCATCCCTATCTACTCTGCCCTCGGAGTCCCCTTGCCCCTAGAGGGGTATTATGTTCTATGGGGGGGTACATTATATTCTATAGGGAGGTGGGCTGTATTATATTCTATGGGGGGTACATTATATTCTATGAGGGGGTACATTATATTCTGTGGGGGGTACATTATATTCTATGGGGAGGTGGGCTGTATTATATTTTATGGGGGCCTACATTATATTCTATGTGGAGGTGGGCTGTATTATAGTCTTTGGGGGCTAGATTCTATTCTTTGGGGAGGTGGGCTGTATTATATTCTATGGGGGCTGTATTTAATATATTCTACAGGGGTGATTGCATCATACTCTGAAGGGGCTACAGTATACTATATAAGAGGGCTACATTGTATTCAATGGGAGGCTACATTATATTCTATGGGGGGTTGCATTATACTATATGAGGAGGGCTACATTATACTATATAGGGGGATGCATTGTATTCTATGGAGGGACTGCATTATATTCTGTATGGGGCTACCATATATTCTATGGAGAGGCTGCATTATATTCTATGGGGGTTAAATTAAATTGTATAGAGGACTATGTGGAATACATTATACTATACGAAGAACTATGGGGTGCATTATACTATGGGAAATGAATTGTACTACATGGATGACTATGACGGTGCATTATACTATATGGAGCACTGTGAGGAGTTTATTATACTAGATGGAGGACTGAGGAGTGTATTTTAATATATGGAGGACTATAGGGAGTGTATTATACTATATGGAGGACTATGGGAAGTGTATTATACTATATGGAGGACTGTGGCACATTATATTATATGGAGGACTATGGGTGTGCATTTTACAATATGGAGGACTATGGTGCACATAACATATGAAGGACTATGGGGTGTATTATACTAAACAAACAAAATGCTGCATATTCATCGAGTGACTGGATTGTTTATGCCGGAACAAAAATCATTGTTCTCAGCAGCACATCGCCGGTGTAAACTGTAGATATGCTGCTGATAACATGATACTGTATGGGGACAGATTGATTTAATAGTGATTGTTCGGTTCCCATCATTCTTTCTCAGTTGGTGTAAAGAGGCCGGGAAACAAGCGTCGAACAACTTCAATATTGTCGATCACACTCGTTTAGCGGCCTGATCACTACGCACGGAAATGCATCAGAAATGCTGTGTGATGTGCAATATGTTAGCACTTGTGGCCCCATTTTAAACTTTTGCTTAGGGCCCCACTTTACCTAAAACCGGCTCTGACTATGAGAAATAAGATTCTCTGGTCTGATGAGATGAAGATAGAACTTTTTGATGATAATTCTAAGCGTTGTGTGGAGAAAACCAGGCACTGCTCATCACCTGCCCAAACAATCCCAACAGTGAAACGTGGTGGCAGCATCATGCTATGGGGGTGTTTTTCAGCTGCAAGGACAGAATGACTGGTTGCAATTGAAGGAAACATGAATTCGGCCAAGTGCAGAGATATCATAGTTGAAAACCTCTTCGAGAGTACTGTGCTCTGGACCTCAGACTTGGTCGAAGGTTCACCTTCCAACAAGACAAGGACCCCAAGCACTCAGCTAAAATAACAAAGGAGTGGCTTCAGAACAACTCTGACCATTCTTCACTTGCCAAGCCAAAACCCTGACCTAAACCCAATTGAGCATCTCTGGAGAGACCTGAAAATGCTGTTCTCCAATGTTCACCATCCAACCTGACGGAACTGAAGAGGATCTGCAAGGAAGAATGGCAGAGAATCCCCAAATTCAGGTGTGAAAAACTTGTTGCATCATTCCCAAGAAGACTCATGGCTGTACTAACTCAAAAGGGTGCTTCTACTCAATACTGGGCAAAGGGTCTGAATACTTATGACCATGTGATAATTCAGTTTTTCTTTTAATAAATTTGAAAAAAATTCTACATTTCTGTTTTTTAAGGTATTATTATTATTAATATTTATATAGCGCCATTGATTCCATGGTGCTGTACATGAGAAGGGGTTACATACAGATATCACTTACGGTAAACAAAGTAACAATCACAGACTGATATAGAGGGAAGAGAGGACCCTGCCCTTGCGGGCTTACATTCTACAGGATGGTGGGGAAGGAGACAGTAGGTTGGGGGGGTTGCAGCAGCTCCAGTGAATGTGAGGCAGTAGCTCCAGTAGTGGTGAGGAGGCAGCGGGGATCATTGCAGGCTGTAAACTTTTCTGAAGAGGTGAGTTTTCAGGTTCTGTCTGAAGGATCCGAGTGTGGTTGATAGTCGGACGTGTTGGGGCAAAGAATTCCAGAGGATGGGGGCTATTCGGGAGAAGTCTTGGAGGCGGTTGGGTGAGGAGCGAATAAGTGTGGAGGAGAGGAGGTCTTGGGAGGATCGGAGATTATGTGAGGGAAGATATCGGGAGATTAGTTCAGAGATATATGGAGGAGACAGGTTATAGATGGCCTTGTAGGTCAGTATTAGTAATTTGAATTGGATACGCTGAGGGAGTGGGAGCCAGTGGAGAGATTTGCAGAGAGAAGCAGAGGAGTAGTGAGGAGAGCGATGAATTAGTCGGGCAGCAGAGTTAAGGATGGACTTGAGAGGTGCGAGGGTGTTAGCAGGGAGACAACAGAAAAGGATGTCGCAGTAGTCGAGACGGGAGATGATGAGGGCGTGCACAAGCATTTTAGTAGAGTGAGGGTTGAGGAAGGGACGGATTCTGGAAATATTTTTGAGCTGGAGGTGGAGAGAGCTTGGATGTGCGGTTTGAAGGACAGGGCAGAGTCAGGGATTACTCCAAGGCAGCGGACCTCCAGTACAGGGGAAAGAGTGATGTTGTCAATTGTTATAGATAGGTCAGGTAAGGAAGATCTGTGAGATGGGGGACAGATGATCAGTTCAGATTTGTCCACATTCAGTTTGAGGAAGCGGGAGGAGAAGAAGGAGGATATGGCTGGGATTTTGGAGAGCAGAGAGGTGACATCTGGGCCAGAGAGGTAGATCTGAGTATCATCAGCTTAAAGGTGGTACTGGAATCCGTGGGACTTTGAGTTGCCCCAGGCCAAGTGTATAGATTAAAAAGAGTAGGGGTCCTAGAACCGAGCCTTAGGGGATTTCCAACAGAGAGAGGGTGGGATGAGGAGGTAGTGTGAGTGGGAGACGCTGAATGTGCTGTTGGAGAGGTATGAGGAGATCCAGGATAGGGCGAGGTCTTTGATGCCAAAGAAAGAGAGGATCTGTAGTAGGAGGCAGTGGTCAACTGTGTCGAACGCAGAGGACAGATCTAGAAGGAGGAGTATAGAGTATTGTACGTTCGCTTTGGCTGTAAGTAGGTCGTTAGTAATTTTGGTCAGGGCTGTCTCAGTGGTGTGATGGGGGCGGAAACCAGATTGTAGATTGTCAAAGAGCAGGTTAGATGAGAGATGGGAGGAAAGTTCAGCGTGGACGTGCTGCTCCAGGAGTTTGTAAGCGAATGGGAGCAGCGATATTGGGCGATAGCTGGACATAGCGGTAGGGTCGAGGGTTGGCTTTTTGAGGATAGGCGTGATTGTGGCATGTTTGAAAGCAGAAGGGAAGGTACCAGAAGTTAGTGATAGGTTGAAGAGGTGGGTTAGTGATAGGATAAGAGTGGTGGCGAGATTGGGGAGAAGGTGGGATGGGATGCGGTCGAGTGCGCAAGTGGTGAGGTGAAAATTGGAGAGAAGATGAGCAAGCTCCCCTTCTGTGATGTTGGATAAGGAGGTTACGGGGTTTGGGCATTGGTCAGGTATACAAAGGGGTTGTGGTGGTTGAATAATAAAGATTTGCCCTGTTTTGTCCTTGGTTTTGAAGTGCACGGCAAAGTTTTTTGCAGAGATTAGGGAAGTTAGGGCAGTGGTGGGCGGAGGAGGGAGTTAAAAGTATTGAACAACTGTTTGGGGTTGTGGGATAAGGAAGATACAAGGGATGTAAAGTAGGCCTGTTTAGCAGAGGTGAGAGCTGATTTGAATGCAAGTGTTGCTTGTTTGAGTGCAGTGAAGTCGTCTTGTGAATGCGTTTTCTTCCAGAGCCGTTCAGCAATTCTGGATGCTTGCCAAAGCTTTTTAGTGGTGTTATTGTGCCAGGGTTGTCTATTGATTCGTCACACTCTTATGCATGACAGGGGAGACAGAGTTGATGGCTGATGCAAGAGTGGCATTGTAGAAACTAGTGGCAGTGTCGTGGAGTGAAGATATGGAGGACAGTGGTAGGATAGAGTCAGAGAGTGAGTGAGTGTCTAGATATGCAAGGTTTCTGCGGGGGTGCGCGTGTTTCTGGACATGGGTGACAGGTGAGGAGGACAGGGATGAGAAAGAGAGTAGATGATGGTCAGATAGAGGGAGAGGGGAGGTTGTGAAGTTAGATAGGGAGCAGAGGCGGGTGAAGACCAGGTCTAATGTGTGTCCGTCTGTGTGGGTGGCTGAGGAAGACCACTGTGTAAGTCCAAAATATTAAGTAAGGGCCAGCAGTTTGGAAGCTGCGGACTGGTGGGTGTCAGTGGGGATGTTGAAGTCACCTATGATGATGGTGGGAATGTCAGGAGAGAGAAAGTGAAGGAGCCATGTAGAGAATTGGTCCATGAAGGCAGTGGTTGGGCCTGGAGGTTGTATGTGACGGCCACTTGGAGGTTGGAGGGAGAGTAGATGCGTACAGAGTGGACTTCAAAAGAGGGGAGGATAAGGGAAGGAAGAGGTGGGATTTGGTTAAAGGTGCAGTTGGAAGAAATGAGAAGGCCCACTCCTCAACCATGTCTGTTGTCAGGGCGAGGAGTGTGGGTGAATTGGAGGCCGACATAGCACAGCACAGCAGGGGAGTCGGTGTCAGCCATGTTTCAGTGAGGCCAAGGAAGGAAAAATTTTGAGAGGTAAAGAGGTCGTGAATCACATGGAGTTTATTGCAGATGGAGCGGGCATTCCAGAGTGATCCAGAGAGAGGGAGCTGAGTGGTGGGCGCCAAGGGCACGTATTTGAGGTTGGAAAGATTTTGGGTGTTTATATTGGATTAGGAGCGATAGAAGGGGGTAATAATGGAAGGTATGAACTGTGGGGGTCCAGGATTGGGAGATATGTCGCCAACAGTGAGGAGAAGCAGAGAGAGGCAGAGCAGGTGGGAGAAGGAGAGTGGGCGATTTGTGTGTTATTAAGAGAGATCTGAGGTTGAGGAGCAGGTCTGTGGAGGAGGTCAGGTGGGGGGGCAAGAGGAAAGGAGAGATTACTTGGTTAGAGAGTGCTGGGGTCTGTGGATAGCGAAGGAGAGTTAGGAGTAATGGAGGCAAAACCATTAGAGCATATGTCAGCATGGTAAAAGTAATTGTGGAGCTAACAAAAAAATTTAGTAAATTTAAACAGAGTTTAGGCGTACCTTCTGGTCACTTCTGGCTCATTTCTGGCATATTTCAATAGTTATCCTTAAAAGACATTCTTATAATGACAGACCAAGGTCAAACAGACCAGTGACTTTGAATTTATACATAAGCAAATGCACATCAAATAGGCCAGGTGAGAACAGGAGGGAGGGTGTCATGTGTGCATTGCCACGAAGATCGTCGCGGTTGCACATTTTGACTTCTCACAGCTGAGCTGCTGTTTCTTTGTGTTTGGCAGCTAGGGAGTTAATTCTGTCTGTGCTCGGTTCTGGGACTCGGTGCAGTTTGTCCGGCTGCAATTGATTATTTGTTGATTGGTTTCCTTTAAATTCCTGGTTGTCTGCTTGGGGAGTTGCCAGTGAAACCTTCATGCAGACCACAGATAGGAATGAATCTGTATAGACTTTAGTTGTGAGCTCCTTAGTTGTTCTAAGCTCAACTTGGTTAGAGTTTATTTCCCAGACCATTTATGTTCCTTTGGTGTTTGAGTGTGTATGCAAGTGTTAGGATCATTCAGCCATGGAGGGTCCTTGTTGGAGTCGGAGTATCCCCGTAACAAGAAATACACAGACACGTAGTGTATAATCAGGTACTGGGAAGCCCCTGAGCGCGCCCGCTCTATGGATGCTATCCCTTTATTTATACTAACAAATCATAAGATATTGTCGCACAGGCGCAGTAAAATTCCTTTGTTCCATAAGCAGCAAAGTGATTCATAACAGTGGAATGTTGATAAGAAAGTTTCATAATTAGAAAAGTGATAATTCATAGTAATAGAAGGTTGCTGAGACAGCTAAAAACAAGTTACAATCTAGTTTCTGGGCGTCAGTCCAAATGTCCAGATAAGGAAGAATAACTTCATCTGTGTCTTACATCGTAATTTTGGGTGAAGTATAACTCCTACCATCCTCTCACAAGCGAGTGTTATCCTGTCTGTCTTATATGTCTAATCTGTGTATTTAGCTGAGATCAGCCCATATCCCTTTGGTGGTAGTCAGGATCCTTCTTAAGGGTATGCCACACTAAACAATATCGCTAACGGGATCGCTAAAAAAACGTCACTATTTAGCGATCCCGTTAGCGATGTTGTTCAGTGCGGCAGCTTCCAGCGACGAGCTTCCTGCTGTGATCTCGCTCGTCGCTGGAATCGCTCCGGACCCTATTTTCTCGTCGGCGCTCCCGCTGGGTAAGTATTATCGCTGAGTGTGGCACCTTTTCTTAGCGATTTAGCGGTACTTTTGTACCGCTAAAGTCGTTAAGAAGATCGCTAGCGGCGATAGCGTCGTTAACTATATCGCTAAATGTGGCCGCATTTAGCGATATAGAAACAATCCCGCTAGCGATCTCATTAGTATGCAACGCTAACGAGATCGCTAGCGGGATAGCTTAGTGTGGCAGTACTTTTAGGACTGATTACAGGGTTCAGGGTCTGATAGGAGACAGGGTTAGGTTGGAGACTTGGACCTCTGAACCATTATCAGTACCTCCAAGGTGAGGGATTAGTTAGGACCCCAGTTTAGGGTCAGGTTAGATCCCGGTCCACCTCTTTCCTGTTTCAGCTCATCAAGTCCTCAAGATTAACCCTGAGTTCAGCAGATATCGTGTCAGGTAAATCTATTCTATACTTACATGCTGATGTTGCTATACTAGTTGTTGTATAGAGTGTTGTTCCTGTATTAATAGTTTACTGACATTGTATACATATCATTAGACAGCGTGACATTTTCACTGGCCATAAAAATTATCTCCAGTTACCATGGATCCAGTAGCCCAGCTGGCTCTGCAGTTGCAGGGATTATCCATGGAGCTGACGGACATTAAGTCCAAAGTTTTGTCTCCCCTGGAGCAAACCAGAGTTGAACCTAAGGTAGCTCTCCCGGACAGGTTCACTGGTGGGCGAGACAAATTTTTCACCTTCCGGGAGGCATGTAAATTGTATTTTCGGCTTCGGCCTCGATCATCAGGGAGTGAGGAGCAGAGAGTGGGAATTGTTATCTCACTTCTGCAAGGGGACCCTCAATCCTGGGCATTTTCCCTTCCTCCGGGATCCCCGGCTGTACTGTCTGTAGATCAATTTTTTACTGCCCTGGGATTGGTATATGATGACCCAGATCGGGTCTCTCTTGCTGAGACTAAATTACGTAAGATACAGCAGGGAGATCGTCCGGCAGAGGAATTTGCTTCTTAGTTTCGTAGATGGGCCACAGATACTCAGTGGAATGACCCAGCTCTTAGGAGCCAGTTTTGTCATGGGCTTTCTGATAAATTAAAAGACGTTTTGGCTCAGTATGAGTCTCCTCCTTCTCTGAAGGCTGCTATGGCCTTAGCTATCCGTACTGATAGACGGCTTCGGGAGAGGGGTGAGGTAACCCCACTCCCTGTTGTTTCTCCACCTACCACTAAAGTCCCTTATGTTGAGGTTCCCCTTGTCTGTTCGGATGAGCCTATGCAGTTGGGAGGGACATCATTTCGTAGGAGGGGATTGGCGGTACGCCGCAGGACTAGAAGATGTTTTTTCTGCGGGAAAGAGGGACATTTTGTTGGAGAATGTCCATCCCGTGCCTTGTTGAGCCAAAAGTCGTCGGAAAACTGTTAATCCCAGGTTGTGTGGTGGACGACAACCTGGGAGTATGTATTTCATCCGCCAGTTCTTCTCAGTTCCTTGTACCAGTGGAGGTGGTAGTTGGTACGAGAGTGGAGAGATTGTCTGTTCTTCTTGATAGTGGTTCCGGGGCTAATCTGGTTGACGCTCAGTTTGCTCAGGCTCAAGGTATGCATCTGAGTGTATTGGTCAAACCGATCCCTATATTCTCCATTGACGCCAGGCCTCTCGGCCAAGGTAGCTTTGTTCATGAGGTTCATAACATTGACCTTCGGGTAGGGGCAATACATAGGGAACAATTATCTTGTTATGTGTTGGAGGGTCTACCTACTCCCATTGTGTTGGGACTTCCTTGGTTGGTTAAACATAACCCTGTGATTAATTGGCAGTCCAGAGAAATAAGCCAATGGGGTGAGTTTTGCAAAAGCAACTGCATGAACACAGTCATCAGTGCGGTCGTGCCTAGTACATTGCCTCCTTTTTTGGAGGATTTTGGGGATGTTTTCTCTGAGGAGGGGTGTCAGGAGTTGCCTCCTCATCGCGTGTATGACTGCTCTATTAATCTCCTTCCTGATGCTAAGTTGCCTAAAGCTAGGTTGTATAATCTTTCTGGTCCTGAGAGGCAGGCTATGAAAGATTATATTTCTGAAAGTCTGGCCAAAGGGCATATTAGACCTTCATCTTCCCCAGTAGCCGCGGGGTTCTTCTTTGTGAAGAAGAAAGATGGAGGCCTACGCCCTTGCTTGGATTTCCGCGAACTTAATCGGATTACTGTTCGAGATCCGTATCCACTCCCTCTGATTCCTGATCTCTTCAATCAAATTGTTGGCGCCAAATGGTTCTCTAAATTGGATCTCAGGGGGGCGTATAATCTGATTAGGATAAAAGAGGGGGATGAGTGGAAAACGGCGTTTAACACGCCGGAGGGACATTATGAGAACCTTGTCATGCCTTTTGGTCTGACTACTGCACCAGCAGTATTCCAACATTTTGTTAATGACATTTTTCGTCACCTTGTGGGGCTGTTTGTGGTTGTATATTTGGACGACATTTTAATTTACTCGCCAGATCTTGTGTCTCATCAGGAGCATGTGAGACAGGTGTTGCAGATCTTGCGAGACAATAAACTATACGCCAAACTGGAGAAGTGTGTATTTGCCGTACAGGAACTTCAGTTTTTGGGTTTTTTGGTGTCAGCCTCCGGTTTCCGTATGGACCCTGAAAAGGTGAGAGCAGTGCTTGAATGGGATCAGCCAGGGGATCTTAAGGCTCTGCAGCGTTTTTTGGGGTTTGCTAACTACTACCGGAAATTTATTTGTAATTTCTCATCTGTCGTCAAACCTCTCACTGACATGACAAGAAAAGGGACGGATTTTTCTAAATGGTCGGACAAAGCTTGCCAAGCCTTTTCCTCTTTGAAGAAATGTTTTGCTTCGGCACCCGTTCTCATCCAACCAGATGCATCTCAGCCGTTCATTGTGGAGGTGGATGCGTCTGACGTAGGGGTGGGTGCTATATTGTCCCAGGGTCCGTCCCCTGGTAAATGGCATCCGTGCGCTTTCTTTTCTAAGAAATTGTCGTCCGCCGAAAGGAATTATGATATCGGCAATAGGGAACTTTTGGCCATTAAGTTAGCTTTTGAAGAATGGCGTCACTTTTTGGAGGGGGCAGTCCACCCGGTTACCGTTATTACTGATCACAAGAACCTGTTGTATTTGGAATCCGCTAAGCGTCTGAATTCCAGACAAGCTCGATGGTCGTTGTTTTTTACCAGGTTTAATTTTGTCGTCACTTATCGCCCGGGGTCTAAGAATGTAAAGGCTGATGCCTTGTCTCGCAGTTTCCCAGGGGCCGGGAAAACGGATGACCCGAGTCCTATCCTTCAGGAGGGGGTGGTAGTGTCGGCTGTATTTTCTGAGCTTGAGGAGGAGGTGTTAGAGGCTCAGGGGGACGCCCCTGCTGGACCTCCAGGGAGACTGTTTGTCCCAAATCTGTTGAGACAAAAGGTTATTGAGGCACATCATAATTCTGCTCTAGCAGGACATCCAGGGAGTAAGGCTACTTTAGATCTCCTTTCTCGCCGGTTTTGGTGGCCTAATGCTAATAAAGATGTTATAACTTTTGTCGCGTCATGTGGGGTGTGTGCTCGCTCTAAAACCCCTCATACCCGTCCGTCTGGGACCCTTTTACCCTTGAAACTTCCGGAGCGTCCATGGACTCATTTATCTATGGACTTCATTACGGACCTTCCTCCGTCGTCAGGGAATACTGTCATACTGGTGGTTGTTGACAGGTTCAGTAAGATGGCACATTTCGTTGCTCTTCCTGCACTCCCTAATGCTAAAACTCTGGCGCAGGTGTTCATCAGGGAGATCGTTAGACTTCATGGGTTGCCTTCTGATGTGGTGTCAGATAGGGGGTCTCAGTTTGTGTCCAAATTTTGGAAGGCATTTTGTTTACGTCGGGGGATGCAATTGTCATTTTCCTCGGCTTTTCATCCGCAGACCAATGGTCAGACAGAGCGTCTGAATCAGAGCTTAGAGACATATCTCCGGTGTTTTGTCTCAGAGAACCAAGAGGACTGGTCTTCTTTCTTGCCTCTGGCAGAGTTCGCTCTTAACAACAGGCGGAGCGAGTCCACTGGTAAGTCCCGTTTTTTGGGGCATATGGTTTCCATCCCCAGTTTTGTACTTTCAATGGGGGGGGCCCTTCTGGGGTTCCTGAGGAGGAGCGTTTCTCGTCGTCACTTGCTTCTGTGTGGAGAGGTGTATTGAATAATCTGAGTGCGATAGGGAACCGTTACAAACGTATGGCTGATAGGAGGAGAGTTTCTGGTCCAGATCTGAATGTGAACGATCTGGTATGGTTGTCTACCAGGAATATAAAACTTAAAGTGCCCTCCTGGAAACTGGGTCCCAGATTCATCGGGCCGTACAGGATCAGTTCCATAATTAATCCTGTGGCATTTCGTCTGGACCTCCCTCCTACGTTTAAAATTCATAATGTGTTCCACAAGTCATTACTTAAAAGGTATGTGGCACCAGTCATACCGTCACCTCTACCTCCTCCTCCTGTGTTGGTCAATGGTAACTTGGAATTTCAAGTATCAAAGATCATTGACTCACGTCTGAATCGCCGGTCCCTTCAGTACTTGGTGCATTGGAAGGGGTATGGTCCAGAGGAGAGGACGTGGGTCCCTGCGTCTGATGTTAACGCAGATCGTTTGGTTCGGACCTTCCACAGAACTCACCCGGGCAGGCCTGGCCCTGAGGGTCCGGAGGCCCCTCGTAGAAGGGGGGGTACTGTCATGTGTGCATTGCCACGAAGATCGTCGCGGTTGCACATTTTGACTTCTCACAGCTGAGCTGCTGTTTCTTTGTGTTTGGCAGCTAGGGAGTTAATTCTGTCTGTGCTCGGTTCTGGGACTGGGTGCAGTTTCTCCCGGCTGCAATTGATTATTTGTTGATTGGTTTCCTTTAAATTCCTGGTTGTCTGCTTGGGGAGTTGCCAGTGAAACCTTCATGCAGACCACAGATAGGAATGAATCTGTATAGACTTTAGTTGTGAGCTCCTTAGTTGTTCTAAGCTCAACTTGGTTAGAGTTTATTTCCCAGACCATTTATGTTCCTTTGGTGTTTGAGTGTGTATGCAAGCGAGTGTTATCCTGTCTGTCTTATATGTCTAATCTGTGTATTTAGCTGAGATCAGCCCATATCCCTTTGGTGGTAGTCAGGATCCTTCCTAGGACTGATTACAGGGTTCAGGGTCTGATAGGAGACAGGGTTAGGTTGGAGACTTGGACCTCTGAACCATTATCAGTACCTCCAAGGTGAGGGATTAGTTAGGACCCCAGTTTAGGGTCAGGTTAGATCCCGGTCCACCTCTTTCCTGTTTCAGCTCATCAAGTCCTCAAGATTAACCCTGAGTTCAGCAGATATCGTGTCAGGTAAATCTATTCTATACTTACATGCTGATGTTGCTATACTAGTTGTTGTATAGAGTGTTGTTCCTGTATTAATAGTTTACTGACATTGTATACATATCATTAGACAGCGTGACAGAGGGGCAGCAGGGAGACTGGTCACACACACAGGAGGGAATTAATTAGAAGTCAAGAAAAAAAAAAAAGGAAAAAGATCAAAAAGGACAGATAAAGCATTGATAGCAGACAGATACAGGGGTGATTGAGGGTTCAGGAAAGATGGGTGATGATGGTATTGATGGGTTGCAGAGTGTACATTAATGAGAAAAAAATGAACTTTTTTTTGCATTTACCAAATGGCTGCAATGAAACAGTGATATATTTAAAGGGGTTTGAATACTATTCGAACCCACTGTATAGTCGTCCCTGGCAATTAGGGATTTCCAGTGTTAGTTTCATACTGCTTGGTTCTGGAGTAGGAGGTGTTGGTTGTTTGAGGAGGCATTTGAAGTGTTGTTCAGAACACTTGCTTGGTCATTTGTCTGTGTGCAAGTCCTCATCCTCTCCTCTTTGGTTTTTACTTCCCGGTGTTCCACTTTGTTGTTTGTGAGTGCATATTTGTATGATTGTTATTTTCATTTATTCATGTATGTCTTCCCTTGTTAGTCTGGTTTGTGTATTCTTATACACTTCAACTCCTCTTCAGTGTGGGAGGGAACAGATAAGGACTGATTCAGGAGCTCTGCAAGGCATGTGGCACCGGCATCTTCACCATCAGAAGTAATCTGGGGAGCAGGGGTAGCTAGTACGCCCCTAGTTTTAGGGATAGGGAAGGAGCCCCTATACCTGGGATATCCTGCAACAGTGCCGTGACAATCCCTTTACAGTGTACAGTGAATGCTGCTCATGTCTTCATATCAGAGAATTATCAGCTGTAGACATATGTCACTTAAAATGATTTATTCTGGTTTTCCAATGTGTCTAAAAAATATTGTTTGTCCGTGATTTTTTGATAAGCTGTCCAAAACAAAAATAAGTTGGCAACCCCAAACTCAATTCAGGTCTATAGTTGGCATTCAGCTGTAAATTCATTTTGTATTAGCCTCTTTTTTATCTGTTCTTTATTATGTTCAGTTAATTTTGTCTTCACTTTTAATAGGCATTAACCATGTAATATATGTCTGATATATTTGTATTTCTTAATAAAAAGTCAATCTATTTAATTAATGAGCCGAGGGTGTCAGTAGCCAACCCTTCTTCCCTTTTAAATCTTCATAGGTATAAAAACAGGAATTTTATTTTTATGCTCTAGAAATACAATGTCTACTATATGTCTTTTTTCCCTTTCATTTTAGTGTTTTACTGTTGCTTATTGATTTTAAAGTGAGAAGAATAAAGTGGATTTATCCTTATCCTAATTCTCCTATTTCTCTGATAGCAGGGATACTTGACAAATTCACCCTTATGTCATGCATTGTGCAGCCAAAAAGAAGTGCTAAATTCATTTAGGGGTGTGCATGTCACCATCCACTTTTGGATCTGTGGCAGATCTTTCTTTGTATACTGAAACCTTTTTCCTTTCAGGCCATCGGGGGTTAATGTCAGTCTTTTCTCCCGCTGGTGTAATTACATTGCTGCTGACTTGTTAAAGGAAGGTGTTTACCACTCCCACCATCCTTTATAAGGTCACCTGAGGCGTCAGCTGACTGTTGGTGATATTGCTACCTTTTGGAGACCAACCAAGCTGGAGTCAGGTGCTTGCTGAGTGCAGTTGCACTTCTGCTGTTTCCCTGTTCTGGTGCCTTACTCTGCTGTGCGGTGCATTGCAGCAGAGAAAGCTAAGTGTTATTATTTGATTATTTAACCCCTAGGTGTCTGACTTTCCTTTTGTTGTTTTGCTGTTATTCACATTATTTCCTGTCTCACCTCCTGGGGAGGGGGTTGGTGGGTTTAGCTCAGGACTAAACAGGAGACAGGGACAGGTTGGTGGCTTGGGCCTCACTACCTTCAAGTGTACCCCCAAGTTAAGGAAAGACAGGGCCCTTCCTTAGCCTTAAGGGCAGTTCGGGGGCCTAGGTTCCTCTTCCCCTGTATTCCTACAACTGCCCCGTGACATCACCAACCCACACTTTTTTTTTTTTTTCGTTCTTTCTGGTGACCCATGGCCCAAATACAGGCCTTTGCCCAACTGCTTCAGACCCTCACGGATGAGTTTAAGGTGCTGCAGGGTGAGGTGGTGCAGCAGTTACAGCAGTTGGTGGGGTTCTGGGCTTCGGCTCAGATGCAGGTTCAACCAGAACCTAAGATATCTCTCCCTGACAGGTTTTCTGTAGGGAGAGTTAAATTTCTGGTTTTCCAGGAGGCCTGTAAATTGTACTTCAAGCTCCGCCCCCGTTCATCAGGGAGTGAGGAACAGCGTGTGGGGATTATTGTCTCCCTTCTTAGGGGTGATCCCCATTCTTGGGCCTTCTCCCTGCCGGCCTATTCACCATCTTTACGGTTGGTGGACGGGTTTTTTGCGGCTCTGCGCTGCTGTATGGAGATCCCGATGGCGTCACTCTGGCGGAATCCCGACTTCGTAAGAACAAGCAGGGGGACTGGCCGGCTGAGGAGTACTATTCAGAGTTCAGGAGATGGGCCACCAAAACACAGTGGAATGATCCTGCCCTTAGGAGTCATTTTGTGCAGGGTCTGTCCCCAAGGTTGCAGGATACTTTGGTGCAGTACAGTCATGGACAAAAGTTTTGAGAATGACACAAATATTAATTTTTACAAAGTCTAATGCTTCACTTTTTCTAATGGCAATTTGCATATACTCCAGAATGTTATAAAGAGTGATCAGCTTAACAGCAATTACTTGCAAAGTCAATATTTGGCTAGAAAATGAACTTTATCCCCCAAAACACATTTCAACATCATTGCAGCCATGCCTTAACCCCTCTCTGACATTAGACGTACTATCCCATCCATAAAACCCGTGCCATTCTGCCCATGGACGGGATAGTACGTCATAGGCGATCAGCTGCGCTCCTGAGGGGAGCGCAGCTAATCGCCGCCGGGTGTCAGCTGATTATCACAGCTGACACCCGTGACTGTGTGTCAGGAGCGGTCACGGACCGCTCCTGGCACATTAACCCCTAGCACACCGCGATCAAACATGATCGCGGTGTACTGGGGGCACAGGGGAGGATCGCGCAGGGTGGGGGCTCCCTGCGCGCCCCCCTGAGACCCTCAGACCAGCGCGATGTGATCGCGCTGTTCTGAGGGCTTCCTGCCTCCCAGGACCCGGATCCAAGATGGCGCCGGGGTCCTGGAGGGAGGCGGCTTCCTTAGTGCCTGCTGAGAGCAGGCACTGAGAAGCCTGCTGCACTGCCTGAGCGATCGCTGGTGTGACAGTGTGCTGTGCACACTGTCACACCAGCGATTTGATAAAATACAGTGATGTCCCACCCTGGGACAAAGTAAAAAAGTTAAAAAAATAAAAATAAACATGTTATAAAAAAAAATCCAAAATAAATAAAAAAAAAGCACATCAGGGGCTCTCCAAATGTGACATGGCGTCTGATCTCAATTCCAGCCAATTCTGCGTTGAAAAAGTCAAACGGTGCTCCTTCACTTCTGAGCTCTGCCATGCGTCCAAACAGTAGTTTATCCCCACATATGGGGTATCAGCGTACTCTGGACCCCAAGAGTTATTGTGCAATTTGTCCTATTTCTTCTGTTACCCTTGGGAAAATAAAAAACTGGGGGCGAAAATATCATTTTTGTACAAAAAAAAATATTTTTTTGTTTTTACGGCTGTACACTATAAACTTCTGTGAAGCACTTGGGGCTTCATAGCGCTCACCACACACCTAGATAAGTTCCTTGTGGGGTCTATTTTCCAAAATGGGGTCACTTGTTGGGGATTTCCACTGTTTAGGCGCATCAGGGGCTCTCCAAATGCGACATGACGCCCCCAGACCATTCCATCAAAGTCTGCAATCCAAAACGTCACTACTTCCCTTCCGAGCCCCAACGTGTACCCATACAGTAGTTTTCGCCCACATATTGGGTATCAGTGTACTCAGGACAAATTGGACAACAACTTTTGGGTTCCAATTTCTTCTGTTACCCTTGTGAAAATAAAATATTGGGGGGCGAAAAAATCATTTTTGTAAAAAAAAAAAAAGATTTTTTATTTTACGACTGTACGTTATAAACTTCTGTGAAACACCTGGGGGTTCAAAGTTCTCACCACACATCTAGATAAGTTCCATGAGGGGTCTAGTTTCCAAAATGGTGTCATTTATGGGGGTTTCCACTGTTTAGGCAGATCAGGAGCTCTCCAAACACGACATGGCGTCCAGCCAATTCTGCGTTGAAAAAGTCAGACAGCGCTCCTTCCCTTCCAAACTCTGCCATGCACCCAAACAGTGGTTTACCCCCACATATGGGGTATCAGCGCACTCAGGACAAATTGCACAATAACTTTTGGAGTCTTGTTACCCTTGGAAAAATAAAAATTGGGGTGAAAAGATCATTTTTGTGTAAAAAATATGATTTTTAAATTTTACGGCTCTACGTTATAAACTTGTGTGAAGCACTTGGGGGTTCAAATTGCTCATCAAAAATCTAGATAAGTTCCTTAGGGGGTCTAGTTTCCCAAATGGGGTCATTTGTGGGGGGTTTCCACTGTTTAGGCACATCAGGGGCTCTCCAAATGCAACATGGCATCCAAACTCAATTCCAGCCAATTTTGGTTGGAAAAAGTCAAATGGTGCTCCTTCCATTCCGAGCTCTGCCGTGCGCCCAAACAGTGGTTCCCCCCCACATATGGGGTATCAGCGTACTCAGGACAAATTGTACAACAACTTATGTGGTCCAATTTCTCCTGTTACCCTTGGGAAAATAAAAAATTAGTGACTAAAAGATAATTTTTGTGGGAAAAAAATAGGATTTTTTATTTTCATGCCCGGGCATTATAAACTTGTGTGAAGCACTTGGGGGTTCAAAGTGCTCACCAAAGATCTAGATAAGTTCCTTAGGGGGTCTAGTTTCCAAAATGGGGTCACTTGTGGGGGGTTTCCACTGTTTAGGCTCATCTGGGGCATGCAAACGGAACATGACCCCCATTAACGTCTGCATTCCAAAACATTACTACTTCCTTTCCAAGCCCTGCCGTGCGCCCAAACAGTTTCCCCCCCCCCACATATGGGGTATCAGCATACTCAGGACAAATTGGACAACAACTTTTGGGGTCCAATTTCCTTGGGAAAATTCAAAAATTTGGGACTAAAAAATCATTTTTGTGGAAAATTGATTTTTTTTTTTTTTACACCCAGGCTTTATAAACTTTTGTGAAACACTTGAGGGTTCAAAGTGCTCACAACAGATCTAGATAAGTACCTTAGGGGGTCTAGTTTCCAAAATGGTGTCACTTGTGGGGGGTTTCCACTGTTTAGGCGCATCAGGGGCTCTCCAAACGCGACATGGCATCCAATCTAAATTCCAGCCAATTTTAGTTTGAAAAAGTCAAACGTCGCTCCTTCCCTTACGAGCTCTGCCGTGTGCCCAAACAGTGGTTTTCCCCCACATATGGGGTATTGGCGTACTCAGGAGAAATTGCATAACAACCTTATCTGTCCATTTTCTCCTTTTACCCTTGTGAAAATAAAAAAAAAGTTTGTAAAAGATAGTTTTTGTGGCTAAAAAGTAAAATATTCATTTTTTCCTTCCACGTTGCTTTAGTTACTGTGAAGCACCTGAAGGGTTAATAAACTTCTTGAATGTGGTTTTGAGTACCTTGAGGGGTGCAGTTTTTAGAATGGTGTCACTTTTGGGTATTTTCTGCCATATAGACCCCTCAAAGTGACTTCAAATGTGAGGTGGTCCCTAAAAAAAATGGCTTTGTAAATTTTGCTGTAAAAATGAGAAATCGCTGGTCAACTTTTAACCCTTATAACTTCCTAACAAAAAAAATTTTGGTTCCAAAATTGTGCTGATGTAAAGTAGACATGTGGGAAATGTTATTTCTTAACTATTTTGTGTGATATATTTCTCTGTTTTAAGGGAATAAAAATTCAAAGTTTGAAAATTGCAAAATTTTAAAAATTTTCGCCATATTTGCGTTTTTTTTTCAAAAATAAACGCAAGTTATATCGAAGAAATTTTACCACTAACATGAAGTACAATATGTCACGAGAAAACAATCTCAGAATCGCGAAGATCCGTTGAAGCGTTCCAGAGTTATAACCTCATAAAGAGACAGTGGTCAGAATTGTAAAAATTGGCCCGGTCATTAACGTGCAAACCACCCTTGGGGGTGAAGGAGTTAAAAGGACCAGCTAACCTCTTTTCAGTGATTGCTCCATTAACACAGGTGTGGGTGTTGATGAGGACATGGCTGGAGATCAATCTGTCATGATTAAGTAAAAATGACACCACTGGACACTTTAAAAGGTGGCTGGTGCTTGGCATCATTGTTTCTCTTCTGTTAACCATGGTTATCTCTAAAAAAAACACGTGCAGTCATCATTGCAATGCACAAAAATGGCCTAACAGGGAAGAGTATCACAGCTAGAAAGATTGCACCTCAGTCAACAATCTATCGCATCATCAAGAACTTCAAGGAGAGAGGTTCCATTGTTGCCAAAAAGGCTCCAGGGCGCTCAAGAAAGACCAGCAAGCGCCAGGACTGTCTCTTAAAAGTGTTTCAGCTGCGGGATCGGGCTACCAGCAGTGCAGAGCTTGCTCAGGAATGGCAGCAGGCAGGTGTGAGTGCATCTGCACGCACTGTGAGGCGGAGACTCTTGGAGCAAGGCCTGGTCTCAAGGAGGGTAGCAAAGAAGTCACTTCTCTCCAGAAAAAAACATCATGGACAGACTGATATTCTGCAAAAGGTACAGGCAGTGGACTGCTGAGGACTGGGGTAAAGTTATTTTCTCTGAAGAATCCCCTTTTCGATTGTTTGGGACATCAGGAAAACGCCTCATTCGGAGAAGACAAGGTGAGTGCTACCACCAGTCTTGTCTCATGCCAACTGTTAAGCATCCTGAAACCATTCATGTGTGGGGTTGTGTTGTGAATGGGTTTGAGATGAGTTCTGAGCAGAGACTCCCTCTGGTGGTTACAAGCGGTACTGGTCTGTTCAGTGAAGATTGTGAGGACTGGGAATCAGGTGTTACTGACTGGTCTTATATAAGGGAGTCACCTTCCCATCAGGGTTGCGCGTGTATCAATTGTTCTGGTCTGAATCCTTCATTCCTGTTTCCCTTGTAGCCTGCTGTGTCGTGTCTGCATCTCCTGCTAACAGATAAGACATTTTCTTCTTTTTGTTTTTGTACTATATTTTTGCATTTTGTCCTGCACTTCTTTGGGGGCCTTCTGGGTCCCCTTCGGGGGCTTTTGCCCTCTCAGTTTAGTTCAGCCACTGATGTTTGTACTTTTGCTTTTTCCAGTTTTTTCAGTGGCTGCTGTTTTGATTTTGTTACACCAGAGAACTAATTTAGGTGGTAGAGGTCGTGTGATCTCAGGTGATTTTGAAATTAGTAGAGTTGGTGCTTTTCAGGGTTTTCTGGGATTGCAGTAAGTACCCTTCCTATCCTTTTCTATTTAGTTAGTTTGGGCCCCAGCGTTTGCTCATACTATTTTCTTTCTGTGTCAGTATTTCTTCTTGTCTAACCGCCATTACTTGTTTGGGGGCTTTCTATTATCTTTGGGGTTCTGCTCCGGGCAGATAGCTTTCCTATTTCTATCTTTAGGTGTAGTTAGTTTCTCAGGCTGTGACGAGGCGTCTAGGACCAACGTAGGAACGCTCCACGGCTGCCTCTAGTTGTGGTGGTTAGTCAGGGTACTGCAATCTCATAGATTCCAACTGCTCTGGTGTATTGCCTTTTTTACCTGCACTCCTCAGCTACCGAAACATAACAGTATCACCGGCCTAAAAATTGAAATTGTATGGTACTCACAGAAGGGAAAAAATATTGTGAAAGAAAAAAGGTTGTCAGAGTTGTCAGAGATATTCTTCTATTTGTTGCATTTTTTTTTTCCCTCTGTATCTCTGGGTGCTGGGGAGGATCTTTTCTCTCAATGGAGTTTGCACGGTTGTCTGGCCGTGTGGATCAGCTTGCCACTGAGGTTCAGAGTATTGCTGCATATCTTGCTAGGTTGCCTGTTGTGGAACCTAGGATCCCATGCCAGATTTGTTTTTGGGGGATCGAGCTAAGTTTCAGAATTTCAAAAATAATTGTAAATTGTTTTTTGCCTTAAAATCTAAGTCCTCAGGGAACGCAGCGCAGCAGGTTCAAATTATCATCTCTCTCCTGCGCGGCGATCCTCAGGATTGGGCTTTTTCCCTGACACCTGGGGATCCTGTTTTGAGTGATGTTGATGCATTTTTTCAGGCTTTGGGGTTATTGTACGATGAGCCTAATGTCACTGATCAAGCTGAAAAAGCCTTGTTGGCATTAAATCAGGGGCCTTATGACGCTGAGTTATACTGTCAGAGATTCTATAGGTGGGCAGTCCTGACCAAATGGAAAGACGACGCTTTGGCAGCCCTTTTCGGAAGGGTCTGTCAGATAATGTAAAGGATGTTATGGTGGGATTCCCTGTCCCCTCTGGTCTCAATGATTCTATGTCATTAGCGATTCAAATTGACAGACGTTTGCGTGAGCGGAGAAGTATGCATGGAATGGTGTTGCCTTGTGAACCAGCTTCTGAACCCATGCAGTGTGATAGAGTGGTGTCTGGGGCACAGCGTCATGAGTTTCGAAAGCGCAATGGGTTATGTTTCTACTGTGGTGATGCCTCTCATGCTATTTCAGTCTGCCCTAAGCGGGGAAGACGTTTTGCACGCTCAGTTGTCTTGGGTAGTGTTCAGACTAAGTTTTTATTAACTGTCACTCTGATATGCTCTCTGTCCTCATTTTCTGCTCAGGCTTTCGTTGATTCTGGAGCAGCTATTAACCTGATGGATTATGATTTTGCTAAACGTTGTGGGTTTCCCTTGATACCCCTACAGAAGTCTATTCCCCTACTGGGGATCGATTCTACCCCTTTGGCTGAGAATAAACCCCAGTTTTCTACTCAGGTGATAATGAGGGTTGAACGTGATCACCAAGAGTGCTGCAAATTTTTGGTTCTGTATAATCTGCATGACATTATCGTGCTGGGTTTCCCTTGGTTACAGTCTCATAATCCTGTTTTGGATTGGAAATCTGTGTCTGTAACCAGTTGGGGCTACCAATGTGTTAATACCAACACTCCTGTTTTTTCTGCCTCCCCCAGGCTCAGGATGTTCCTGACTTTTTGATTGATTTTTCTGATGTGTTTAGCGAAAGTAAATCTGCATCCTTGCCTCCCCATAGGAGCTATGACTGCGCTATTGAATTAGTGCCGGGTAGTAAATTCCCTAAAGGTCGCCTTTTTAACTTGTCTGTACCTGAACATGACGCTATGCTGTCTTATATCAAGGAATCATTGGAGAAGGGTCATATCAGACCATCCTCTTCACCCTTAGGTGCCGGTTTTTTCTTTGTGGCCAAAAAAGATGGTTCATTAAGGCCGTGTATTGATTATCGTCTCTTGAACAATATTACTGTGAAATATCAATACCCGTTACCCTTGATTTCTGACCTGTTTTCCAGGGTGAAAAATGCTACTTGGTTTACCAAGCTTGACCTCAGGGGGGCGTATAACCTTATTCGCACTAAGCACGGGGATGAATGGAAGACGGCATTCAATACCCTGAAGGGCATTTTGAGTACCTAGTGATGCCCTTTGGGCTCACTAATGCTCCTTCCGTCTTCCAGTCCTTCATGAATGACATTTTCAGGGATTTTGTGGACAAATTTCTGATTGTTTATTTGGATAATATCTTGATTTTTTCTAATGACTGGGACTCTCATGTGAAACATGTTCGAACTGTGTTCCAGATTTTGAGAGAGAATGCTCTGTATGTGAAGGGATCAAAGTGTCTTTTTGGCGTACAGAGGATCTCATTTCTGGGATTCATTTTGTCCCCATCTGTTATTGAAATGGACCCAGTCAAGGTTCAGGCCATCTGTGATTGGGTCCAACCTACTTCATTAAAGGCTCTTCAGAGATTTTTGGGTTTTGCCAATTTTTATCGTAAATTTATTGGTAATTTCTCGGTTATTGTTAAACCATTAACTGATTTGACCAGAAAGGGTTCTGATGTGGTGAATTGGCCTCCTGAGGCAGTCTCTGCGTTTCAGGAACTTAAGCAGAGATTCACTTCTGCTCCTGTTCTACGGCAGCCTGATGTTTCTCTGCCATTTCAGGTGGAGGTTGATGCCTCTGAAATTGGGGCAGGTGCCGTTTTGTCCCAAAAAGATCCAGAGACCTCTAAAAGTAACCCTTGTGCCTTTTTCTCTCGAAAATTTTCTCCTACTGAACGTAATTATGACGTGGGTAATCGGGAGTTATTGGCCATGAAGTGGGCTTTTGAAGAGTGGAGACATTGGCTGGAGGGAGCCAAACATCAGGTGGTGGTCCTTACGGACCATAAGAATCTGGTCTATCTGGAATCTGCCAAGCGACTCAATCCTAGACAGGCCAGGTGGGCCTTGTTTTTCACACGTTTTAATTTTGTGGTTTCCTTTCTTCCTGGCACTAAGAATGTTAAGGCGGATGCCCTCTCGAGGAGTTTCCTTGCGGACTCTCCTGAGTTATCTGATCCTTCTGTTATTTTGAAAGAGGGTGTAGTTCTTTCTGCCATCTCGCCCAATTTGAGACTTGCTCTGGAGGGGTGTCAGGAGGATAGGCCCGAGTGCTGCCCTGTTGGAAAATTGTTTGTCCCGGACCAGTGGAAAAAGAGTGTGATGTCTGAGATTCATTGTTCCGCATTGGCTGGGCATCCCGGAATTTTTGGTACCAGAGACTTGGTTAGTCGGTCCTTTTGGTGGCCTACCTTGTCTCGTGATGTCAGGGAATTTGTGCAGTCCTGCGGGACTTGCTCTCGCTCCAAGCCTTGCTCTCGCTCTAGTGGTTTGTTGATGCCATTGCCTGTGCCCAAGAGACCATGGACCCATATCTCTATGGATTTCATTTCCGACCTTCCTGTTTCTCAGAGAATGACCACCATCTGGGTAATTTGTGATAGGTTTTCCAAAATGATACATCTTGTGCCATTACCTAAGTTGCCTTCCTCCTCTGAATTGGTGCCGTTGTTCCTTCAGCACGTGGTTCGTTTACACGGCATTCCTGAGAACATTGTGTCTGACAGAGGAGTCCAGTTTGTTTCCAGATTTTGGAGGACTTTTTGTTCTAAACTGGGTGTTCAATTGTCTTTCTCCTCGGCATTTCATCCTCAGACCAATGGTCAAACTGAGAGAACAAACCAGACATTGGAGACTTATCTTAGATGCTTTGTGTCTGCTGATCAGGATGACTGGGTCTCTTTTTTACCTTTGGCTGAGTTTGCTCTTAATAATAGGGCTAGCTCTGCCACTTTGATGTCTCCGTTTTTCTGTAATTCTGGGTTTCACCCTCGATTTTCTTCAGGACAGACGGAGGCTTCTGTCTGTCCAGGTGTTGACTCTGTTGTGGAGCGTATGCAACAGATTTGGGACCAGGTAGTGGAGAGGTTGTCCCTCTCTCAGGAGAAGGCCCAACGGTTTGCTAACCGGCATAGGACTGATGGTCCTCGTTTAAAGTGGGGGACTTGGTCTGGTTGTCCTCAAAGAATATTCCTATGAGAGTGGCATCTCCTAAATTTAAGCCTAGGTTCATTGGACCTTATAAGATCATTGAGATTCTTAATCCTGTTTCTTTTCGTTTGCTTCTTCCAGGGACATTTAAGATCCATAACGTGTTCCACAAGTCCTTGTTGAAGAGGTTTGTTGAGCCAGTGGTTCCTGCTGCTGTGCCTCCTGACCCTGTTTTGGTTGAGGGCAATCTGGAGTATGTGGTTGAGAAAATATTAGATTCTCGTTTTTCTAGATGGAAACTCCAGTATTTGGTTAAGTGGAGAGGTTATGGTCAGGAAGACAATTCTTGGGTGTTTGCTTCGGACATCCATGCTAGGAGACTCATCCGTGCGTATCATAGAACTCATCCTGACCGACCTGGTTGCTCAAATGAGGGTTCGGTGACCCCTCCTCAAGGGGGGGGTACTGTTGTGAATGGTTTGAGATGAGTTCTGAGCAGAGACTCCCTCTGGTGGTTACAAGCGGTACTGGTCTGTTCAGTGAAGATTGTGAGGACTGGGAATCAGGTGTTACTGACTGGTCTTATATAAGGGAGTCACCTTCCCATCAGGGTTGCCGGTGATCAATTGTTCTGGTCTGAATCCTTCATTCCTGTTTCCCTTGTAGCCTGCTGTGCGTGTCTGCATCTCCTGCTGACAGATAAGACATTTTCTTCTTTTTGTTTTTGTACTATATTTTTGCATTTTGTCCTGCACTTCTTTGGGGGCCTTCTGGGTCCCCTTCGGGGGCTTTTGCCCTCTCAGTTTAGTTCAGCCACTGATGTTTGTACTTTTGCTTTTTCCAGTTTTTTCAGTGGCTGCTGTTTTGATTTTGTTACACCAGAGAACTAATTTAGGTGGTAGAGGTCGTGTGATCTCAGGTGATTTTGAAATTAGTAGAGTTGGTGCTTTTCAGGGTTTTCTGGGATTGCAGTAAGTACCCTTCCTATCCTTTTCTATTTAGTTAGTTTGGGCCCCAGCGTTTGCTCATACTATTTTCTTTCTGTGTCAGTATTTCTTCTTGTCTAACCGCCATTACTTGTTTGGGGGCTTTCTATTATCTTTGGGGTTCTGCTCCGGGGCAGATAGCTTTCCTATTTCTATCTTTAGGTGTAGTTAGTTTCTCAGGCTGTGACGAGGCGTCTAGGACCAACATAGGAACGCTCCACGGCTGCCTCTAGTTGTGGTGGTTAGTCAGGGTACTGCAATCTCATAGATTCCAACTGCTCTGGTGTATTGCCTTTTTTACCTGCACTCCTCAGCTACCGAAACATAACAGGGTTGCTTCTCAGCCAAGGGAATCGGCTCTCTCACAGTCTTGCCTAAAAACACAGCCATGAATAAAGAATGGTACCAGAATGTCCTCCAAGAGAAACTTCTCCCAACCCTCCAAGAGCAGTTTGGCGATCAACAATGCCTTTTCCAGCATGATGGAGCACCTTGCCATAAAGCAAAGGTGATAACTAAATGGCTCAGGGAACAAAACATAGAGATTTTGGGTCCATGGCCTGGAAACGCCCCAGATCTTAATCCCATTGAGAACTTGTGGTCAATCATCAAGAGACGGGTGGACAAACAAAAACCTAAAAATTCTGACAAAATGAAAGCATTGATTGTGCAAGAATGGACTGCTATCAGTCAGGATTTGGTCCAGAAGTTGATTGGAGCATGCCAGGGAGAATTGCAGAGGTCCTGAAGAAGAAGGGTCAACACTGCAAATATTGACTTGCTGCATTAACTCATTCTAACTGTCAATATAAGCTTTTGTTACTCATATGTTTGCAATTATATTTCTGTCTGTGATAAAAACATCTGTCAAACACACATAAAAACCAGAGGGCAGCAGATCATGTGAAAATATAATATTTGTGTCATTCTCAAAACTTTTGGCCATGACTGTACTCTGCCCCCAGGTCATTGGAGGCCGCCATGTCCCTTGCCATTGGAGTGGATAGAGGCCTCAGGGAGAGGCATACATCAAAGCTGCCCCCTGTTCTCCTGGTTAGGGAGGAGGATACAGTTGAGCAGTCGGATGAACCTATGCAGGTGGGAGCAGTTGGTTCACAAACGGGGTTGCCTGCGGTTCGACATGGTGTGGGGGTATGATTTTTCTGTGGGCAGACTAGTCATTTCATTAGGGTATGCCCAGCTCGCGCCAAAACATCTGTTCCATCTAAGAAGCCAATCCCCATGGTCGTGTGGAGGGAGGCGACCAGGGAGTGTATATTTCCTCCATTTCTTCCCCTCAGAGTACCCTGTCTGCGAGAGTGGTGATTGGCGGGGTAACTAAGGGAATTCCGGTGCTTGTGGACAGTGGAACAGGAGTCAATTTGGTGGATGCTCACTTTGTCTGGACCAATGGCCTGATGTGTAGGACTCTAGCAGAACCACTAGGCATCCAGACCATTGACTCTGTCCCACTCAGCCAGGAGAGTATGACCCAGGTCGTGCATGATATACACCTGCGTATAGGGACTTGTCATGAAGAGTCCCTGTCATGCTACGTCTTGGAGGGTATGCCAGTACCCATCGTTTTAGGCCTCCCTTGGTTGAGAAAACACAACCCGGTCATAGATTGGAGTTCTAGGTAAGTAGTCATGCTGGGGTCAGTCGTGTGAGGGCTGCTGCCCGGGGGTTACTGTCTCTGCCGTCTTTCTGTAACCATCCCCTTCTCCAGTGGGGGCAGTAGAGGTGCTGCCAAGGAGTAGGGGCAAGTCCCAACCCTCACCACTAGCCAACCCTGAGAGTCGGAGCCCTCTTGGGAAGAGGGGTCAGGGGAGGGTAGTGGTTTCCGCTGAGAATTGTGAGTGTGGTGAAACGGGGACGCCTCTGTTGTCAGTCCTCGAAGAGTTCACCATCTTATGTCAAACGCGTGTGTGGCAATGAACGTTCAGGTCTGGACCTGTGTGTGAACGAGTATGTATGGGTGTCCACCAAAAACATCCGGTGGAAGTGTGCTGCTGGAGTCTGGAGTTCTAGGGTGATTGGGCCGTATCGGGTGTCGGCCATTCTCGGCCCGGGGAATTACCAGCTGGAGTTAGCCCCAGTAATGCCCGTACATAACTAGTTCCCCAGGTTGGTGCTCTGGAGATTTGTGGTACCTCCGGAGCATACGTTATTGCCACTTCCATCAATCCACGTTTGCCATAAACCTAAGAGTCAGGTGACGGCTGGGGTGAACCCTGGTGGATCGAGGCGTCCTCACCGTAGGTTGTTTTCCAGTGAGGTGCGGTGTTGAGGGTCCAGAGGCCCCTCATTAAATGGGCGGTACTGTCACGATCCACTTTTGGATCTGTGGCAGATCTTTCTTTGTATACTGAAACCTTTTTCCTTTCAAGCCATCGGAGGTTAATGTCAGTCTTTTCCCCCGGTGGCCACTGGTGTAATTACATTGCTGCTCACTTATCAGAGGAAGGTGGTTACCACTCCCACCATCCTTTATAAGGTCACCTGAGGCTTCAGCTGACTGTTGGTGATATTGCTACCTTTTGGAGACCAACCAAGCTGGAGTCAGGGGCTTGCTGAGCGCAGTTGTGCTTCTGCTGTTTCCCTGTTCTTGTGCCTTACTCTGCTGTGCGGTGCATTGCAGCACAGAAAGCTAAGTGTTATTATTTAGTTCTTTAACCCCTAGGTGTCTGACTTTCCTTTTGTTGTTTTGGTGTTATTATGGTGCTTGAACCTCCTAGGTTCAAGCAACATATTGTAATCCGATTTCTTATATTTTTTTCTTCTTCTTCTTCTTCTTCTTCTTCTTCTTCTCTCTTCTTCTCCGGTTTTCTGCAATTAATGCGGCCCGAACCGCTCGGCGCAGAGACCCCGTTCAGGCTGCGTTTCGAAGCCCTCGGTGGGGACAGGTGTGCTATGTATTTTTGGAGTCGATCCGATTTTTAGTTTTTATAAAAAATCGCATTTTAAGCAAAAATTTTCCCATAGGAATTAATGGCGACCTTTCCATGACCCCCAACTGACATGGATTGAAGCCACAGCACAGGTGCAGTGACTTACAAAGATGGCAGCTATGCAAATGCAGCTTCCACACATGACCCGTATCAGCTAATAGAAGCTGACAGATCGCTGATTCAAGGTCTTAAAGGCGCAGAGCAGTGCCCCAGGCAGCACACAGGGGCCCCAGGCAGCACACATGTGCCAAAGTGGCTACCAAGTGGCCAAAGTGGCTACCAAGGTGCTGTATGTGCCACAGTGGCTACCAATGTGCCAAAGTGGCTACCAAGTGGCCAAAGTGGCTACCGAGGCGCCGAATGTGCCAAAGAGGCTAAAAGTGCCAAAGTGGCTACCAAGTGGCCAAAGTGGCTACCGAGAGGCCGAATCTGCCAAAGTGGCTACCAAGTGGCCAAAGTGGCTACAGAGGTGTCGAATGTGCCAAAGTGGCTACCAAGTGGCCAAAGTGGCTACCGAGGTGCCGAATGTGCCAAAGTGGCTACCAAGTAGCCAAAGTGGCTACCGAGGTGCCGAATGTGCTAAAGTGACTACCAAGTGGCCAAAGTGAATTTTTTTCCCCAATGTGAAGCTTACTGTTTGCCACTTGGTTTTTTTTTGCCTTCCTCTGGATCAACATGTTAGGGCAGGTTAGGATAGGATATGGGTTGAACTAGATGGACTTAAAGTCTTCCTTCAACCTTAATAACTATGAATGTGCCAAAGAGGCTACCATGTCGACAAAGTGGCTACCATGCAGCCAAAGTGGCTACCAAGGTGCCGAATGTGCCAAAGTGGCTACCAAGTGGCCAAAGTGGCTACCGAGGTGCCGAATATGCCAAAGTGGCTACCAAGTGGCCAAAGTGGCTACCGAGGTGCCGAATGTGCCAAAGTGGCTACCAAGTGGCCAAAGTGGCTACCGAGGGGCCGAATGTGCCAAAGTGGCTACCAAGTGGCCAAAGTGGCTACCGTGGTGCAGAATGTGCCAAAGTGGCTACCAAGTGGCCAAAGTGGCTACCGTGGTGCAGAATGTGCCAAAGTGGCTATCAAGTGGCCAAAGTGACTACCAAGGTACCGGATGTGCCAAAGTGGCTACCGAGGTGCCGAATGTGCTAAAGTGGCTACCAAGTAGCCAAAGTGGCTACCGAGGTGTCGAATGTGCTAAAGTGGCTACCAAGTGGCCAAAGTGGCTACGAGGTGCCGAATGTGCCAAAGAGGCTACCAAGTGGACAAAGTGGCTACCATGCAGCCAAAGTGGCTACCAAGGTGCCGAATGTTCCAAAGTGGCTACCAAGTGGCCAAAGTTGCTACCGAGGTGCCGAATGTGCCAAAGTGGCTACCAAGTTGCCAAAGTGGCTACCGAGGTGCCGAATGTGCCAAAGTGGCTACCAAGTGGCCAAATTGGCTACCGAGATGCCGAATGTGCCAAAGTGGCTACCAAGTGGCCAAAGTGGCTACCGAGGGGCCGAATGTGCCAAAGTGGCTACCAAGTGGCCAAAGTGGCTACTGAGGTGCCGAATGTGCCAAAGTGGCTACCAAGTGGCCAAAGTGGCTACCGTGGTGCAGAATGTGCCAAAGTGGCTAACAAGTGGCCAAAGTGGCTACCAAGGTACCGAATGTGCCAAAGTGGCTACCAAGTAGCCAAAGTGGCTACAGAGGTGCCAAAGTGGCTACCAAGTGGCCAAAGTGGCTACCAAGGTGCCGAATGTGTCAAAGTGGCTATCAAGAGACCAAAGTGGCTACCAAGGTGGCAAATGTGCTAAAGTGGCTACCAAGTGGCCAAAGAGGCTACCAAGGTGCCGAATGTGCCAAAGTGGCTACCGTGGTGCAGAATGTGCCAAAGTGGCTACAAAGTGGCTACCAAGGTACGGAATGTGCCAAAGTGGCTACCAAGTAGCCAAAGTGGCTACAGAGGTGCCGAATGTGCCATAGTGGCTACCAAGTGGCCAAAGTGGCTACCGAGGTGCCGAATGTGTCAAAGTAGCTACCAAGAGACCAAAGTGGCTACCAAGGTGCCAAATGTGCTAAAGTGGCTACCAAGTGGCCAAAGAGGCTACCGAGGTGCCGAATGTGCCAAAGTGGCTACTGAGGTGCCGAATGTGCCAAAGTGGCTAGCAAGTGGCCAAAGTGGCTACCAAGTGGCCAAAGTGGCTACTGAGGTACAGAGTGTGCCAAAGTGGCTACCAAGTGGCTTAAGTAGCTACCGAGGTGCCAAATGTGCCAAAGTGGCTACCAAGTGGCCAAAGTGACTACCAAGGTGCCGAATGTGCCAAAGTGGCTACCAGGTGGCCAAAGTGGCTGCTGAGGTGCCGAATGTGCCAAAGTGGCTACCAAGCAGCCAAAGTGGCTACCAAGGTGCTGAATATGCCAAAGTGGCTACCAAGTGGCCAAAGTGGCTACTGAGGTGCCGAATGTCCCAAAGTGGCTACCAAGTGGCCAAAGTGGCTACCGAGTGGCTGTGTGCACCAAAGTGGCTACCAAGGATTCTTGCATACCAAAATGGCTACCAAGGGGCCAAAGTGGCTAACAAGGGGCCCCGCACATCAAAGTGGCTACCAAGGGGACATATACAACCCATCCCAGGTTGTGCCATCGCTATCCACAATATTCATATTCTAACTTTACTTTCTTACAGTCGACACCTGATACACTGCTGTAAAGCTGGCAGCGCTGTTCAAGCACCATGTATTTCCTTCAAATGCCCATCTAGTTATGGTGCTTGAACCTCTAGGTTCAAGCAACATATTGTAATCCGATTTCTTATATTTATTGTGCTTTGGAAAAAGCACTATATTGTTATTCACATTATTCTTTTTCCGTGTTCTTCTTCTTCTCCAGATTTGCGCAATTAATACAGCCTGAACCGCTCGGTGTACAGACTCCGTTCAAACAAGGTTTTGAAGCTAGCTGCCGTGACAGGTGTGCTAAGTATTTTTGGAGTCGATCGGATTTTTTGCTTTTTAACCCTTTACGTTTGAAAAAAAAATCTTCCCATTGGAATGCATTGATTTTGAACTTAAATGTACGTCTCGGGCTTGGAATTTTTTAAAATCGAAAAATGATATTTTTCCTCCGACTGTTAACCCCCTGAGGACATTTTTGTAGAAAAAAAATTTTGCCACCTCAAAACGTGCGTAAAAAAATGGCGTAAAAATAAATTGCCATAGGAATTAATGGCCCCATTGTAATCAATGGGCTCCCATATAAATCAATAATATAGCTGTGAGGCGTTTGTAAGGACCAACTACCACACCAGCTATAAATAACCCGGTTGCTAGGTGACAACCCATGAACTATAGTGACCCCGGGTAGTAGGTGGCACAGCCATGAATTTTAATGACCTGAACTGGAAACACAAACTCCCATAGGAATTTAAATAGCCATAGATTATTGCGGAGGCTGCCATGTATGCAAATCTAGCATCATCACATGACCTTATTGGCCAATAGAATCTTGTAGGCACTTCATTCACGGCCTAACTGGGATACACAAGGTCACATGACAACTACTGGCCAATGGAAGCTCCCAGGTTCTAATGTTGTTGCCTCACTGAACTGACAGTCAAATATTTCTTCTCCAGAACGTCCCAGGGCCCCGCAATGTTGGCCCCAAAACTCACGGGGCCCCGCAATGTTGGCCCCCAAACGTCCCGGGGCCCCGCAATGTTGGCCCCCAAACATAACGGGGCCCCGCAATGTTGGCCCCCAAACATAACGGGGCCCCGCAATGTTGGCCCCGCAATGTTGGCCCCCAAACCTCACGGGGCCCCGCAATGTTGGCCCCCAAACGTCACAGGGCCCCGCAATGTTGGCCCCCAAACGTCACAGGGCCCCGCAATGTTGGCCCCCAAACATAACGGGGCCCCGCAATGTTGGCCCCCAAACGTCATGGGGCTCCGCAATGGAAAGTCCTCAATGTTGGCCCCCAAACTCACGGGCCCGCAATGTTGGCCCCCAAACTACAGGGCACCGCAATGTTGGCCCCCAAACGTCACAGGGCCCCGCAATGTTGGCCCCCAAACATCACGGGGTCCCGCAATGTTGGCCCCCAAACATAACGGGGCCCCGCAATGTTGGCCCCCAAACGTCATGGGGCTCCGCAATGTTGGCCCCCAAACGTCACGGGGACGCAATTTGCTGTGGGATTTATCACTTTATCTCCTATAAGTTCCGTGTCACGGCTGGCGGGTTTGTCGTACCCCCGGGACAGGCATGGCCCTCTCATGTCGTCACCGTGGCTTTCGGGGTCCCATGACTGTTCTGGGGGTGCGACGATCTCTTTTTTAACATAGCATTGCCGTGGCCGACCATTGTTTTCAATGGACCCGCCAATCACATCGCTAGCAGTTCCAACAGGAGCAGCAGCTTTTCCCACCCGCCCTCCCTTAAGGTGATTTTGTTTCCTTATTGGCTAGTTTGGCCTCTGTACACTATACCTGATGTTTTGATTTTATTCGTTTTAAAAAAAAAAGGAAAAAGAGACAAAAGAGCATTTATACGAATTACAAATTACCACAATTATTCTAACTAAAAATGATCAAAGAACAGCTGTGGGATTTATCACTTTATCTCCTATAAGCTCCGTGTCACGGCCGGTGGGTTTGTCGTACCCCCGGGACAGGCATAGCCCTCTCATGTCGTCGCCGTGGCATTCGGGGTCCCATGACTGTTCTGTGGGTGCAACGATCTCATTTTTAACATAGCGTTGCCGTAGCCGACCGTTGTTTTCAATGGTCCCCCCAACATGATTCACTACGTTTTCAACATTACTATCCCTTCAATAAAGCTGTGTTTTAAAATTACAGTCGGTTGTCTGAGTCTTATTGCCCTTGCCTTTAATTCCAAGGTCTTTTAGGTCGTTTCTTATCCAAATAGTCTGGCAGTAGCCTTAAAGGGTTTTTGCAAGTTTTTTTTTTTAACACCTCCTACACTCTCCCCCCCCCCCCTCCGCTACTGACCTCAATGAACCTTTTCACGCTGATCTCCGGTGCCCAGACCCGGAGATTCAGCGACTTCCTGGGTTCTGCAGCCTGCTCCCCAGTGCTGCGCCTGCCTCCGGAGTAGAGAGCGCGCCTCCATTGATCTCAATGGAGGTGCGCTCTCGACTTCCTGGGTTCTGCAGCCTGCTCCCCAGTACTGCGCCTGCCTCCGGAGTAAAGAGTGCGCCTCCATTGATCTCAATGGAGGCGCGCTCTCGCTCCGTGCCTGCGCTCTGATCAATCCGTCCAGATTTGGATGGATTGCTCAGAGTGAGAGCGTGCCTCCATTGAGATCAATGGAGGCGCGCTTTCTGCCTCACAGGCACACGCAGCGCTGGAGATGCAGGCGGCAGAACCAGGAAGTCGCTAAATCTCTGGTTCTGGGCACCGGAGATCAGTGTGAAAAGGTTCATTGAGGTCAGTAGCGGGGGTGTCAGGCCAGTTTGCGGGAATAGGGGTGACGCCAGGTGCCCCATCCTGTGGCCATATTGTATATACTTGATATCCAGTTTAGCCAAATTTCTGGAATTAACACAGCCCGAACCGCTCGGCGTACAGACTCCATTCAAACAGCGTTTCGTAGCTAGTGGCCATGACAGCTGTGCTAAGTATTTTTGGAGTCGATCGGATTTGTTACTTTTTAACCATTTGCGATTAAAATTTGAACAAAATTGCCATAGGAATGCATTGCTTTTTGAACTTCAATATCAATGTTAGGCTCGAGACTGTCGGATTTTTAAAAATCAAATTACCTCTCTGGCTTCTGATCCCCTGAGGCCATATTTGTCTCCAAAACCTGAAATACGTTTTTCTTTAAAAACACGATTTTGGATTTCGCTGTGTGTAATGTGGGGTATAGAAGCATTCCACGTCAAAATGGCTGATTGTGCGGAAGGCCTTCATGCCCCTGAGATGCTCTGTGGCAAAACAATTCCAAAAAATTACTTTTTTGCCACCCCGCTAAGTGCGTGAAAAAAATTACGTAAAAGTAAGAAATCCCCATAGAAATCAATGGGACTTCATAGAAATCAATAGGACAGTGTTCAAAAAATTCTAATTTATGCTCCCAAGTGTATTGAAAGACTAATTAACACACGAGGCCCGCATGCAAAGTCGCTCTTAAAGGGCCGGGCACTAGTGTTGAGCGAGCACCACAGTGCTCGAATGCTCGATACTCGTACCGAGCAGGTCAGATGCTCAGAAATGCTCGGTTTGAGTAATGAGCACAACTGTAGTTAATAGGAGACCCGAACATTTTTCAGGAGAGCATAGGGAGGGTGTCTGGTACACCCATAAATCTCTGAAAACATTGTAACAAGCATTGGAATGCATGGCAATAATATGGGAAATGCCCCTGGATGCATCTGTGACTGAAAGTTTTCTACTGGGATCAGTGTTGTCAGAGCATTGCGCCATTTTTTTCAGCACGAAGAAAAAAACATTTTTAAAAGGTTTTTTTTATGCGTGTAATGGAATATGTGTTCAGAAACATTATTTACCATACAATGATTTGTGTAGCAAGGCTGAGGCCCGATTCACACTGGCGTGACGGATCCACGGTGGGACTCCCGCTGCGTATCCCATTCAAAACCAGCATTTTTCCCACCGGTTTTGACTGCGGGAGGATTGCGATTCCATACGCAATACATTGCGTATGGGATCGCAGCTGCTAGCGCGGACATGCGCAGTGGCAGCTGGTGACAAATAATTGCGGTACATCCGCAATGTATTGCGTATGTACCGCAATTGGACAACGTTTTTTACCCGCACCCGTTGACTCCTATGGGAGCCTGCGGGTGCAGGTAAAAAAACCGAAAACACAAAAGAATGGACATGCTGCGATATTTTATTTTTTTTATTTATTTTTTTCCTCGCGTGTAACAAAATCGCAGCTGTCCCCACAAGTGTGAATTGGCCCATTGAAAACAATGGGACCAGTTCAATTGCGTATTCCACGGCTAAAAACAACTACGGAAAATGTTTTAAAATCCTGACGTGTGAATCTGGCCTTATTCGTTTTTCTAATAAAATATAGCATCCCAGAAAGATTAGCAGGTTGGCTATATACAGTTAGGTCCATAAATATTTGGACAGAGACAACATTTATCTAATTTTGGTTCTAGACATTACCACAATGAATTTGAAACAAAACAAATCAGATGCAGTTGAAGTTCAGACTTTCAGCTTTCATTTGAGGGTATCCACATTAAAATTGGATGAAGGGTTTAGGAGTTTCAGCTCCTTAACATGTGCCACCCTGTTTTTAAAGGGACCAAAAGTAATTGGACAATTGACTCCAAGGCTATTTCATGGACAGGTGTGGACAATCCCTTCATTATATCATTCTCAATTAAGCAGATAAAAGGGCTGGTGTTGATTTGAGGTGTGGTGTTTGCATTTGGAAGATTTAGCTGTGAAGGAAACATGCGGTCAAAGGAGCTCTCCATGCAGGTGAAACAAGCTATCCTTAAGCTGCAAAAAACAGAAAAAACCCATCCGAGAAATTGCTACAACTTTAGGAGTGGCAAAATCTACAGTTTGGTACATTCTGAGAAAGAAAGAAAGCACTGGTGAACTCATCAATGCAAAAAGACCTGGGCGCCCACGGAAGACAACAGTGGTGGATGATCGCAGAATACTCTCCATGGTGAAGAGAAACCCCTTCACAACAGCCAACCAAGTGAACAACACTCTCCAGGAGGTAGGCGTATCAATATCCAAATCTACCATAAAGAGAAGACTGCATGAAATTAAATACAGAGGGTTCACTGCACGGTGCAAGCCACTCATAAGAATCAAGAATAAAAAGGCTAGGCTGGACTTTGCTAAAAAACATCTAAAAAAGCCAGCACAGTTCTGGAAGAACATTCTTTGGACAGATAAAACCAAGATCAACCTCTACTAGAATGATGGAAAGAGAAAAGTATGGTGAAGGCGTGGTACAGCTCATGATCCAAAGCATACCACATCATCTGTAAAACATGGCGGAAGCAGTGTGATGACTTGGGCATGCATGGCTGCCAGTGGCACTGGGTCACTAGTGTTTATTGATGATGTGACACAGGACAGAAACAGCCGAATGAATTCTGAGGTATTCAGAGCCATACTGTGTGCTCAGATCCAGCCAAATGCAGCCAAACTGATTGGTCGTCGTTTCATACTACAGATGGACAATGACCCAAAACATAAAGCCAAAGCAACCCAGGAGTTTATTAAAGCAAAGAAGTGGAATATTCTTGAATGGCCAAGTCAGTCACCTGATCTCAACCCAATTGAACATGCATTTCACTTGTTAAAGACTAAACTTCAGACAGAAAGGCCCACAAACAAACAACAACTGAAAACCACCGCGGTGAAGGCCTGGCAGAGCATCAAAAAGAAGGAAACACAGCGTCTGGTGATGTCCATGAGTTCAAGACTTCAGGCAGTCATTGCTAACAAAGGGTTTTCAACCAAGTACTAGAAATGATCATTTTATTTACAATTATTTAATCTGTCCAATTACTTTTGGTCCCTTTAAAAACAGGGTAGCACATGTTAAGGAGCTGAAACTCCTAAACCCTTCATCCAATTTTAATGTGGATACCCTCAAATGAAAGCTGAAAGTCTGAACTTCAACTGCATCTGATTTGTTTTGTTTCAAATTCATTGTGGTAATGTCTAGAACCAAAATTAGATAAATGTTGTCTCTGTCCAAATATTTATGGACCTAACTGTACATATGTACAGTGATATACCTCACATTTGAGGATAGAAAAATCTAGTACGTGTTTAAAAAACAAGACATCTATAGGTTTCATCTTTAAACCAAAAGAACCTGATGCCAATAGAAAAACAAGATAAACCAGCGTCCTACCATTGTTGGTATATCCTATATACAGACTGTCCGGGTACCGTATTTTTTGCGGATGGTGTGGATGATGTTCACACTTTCTTAGTTTTCTGGCGTGGTTCAGAACTGTAGATAATACTCCAGGTATCACTGTGTCATCCCCACTACTCTGTTCAGCTCTGCTATGTCTTATACACAGTCAGTCAGTACTGTGCATAATACTCCATATATCACTGTGTCGCCTTCACTAAACTGCTCAGCTATATCTTATACAGGCAGTCCGTACTGTACACAATACTCCATGTGTCATCTCCACTACACCACTCAGCTATATCTTATACACAGTACACAATACTCCTTGTATCACTGTCGTCTCCACTACACAGCTCAGCCCTGCTATGTCTTATACACAGTACCCAATACTCCTTGTATTACTGTGTCATCTTCACTACTTTCTTCAGCTCTGCTATGTCTTATACAGTTAGCACTGTACACAATACTCCATGTATCACTGTGTCATCTCTGCTGCACCGTTCAGCTCTGCTATGTCTTATACACAGTCAGTACTGTAGATAATACTCGAGCTATCACTGTTGTCTCCACTATTCTGTACAGCTCTGCTATGTCTTATACAGTAAGTCAATACTGTAGACAATACTCCATGTATCACTATGTCATCTTCACTACACTGCTCAGCTCTGCTATATCTTATACACAGTCAGTACTGCACCTAATATTCCATGTATCACTGTGTCATTGTCAATACACCGCTCAGCTCTGCAGTGTGGATGATGATCACACTTTCCTGGTTTTCTGGCGTGGTTCAGAAGTCAATCAGGAAAATCCTAGATGGGGAAAGGGAGTCCCTAGACAGCCCTATAGAGCCGTCTCTATGCTTTCCCTGAGATGAGCGGAGACACTCCCCTAAACAGGCACCCCCCACCAGGACCTCTTGGCCAATCATAGTAATGCCAGTAACAAAGATGGCTACAGCATTACTATGATGCTATGCCATTCCAGCAAGTTTATTGGCTGTAAAACAGGCGCCAAACTTGCTGGGCAGGCATCCGAGCTTCCTGCCCGAATACATGAGGTGTTCTGCAGAGTTCCGAGCATGTCCGAGCACCCCGATGCTCAAGGGTTGACGGAGCATGTCCGAGCATGTTCGCTCAACACTACCGGGCACCAATTCAAAGCACAATCTGTAGTTCCTTCAGGAAATACACATCTAGTTTCTTCTTCTTCTTCTTCTCCGCGTTTTCTGCAATTAATGCGGCCCGAACCGCTTGGCGCAGAGACCCCGTTCAGGTGGCGTTTCGAAGCCCTCGGTGGGGACAGGTGTGCTATGTATTTTTAGAGTCGATCCGATTTTTAGTTTTTTTAAAAAATCGCATTTTAAGCAAAAATTTTCCCATAGGAATTAATGGCGACCTTTCCATGACCCCCAACTGACATGGATTGAAGCCACAGCGCAGGTGCAGTGACCTTACAAAGATGGCAGCTATGCAAATGCAGCTTCCACACATGACCCGTATCAGCTAATAGAAGCTGACAGATCGCTGATTCCAGGTCTTAACCCCTTCACCCCCAAGGGTGGTTTGCACGTTAATGACCGGGCCAATTTTTACAATTCTGACCACTGTCTCTTTATGAGGTTATAACTCTGGAACGCTTCAACGGATCTTCGCGATTCTGAGATTGTTTTCTCGTGACATATTGTACTTCATGTTAGTGGTAAAATTTCTTCGATATAACTTGCGTTTATTTTTGAAAAAAACGCAAATATGGCGAAAATTTTAAAAATTTTGCAATTTTCAAACTTTGAATTTTTTTTCCCTTAAAACAGAGAAATATGTCACACAAAATAGTTAAGAAATAACATTTCCCACATGTCTACTTTACATCAGCACAATTTTGGAACCAAAATTTTTCTTTGTTAGGAAATTAGAAGGGTTAAAAGTTGACCAGTGATTTCTCATTTTTACAACAAAATTTACAAAGCCATTTTTTTAGGGACCACCTCACATTTGAAGTCACTTTGACGGGTCTATATGGCAGAAAATACCCAAAAGTGACACTATTATAAAAACTGCACCCCTCAAGGTACTCAAAACTACATTCAAGAAGTTTAATAACCCTTCAGGTGCTTCACAGAGCTGAAGCAACGTGGATGGAACAAATTAATATTTAACTTTTTAGCCACAAAAATGATCTTTTACAAACTTTTTTTTATTTTCACAAGGGTAAAAGGAGAAAATGGACAGATAAAGTTGTTGTGCAATTTCTCCTGAGTACGCCAATACCCCATATGTGGGGGAAAACCACTGTTTGGGCACACGGCAGAGCTCGTAAGGGAAGGAGCGACGTTTGACTTTTTCAAACTAAAATTGGCTGGAATTGAGATTGGACGCCATGTCGTGTTTGGAGAGCCCCTGATACGCCTAAACAGCGGAAACCCCCACAAGTGACACCATTTTGGAAACTAGACTCCCTAAGGAACTTATCTAGATCTGTTGTGAGCACTTTGAACCCAAAAGTGTTTCACAAAAGTTTATAATGCCTGGGTGTGAAAAAAAAAACAAAAACAATTTTCCACAAAAATGATTTTTTAGTCCCAAATTTTTGATTTTTCCCAAGAAAATTGAACCCCAAAACTTGTTGTCCAATTTGTCCTGAGTACGCTGATACCCCATATGTGGGGGGGGGGAAACTGTTTGGGCGCACGGCAGGGCTTGGAAAAGAAGCAGTAACGTTTTGGAATGCAAACATTGATGGGGGTCATGTTCCGTTTGTAGTGCCCCAGATGAGCCTAAACAGTGGAAACCCCCCACAAGTGACCCATTTTGGAAGCTAGACCCCCTAAGGAACTTATCTAGATCTTTGGTGAGCACTTTGAACCCCCAAGTGCTTCACACAAGTTTATAATGCCCGGGCATGAAAATATAAAATCCTATTTTTTTCCCACAAAAATTATCTCTTAGTCACTAATTTTTTATTTTCCCATAGGTAACAGGAGAAATTGGACCACAAAATTTGTTGTCCAATTTGTCCTGAGTACGCTGATACCCCATATGTTGGGGGGAACCACTGTTTGGGCGCATGGCAGAGCTCGGAATGGAAGGAGCACTATTTGACTTTTTCCAACCAAAATTGGCTGGAATTGAGATTGGACGCCATGTTGCATTTGGAGAGCCCCTGATGTGCCTAAACAGTGGAAACCCCCCACAAGTGACCCCATTTGGGAAACTAGACCCCCTAAGGAACTTATCTAGATCTTTGGTGAGCAATTTGAACCCCCAAGTGCTTCACACAAGTTTATAACGTAGAGCCGTAAAATTAAAAAATTATATTTTTTCCACAAAATTGATCTTTTCACCCCAATTTTTATTTTCCCAAGGGAAACAAGACTCCAAAAGTTATTGTGCAATTTGTCCTGAGTGCGCTGATACCCGATATGTGGGGGTAAACCACTGTTTGGGTGCATGGCAGAGTTTGGAAGGGAAGGAGCGCCGTTTGACTTTTTCAACGCAGAATTGGCTGGATGCCATGTCGTGTTTGGAGAGCTCCTGATCTGCCTAAACAGTGGAAACCCCCCACAAATGACACCATTTTGGAAACTAGACCCCTCAAGGAACTTATCTAGATGTGTGGTGAGCACTTTGAACCCCAAAGTGCTTCACAGAAGTTTATAACGTACAGCCGTAAAATAAAAAAATCCTTTTTTTTTTTACAAAAATGATTTTTTAGCCCCCAATATTTTATTTTCACAAGGGTAACAGGAGAAATTGGACCCCAAAAGTTGTTGTCCAATTTGTCTTGAGTACGCTGATACCCAATATGTGGGAGTAAACTACTGTATGGGCGCACGTCGGGGCTCGGAAGGGAAGTAGTGACGTTTTGGATTGCAGACTTTGATGGAATGGTCTGGGGGTAATGTCGCATTTGGAGAGCCCCTGATCCGCCTAAACAGTGGAAACCCCCCACAAGTGACCCCATTTTGGAAAATAGACCCCACAAGGAACTTATCTAGATGTGTGGTGAGCACTTTGAACCCCGAAGTGCTTCACAGAAGTTTATAACGTACAGCCGTAAAAATAAAAAATCCTTTTTTTTTTTACAAAAATGATTTTTTCACCCCCAATATTTTATTTTCACTAGGGTAACAGGAGAAATTGGACCCCAAAAGTTGTTGTCCAATTTGTCTTGAGTACGCTGATACCCAATATGTGGGAGTAAACTACTGTATGGGCGCACGTCGGGGCTCGGAAGGGAAGTAGTGACGTTTTGGGTTGCAGACTTTGATGGAATGGTCTGGGGGAGTCATGTCGCATTTGGAGAGCCCCTGATGCGCCTAAACAGTGGAAACCCCCCACAAGTGACCCCATTTTGGAAAATAGACCCCACAAGGAACTTATCTAGATGTGTGGTGAGCACTTTGAACCCCGAAGTGCTTCACAGAAGTTTATAACGTACAGCCGTAAAAATAAAAAATCCTTTTTTTTTTTACAAAAATGATTTTTTCGCCCCCAATATTTTATTTTCACAAGGGTAACAGGAAAAATTGGACCCCAATAGTTGTTGTCCAATTTGTCCTGAGTACGCTGATACCCAATATGTGGGAGTAAACTACTGTATGGGCGCACGTCGGGGCTCGGAAGGGAAGTAGTGACGTTTTGGATTGCAGACTTTGATGGAATGGTCTGGGGGCGTCATGTCGCATTTGGAGAACCCCTGATGAGCCTAAACAGTGGAAACCCCCCACAAGTGACCCCATTTTGGAAAATAGACCCCACAAGGAACTTATCTAGATGTGTGGTGAGCACTTTGAACCCCGAAGTGCTTCACAGAAGTTTATAACGTACAGCCGTAAAAATAAAAAATCCTTTTTTTTTTTACAAAAATGATTTTTTCGCCCCCAATATTTTATTTTCACAAGGGTAAAAGGAGAAGTTGGACCCCAAAAGTTGTTGTCCAAATTGTCCTGAGTACGCTGATACCCAATATGTGGGAGAAAACTACTGTATGGGCACACGTCGGGGCTCGGAAGGGAAGTAGTGACGTTTTGGATTGCAGACTTTGATGGAATGGTCTGGGGGCGTCATGTCGCATTTGGAGAGCCCCTGATGCGCCTAAACAGTGGAAACCCCCCACAAGTGACCCCATTTTGGAAAATAGACCCACAAGGAACTTATCTAGATGTGTGGTGAGCACTTTGAACCCCAAGTACTTCACAGAAGTTTTATAACATACAGCCGTAAAAACAAAAAAAATCATTTTTTTTTTTTACAAAAATGATTTTGTCGCCCCCAGTTTTTTATTTCCCAAGGGTAACAGGAGAAATAGGCCAAATTGCACAATAACTCTTGGGGTCCAGAGTATGCTGATACCCCATATGTGGGGTAAACTACTGTTTGGGCGCATGGCAGAGCTCAGAAGTGAAGGAGCACCATTTGACTTTTTCAACGCAGAATTGGCTGGAATTGAGATCAGACGCCATGTCACATTTCGAGAGCCCCTGATGTGCCTAAACAGCAGAAACCCCCCAATTCTAACTCCAACCCTAACCCCAAACACCAATAACCCTAGTCCCAACCCTAACCACAAACCTAACCCTAACACACCCATAACCGTAATCCCAACCCTAATCCTAACGTTAGCGCCAACCCTAACCCTAATACTAACGTTAGCGCCAACCCTAACCCTAACTTTAGCCGCAACCCTAACCCTAACGGGAAAATGGAAATAAATACATTTTTTTAATTTTATTATTTTTCCCTAACTAAGGGGTGATAAAGGGGGTTTGATTTACTATTTATAGCGGGTTTTTGTGATTGGCAGCTGTCACGCTAAAAGACGCTTTTTTTGATCGCTTTTTTTTTTCTTTTTTTGGGTGGTTAGTGAACAAAAATCAGCAATTCATGAATTTTTTTTTGGGGGGGCGTTTTACCGTTCCGCGTGTGGTAAAATTGATAAAGCAGTTTTTTTCTTTTGGGTCAGTACGATTTGGCGATACCTCATTTATTCATTTTTTTAGGTTTTGGCGCTTTATAGATGAAAAAAAATTTTTTTATAAAAAATCATTATTTTTGCATCGCTTTATTCTGCAGCTAAAATTTTTTTTTTTTTTTTTCATGTTCTTGTGACGGGTCGTTTTTTTCGGGACAAAAGACTTTTCGTGGACCAGTTTATTTATAAGGTTTTTTTGATCGCGTGTTATTTCACTTTTGTTCGGCGGTTGATGAAAAAGCATTGATTTTTTGCTTCGTTTTTTTTTTTTTTTTTTTAAAGGGGGTTTCCCAAAGGGGTTTAAATAGTGGGACAGTTTTTTAGGGGGGTCGTTATGGACGCGGCGATACCAATATGTGTACTTTTTTGTTTTTTTTTTTTTTTTACAGGAAAAAAATGAATTTATTGGGGATATTTTTTTTTTTTTTTTGATTTTTTTTTTTTATTTTTTTTTTTATTTTTTTTTTCTTTTTCTTTGTCCCAGGGGGGACATCACAGTATTTTATCAGATCGCTGGTGTACAGGGGCACAGCCCTGTCCACACGATCCTTTTGGCATCGGTCGGCTTCCCCCGCGCCTGCCTCAGCAGGCCTGAGGAAACCGCCTCCCCGCAGGGGCCCGGCGCCTCTTGGGTCCGGGGACCTGGAGGAGGACGGACCCTCGGAACGCGCGAACATCGCGCTGCTCTGGGGTCTCAGGGGGGCGCGCGGGGGCCCCTGCCTGCGCGATCCCCCCCCTTTCCCCGGGTTTCACCCCGTCATTTTGACGCGGGGGTGCCCGGGGTTAATGTCCGGGGGGGTCCTGAAAGCTCCTGACACCATCCGGGGGCAGCTGTTAAATCCTGACACCCCGGCGATCAGTGCGCTCCCCCCC
>JARQOD010000002.1:228240472-228269550 GCA_033576555.1 Oophaga sylvatica | reverse complement strand
CATACTCCCCGTGAGCCCTCTGCATGTTGTGATCCTGAGACGTGTACCCTTCTCTGATGGCGGAATCGGGACCCCGGCATTATGTTTGTTTATGTACTGTGTGTGTCTTTAAGAAAATTTTTATGTTTCTTCATACTGAAGTTGTGCGGTGTTGTTAGTCCTGCAGGTCGCCATCTTCCCCAAACATGTCAGCTGCCACGGATCCCGGTCGCTGCCCTCCCTAGTCCGGGCAGGCCGGGTCTCCCTCTGTGGTCCAGTGGGTCCACATTTCTACCATCTGGGACGCATCCCTCACGTCGTCGTGGACTGGCGGTGTGGGAGAATTGGCTAGTAAGGCAAGCTATGCCATGTCCCAACGCCCGCAGCCGTGGGAAGCGTAACAACGATATTGAAGTCGGGGTTTTTCTTCACTTTTTTTGGCCAGGATTTAGACTTGTGTAACATGTGTCGCACAGTGCTTGCATGAATGGTCTGTGATCTCACTTTACGGGCATCTAGTAACCTCCACTTCCGTGTTTGTCGTGCCAGAACTTATAGCCTTGTGATGAGCCAACTTGTTGACTCCGATATTTTACCTGAAAGTCCACCTCTTGGCCTGTGTATGGATGGACGGATTTCATTTTGTGATCTTCCAATTGTCATGGCACTCACATGATGCAGTTTGCAATTTTCTTGGCCGAGAGACCGCTATAGATGAGCTGGATGATGCTTTTTCTCTTTATTTGAGAAATCTTCTTCATGGCTGCTCTTCAAACCAGTGACCTTTCGCTTGGCAATCAACCTAATAACACACTGAGCTATTACGGAATTATGAGAACAGGTTGTAATTTGTAGTATACAAGAAGAAAAAGATTTTTACATCCGGAGCAAAACAATAACAATGCAGCGACATGACAAGAATCTGCATAACTAATCATATGCTAAATAGTTGCAAGCCAAATTTATGTATGAGATAGCCAAGATGATTGAGATGAGCCAAAAGTTTAAAAGATTGTTACCTTTTTGCTCGTTAGTGTCATTTAATGACCTCGCATAGTCTTCTATATAGTACAATGGGCCCCACATAGACTTCCATATAATATTACGGGCTGCACATAGCCTTCCATTTAATATAATGGGCCCCACATAGCCTTCCATATAATATAATGGGCCCCACAAAGCCTTCCATATAGTATAATGTATCCACATAGCTTTCCATATAATATAATAGCCCCTACTTAGCCTTCTATATAATATAATGTAACCCACATAGCCTTCCATATATTATGTCCTGGGCTTTACATAGTCTTCCATTTAATATAATGAGCCCCACATAGCCTTCCATGTAGTTTAATGGCCCCCACTTAGCCTTCTATATATTATGTGTCCCACATAGCCTTGCATTTAATATAATGGGACCCACATAGCCTTCCATATAGTATAATGGCCACCACAAAGCCTGCCATATAGTATAATTGACCCACATAACTTTACAATTTAGTATAATTTCCCCTACTTAGCCTTCTATAAAATATAATGTGACCCACATAGCCTTCCACATAATATTATGTCCTGGGCTGCACATAGCCTTCCATTTAATATAATGGGCCCCACATAGCTTACATGTAGTATAATGGTCCCCAAATAGCCTTCCATATAGTATAATGGACATTTAATAAAATGGGCCCTACATTTTCTTCTATTTAATATAATGAACCCAGATAGCCTTTCATTTAATTGTAAGGTTCTTTGTCTCTGTTGACATGTTCCTTGAAACTCAGTTTTCCGTCGGCCATTTTGCTTTCTGTCTTTCTGCAGCTCTTGCCCTCAGTTAATATGGAGGTTCCAGCTTTCATGTTCCCACCCTGATTCTTCCCTCTTGCTTCTTAAGCAGCCTCAGCTGAACAATCAGTGCTCCTGAATCAAGCCTCAGTCAGTCTGTGACCTGACTCCTGGAAACCTTGGACTTGTACTCCAGCTATTCCCTACTGAGGAACTTTGGAACACTTTCGGACTCTGGAAACCTGCTGTTTGGTGAATCCATGTTTGCAGAGGAATTACGGTACAGAGAAGAGATCCTGAACCTGCTTGGAGATTTATTGTAGTGCTTGAAGTTACTCTGGCCTGCTGTGTCTCCTGTCGCTGTTCCTGCAAACTGTGTGAACTTTTCAGCATGCTTGTATGAAGTAATACAAGTCATTTCATTTCAACCTGTGTCTCATGTGTTTTCCTCGCACCCAAGCACAAGACGCTATAGGAACTGTACACTATACATGATAAGATTCAGGAGCCAATGTTTAGTGTCTGCTGGGTCTGGGAAAGCCGTGTCTGCTGTGACTGTGGATATCAGATGTCCGTTTAATACCTTATGTGATGACAGTGGTTGTGACTTCTCACAACCATTCCAGGTGAGCGCATTCCCTTAAAATTTTACTCTGGAGTGTTACCACAGGTAAACACTATTGTTTTTTTTTTTTCCTTTCCTCTTCTCCTTCCAGCACTTCTGCCTTAAAAGATCTGGAAGATGGAGGCCCGCATAAAGGAGCTTTGCGGAGTGACTGATACAATCCTTGCAGATATACAGACTATAAAGACCGTTTTGCAAGCCTACAGGACCTCACTAATCATAATTTGCAAGTGTTTGGACAAACTACCCAGGAATTACGAGCCAGGATTGAGGCTCTAGAGGAACGAGTCCAGGCTCCTGCCATAACCCCTAGTTCTGGGATCCCCAAGTTACCTCCTTTTCGTTTTGGCGGTGAACGTGAGAAATTCAGGGGATTTATTAACCAATGCAATTTATTTTTCTCTGCACATGCTTCACAATTTCCCACTGAACGATCCAAAGTGCTTACTATAATCATGTTGCTTACCAATAAGGCTTTGATGTGGGCAAACCCTCTGATTGAGACTGAGGATGATTGTTTGAATCACCTTGATGCTTTTATTTCAGCCATGGGGCAGGTGTTTGATGACCCCAATCGAGGTGCAACAGCTGAAGCAGCCATGTTAACTTTGCGCCAAGGTAAGCGTTCAGTAGCCGAATATGCCCTGGATTTCAGTAGATGGGCTCTTGATACCACTTGGGACACTTCCGCCAAAAAATCTATTTTTCGGAAAGGGTTGTCTCCACTGATTAAGGATGAACTTGCTCGTGCCGACCCTCCCACTGCGTTAGGTGACTTTATTAACTATTGTATCCGTATTGATGCTCGTCTGACTGAACGCAGACAAGAGAGATGGTTCGAAAATAATCGCACTAACCTTTTCCTACCTCCCTCCTCAGCTAAGGAACCTTTGAGTAGGATCACAAGGGAACCAGAACCTGAACCCATGCAGGTGGACTCTTTACAAAGACGGGTTAGTGATGCACGCAAAGAACATCGTATAAAGGAAAATCTATGTTTTTACTGTGGTAAGTCAGGGCACTTCATTATAAACTGCCCCAGCCGTTCTCGTAAGACTACTGCAGCAGTCATTCACTGTGAGTGTTGCGAGAGGAGCTCTGTCATGTCCGAGCCTCAGACTCCAGAGAGATCTGCTGCAAGAGATCTTGATTTTTCGGACTTAATGTCATGTGTGCATCGCCACGAAGATCGTCGCGGTTGCACATTCTGACTTCTCACAGCTGAGTTGCTGTTTCTTTGTGTTTGGCAGTTAGGGAGTTAATTCTGTCTGTGCTCAGTTCTGGGACTGGGTGCAGTTTTCTCCCGGCTGCAATTAATTATTTGTTGATTGGTTTCCTTTAAATCTCTGGTTGTCTGTGTTGGGAGTTGCCAGTGAAATTCTTCATGCAGACCACAGATAGGATTGTATCTGTATAGACTTAAAGTTAAAGAGCTCCTTAGTTGTTTTAAGCTCACCTTGCTTAGAGTTTAATATCCCAGATCATTTATGTTCCTTCTGTGTTTGAGTGTGTATGCAAGTCTGTGTTTTCTCCAGTCTGTCTTATATGTCTAATCTGTGCATTTAGCAGAGATCAGCCCATATCCCTTTGGTGGTAATCAGAATCCTTCTTAGGACTGATTACAGGGTTCAGGGACTGATAGGAGATAGGGTTAGGCTGGAGACTTGGGCCTCTGAACCATTATCAGTACCTCCAAGGTGAGGGATTAGTTAGGACCCCAGTTTAGGGTCAGGTTAGACCCCGGTCCTCCTCTTTCCTGTGACAGTGTATCAAGTCCTCAAGATTAACCCTGAGTTCAACGGATATCGTGTCAGGTAAATCTATTCTATATTTACATGCTGATGTTGCTAATCTATATGTTGTATAGAGTGTTGTTCTTTTAAGAATAGTTTACTGACATCGTACACATATCATAAGACCGCGTGACATTCACAGTATTTATCTTATTTGCTAGACTCTGATTCATGTTGCATATACTGTAGTTTGGAAAACATGAATCAGACAACAGATTCCTTATAAAATATGATCCATTGATGACTTGGAGAACAGTGTAAAATTTGATCACATTTGTGCGGTTCAGCACCAAGATCCTAATGCCGTACATGAATCGGGGGGTCACATTCATGGCCGCCTTCATTTAATATTCCTTCGTACAAATCATGTTGGTGGTAACTGGTAATAGCAGCTACTGTCCATATACAGTTCAGTCAGTTACTGTAGTGTCGTCATAGTCCATGTGTGACAGGGCAGATTCCGGTGTGGTTAGTAACTTCATGGCGCACTGATCTTAAGCCTCCGCTGTGGTCTCCGCACACTCTCCATTGGGATAGCTCAAGACAGTCAGGGCTGTTCCCTCGTGAAGGTTCTCTTTCTGCACAGCGTCCTCCTGTCTCCTCCTCCTCCACGAGAAGCACCTGGATTTCATGTTTGGCTTTTCCGTCCTTTGCTCATCTGCCGCAGTCAGCGCCTCGCACGCCGCCGTCTGCACGTCCCGCCGGCTCTCCTCACGGCCGGGGATGAGGGCAGCAGCTCGGACTTCAGAGCAGCGGGAGCCATTACTGTTCGGAGGGAACACGGAGCGGAGGAGGGAGAGGAGAGCGGAGACCGCGGGCTCGCCGGGCTGGACGCGTGCGGGGCTCTCCTCCTCCGGGGACTGCATGATCACCCCGACCACAGCCCCCCGCCGGCAGCCGCTTCCGTATATCCCTCAGGATCTCTCGCACCTGGCGCTGTGATGCTGGGAGGACCACAGACTCCGGCCGGCACAGGAAGAACACCAGCCCGAAGCGCAGAGTCCGGCTCGGGGCGGCGTGCTGCGGCTGCTCCCGCGGGGCTCCCGGGTCATGTGTCGGCGGCTCGTGCTGGAGGCTGCCTTGTCTCTAAATAAGTCTCCTCCATTCCCCCGCTCCGCCGGAAACAACTCCTGCAGGAAGCCCCCAGCAGAGCGCGGCTCTCCGCCCGGTCCCACAGCTCCCCGACCAGCAACACCTGCTGCGGCCCCCGAAGCGCTCCAGCGCCTCCCTGAAGCGGCTCTCCGTGCAGTCTCTCGCCATGCCGCGCTCAGCCCCTAGCAGCATGCTGTCCCTGCAGCGCCCGCACACAGTACACAGCGCGCACATCTCCCTGGAGGTCCTGCAGGGGCGTCCCCCTGAGCCTCTAACACCTCCTCCTCAAGCTCAAAAAACACAGACTTGCATACACACTCAAACACAGAAGGAACATAAATGATCTGGGATATTAAACTCTAAGCAAGGTGAGCTTAAAACAACTAAGGAGCTCTTTAACTTTAAGTCTATACAGATACAATCCTATCTGTGGTCTGCATGAAGAATTTCACTGGCAACTCCCAACACAGACAACCAGAGATTTAAAGGAAACCAATCAACAAATAATTAATTGCAGCCGGGAGAAAACTGCACCCAGTCCCAGAACTGAGCACAGACAGAATTAACTCCCTAACTGCCAAACACAAAGAAACAGCAACTCAGCTGTGAGAAGTCAGAATGTGCAACGCGACGATCTTCGTGGCGATGCACACATGACACTTAAACTCTGTTAGTTCTGGGGACAATGACGGTATAAACACTGCAATTTTTCAAGTTTCCTCAGCGGTGTCCCAGCTGAGTTGTAAAAGAAATAATTCTCATTGCTTCCTTTCCATCAAACTCTGGATGGACTCAGTCTGGGTGTCTAGCTCTGCTATGATCGACTCAGGAGCAAGTGGAAATTTTATGGATATCTCCTTTGCTCTGAAACAGGGGATACGTTCAGTGAAGAAGGCTACTCCAGTACAGATGGAGACTGTGGATGGCTCCCTGCTGACCTCTGGACCAGTGGATCAGGAAACAGAGCCTTTGAGGGTCCTTATGGGTAAAGATCATCAGGAGAAAATGTCTTTTATGCTTATCTCTTCTCCCCACTTTCCCATTATTCTAGGGCTACCATAGCTGCAGGCACAGAATCCTACGATTAACTGGGAGACCAAGGAATTACACTTTCCGGAGAAACAGATGAGTCAAGGAGTTTCAGCTTGCTCTGTTCCTAAAGGAACCATGTCAGTCCCTGAACTACCAGCTGTATACCAGGACTATGTGGATTTATGTGACAAGAAGAACGCTGATCAGCTTCCTCCTCACCGTCCATATGATTGTCCAATCGAATTATTGCCTGGAGCCGAGATACCTTTTGGTAAGATCTACCCCCTGCGGGGCCCGAGCTAAAAGCTTTGAAGGACTACATAGATGAAAATCTCCCGCAGGTGCACCCATCTTCTTTGTGAAGAAGAAAGATGGATCTCTGAGACCCTGCATAGACTATAGGGAACTCAATAAGGTTACTATTAGAAACCGTTATCCATTGCCTTTAATCCCTGAGTTGTTGGAGAGAGTGCGGCACGCCAAAATTTTCTCTAAACTGGATCTCCGTGGGGCCTATAACTTGGTCCGTATTAGACCTGGGGATGAATGGAAGACTGCATTCAGGTCACGCTATGGACACTTCGAATATCTAGTTATGCCTTTTGGTCTGAGTACCGCCCCAGCCACTTTCCAACACTTGGTGAATGACATCTTCAGGGATCTCCTAGATACATTTGTGGTGATTTATCTGGATGATATTCTAATTTTTTTCTAACTCCACAGAGGAACATCATGGACATGTGAGAATGGTCTTAGAACGCCTAAGACAAAACCATCTCTACATCAAACTTGAAAAGTGTGAATTCCATAGGACCGAAATTCAATTTCTGGGGTATGTACTATCTACGCAAGGGATTAGTATGGATGGAAGCAAGACCCAAGCCATCAAGGATTGGCCAATTCCTAGAAATGTGAAGGAGGTGCAGCGCTTCATCGGGTTTGCCAACTTCTATAGACGTTTCATTAGGAATTTCTCTGAGGTAGTGTCACCTATCACCCAACTTACCCGGAAACAGTCTAGGTTCTCCTGGACCCCGCAAGCTCAGGAAGCATTTTCCTGTTTAAAGGATAAATTTACCACCGCACCTATCTTAGTACATCCCAACCCCGAGCTTGCCTTCATAATAGAGGTGGATGCTTCAGACTGTGCCGTTGGAGCTATACTCTCTCAGCGAACAGGTGAGAAGAATGTCTTGCATCCCTGTGCCTTCTTTTCCCAGCAGTTGTCTTCGGCTGAGAGGAACTACGATGTGGGCAATAGAGAATTGTTGGCCATTATTGCCGCCTTCAAGGAATGGAGACACCTTCTTCAGGGAGCTGCACAGCAAATAGTCGTCCTGACAGACCATCGTAACCTTGAATTTATCAGGTCGGCTAAGTGCCTGACTCCTCGCCAGGCTCGCTGGAATCTTTTCCTAAACCAATTTAATTTTGTCATTTTTTATAGACCAGGATCGCGCAATGGAAAGACTGATGCACTCTCTAGGATTCATTCAGCAGAGACACGTCCACTTACTCCTCCTAAGACTATTCTTCCTGACTCTAGATTCCTGGGGTGATTCATAATCAAGACCTACTTAAGGACATCAAGGAAGCATACCATGCGGATTCTTTGTTGGCTCAACCCCCAAGGGACGTAAGTCTTGTCTTTAAGAATGGTGTGTGGATTCAGGGACAACGTCTGTATATACCTGAAACAGTCAGATTGAGAGTATTGCAACTCATCCACGATTCCAAGATAGCCGGGCATAGGGGAATTCTAAAGACACAAGAATTTCTTTCTCGTTTCTTTTGGTGGCCCACTTACAGGAAAGATGTTTTAAACTATGTCACTTCATGTGAAGTCTGTGCAAGATGCAAAACACCTCGCTCCTCACCAACTGGTCTGTTGCAACCCCTTCCCACCCCGTCCCGCCCGTGGGGATCCATTTCTATGGACTTCATTGTGGAGTTACCAACCTCTCAAGGGAAGAACACCATTCTAGTGGTGGTTGACCGTCTAACAAAGGCAGCTCATTTTATCCCTTGTGTCGGCTTACCCACTGCAAAACAGACATCAGACTTGATGATTAAGAATGTGTTTCGCTTACATGGAGTACCGGATGAGGTCATTTCGGATCGAGGGGTGCAATTCACTTCAAGGTTTTGGCAAAATTTCTGTGCCGCATTGGACATTAAAGTAAACCTTTCTTCTGCTTTTCATCCCCAGACTAATGGACAGACAGAACGAACCAATCAGACCCTGGAGCAGTATCTCCGCTGCTTTATCTGCCACCTACAAGATGATTGGGTGGATCTACTTCCACTGGCTGAGTTCTCTTATAACAACTCTCAGAGCGCCTCCACTAAGCAGTCTCCTTTTTACTCCAATCTAGGTTATCATCCTAACATTCTTCCTCGATTTCCATAGATACGCCCTTGCCGGCAGTGGCTGAAAGAATCACTTCTTTACAAAAGAATATGGATCTTCTAAAGGAAAATCTAGAATTGGCTCAGGAAAGGTACAAGAAAGCAGCAGATAAATTTCGTAAACCTGCACCAGCTTTCAAGGTAGGAGATTTGGTCTGGCTGTCAACCAGAAATCTTAAAACAAAGATTCCATCGTCTAAATTGGGACATTACATTGGACCTTATAAGATCAGTAAGATTATAAGTGCTGTTGCTTGTCGTCTTCAACTGCCCAGAACTATGAGAATCCACCCTGTCTTTCATGTATCCCTACTAAAGGCTGCAACACCCAATACGTTTCCTGGACGCTCTTCTCCTTGCCCTGACCCAGTGCTGGTCGATGGTCAGGAAGAATTTATGGTGGAAAGGATTCTAGATTCCAGGTTGTACAGAAATCAGTTGCAATATTTGATTAAATGGCAGGGCTACCCAGTGGAGGACAACTCATGGGAACCAGTCAATAATGTAAATGCTCCTCGCCTGCTCCGCCAGTTTCATCAGAGGTACCCTGACAAGCCTGGTCTGAGGTCAACCGGAGGTTGTCCTTAAGGGGGGGAGTAATGTAAGGTTCTTTGTCTCTGTTGACATGTTCCTTGAAACTCAGTTTTCCGTCGGCCATTTTGATTTCCGTCTTTCTGCAGCTCTTGCCCTCAGTTAATATGGAGGTTCCAGCTTTCATGTTCCCGCCCTGATTCTTCCCTCTTGCTTCTTAAGCAGCCTCAGCTGAACAATCAGTGCTCCTGAATCAAGCCTCAGTCAGTCTGTGACCTGACTCCTGGAAACCTTGGACTTGTACTCCAGCTATTCCCTACTGAGGAACCTTGGAACACTTTTGGACTCTGGAAACCTGCTGTTTGGTGAATCCATGTTTGCAGAGGAATTACGGTACAGAGAAGAGATCCTGAACCTGCTTGGAGATTTATTGTAGTGCTTGAAGTTACTCTGGCCTGCTGTGTCTCCTGTCGCTGTTCCTGCAAACTGTGTGAACTTTTCAGCATGCTTGTATGAAGTAATACAAGTCATTTCATTTCAACCTGTGTCTCATGTGTTTTCCTCGCACCCAAGCACAAGACGCTATAGGAACTGTACACTATACATGACATTAATATAATTACCCCACATAGCCTTCCATATAATTTATTGAGCCCCACACATAGCCATCTATATAGTAAAATGAACCCCACATAACCTTCCATTTAATACAACAGGCCCCGCATAGCCTTACATTTAAAAATAATGGACCCTATGTAGCCTACCATAGTATAATGTCCCCACATAGCCTTCTATATAGTATAATGGCCCGCACTTAGCCTTCCATATAGTTTACTGGCCCCCTCTTAGCCTTCCATATAATGTGACCCACATAGCATTCCATATAATATAGTGGCCCTCACATAGGCTTCTATTTAACATAATGGGCCCCGTATAGACTTCCATTTAATATAGTGGGCCCCACATAGGTTTCCATTTAATATAATGGGACCCACCTAGCCTTTCATTTAATATAAGGGGGCCAAGATATGGGTCCCATGTGTAGCACTCCATATAGTATAATGGGCCCCTCATAGCCTTCCATACAATATAATGTGCTTCACTGTCACAAGGGTGTTACATCTCCATGGAAAACCTATCTGGAGTTCGACGGTCATGTTGGGTAATGAATTGCACATCTTTAGAGATGGTGTGATTTGTGTCCCATATTAAATGGGTTTAGTTTCTTCTGGAGCTGAAGAGGTTAAAGACCCATTGTCATTACCTCTTCCTATACAAAATGGCCAGACCGTCTTGCCCTGCCTGTGAAAGATTAATCTTTCTGTGCTGTGTGCTAAAGCTAAGTATTTGAAGTAGAGTTGTTGTAGAAGTGTTCTGTGGTTTGCTGTAGTTTGTGTGTATCCTGATCCCTGTTCCCATTTAGTTTATTCCACCCTGTCCCTATCATCCTCACTATTGTTGGATAGTGCTTTTGTATGATAGATGTTTTCTGTTATCCCTGTTTTGTCTTTTGTGTCTTGTTTACATTACTTTTCTCACCCATGCCTCATGGGGTAAGTGAGGGGACAAGACCAGGGTTTAACAGGAGCATATTAAGGTCAGAACCTCAGGCCTCTCAACCTTCAAGAGTACCCCTGGGACAGGGATAGTTAGGGTCCCAGTTCAATGGACAGTTTGAGTCCCCACTTCCTTACCAAAGATCGTCACAGCATGACATTTTCACCGGCCCCACATTTTGTATCTCAGTGTGGACCCCGTTGCTGTCCTTGCCAAACATTTGCAGGGTCTGTCTCTTAGACTGTCTAACCTGCAACTTAGGGTCTCACAGCAGCAGACTGTTGGTCTGTCAGGCAGTCAGGCTGAACCAGAACCTGAGGTGGCCCACCCGGATAGGTTTTCTGGGGGACGGGATAAATTTGTTGTGTTCCATGAAGCCTGCAAGCTTTATTTTAGGCTTTTCCTTCATTCATGTGGGAGTGAGAAGCAACGGGTTGGGATTGTTATTTCTCTCCTTCAAGGAGATCCTCAGTCCTAGGCCTTTTCACTTCCGTCAGACTCACTGTCTCTTTGGTCAGTTGATGTTTTTTTTTGAGGCTCTAGTCCTTATGTATGATGATCCAGACTGTGTATCCCTTGCTGACTCTATGCTATGTAAGCTCCAGCAGAGAGACTGGCTGGCAGAGGAATTCTGCTCAGAGTTTCGTAGGTGGGCTACTGACACCCATTGGAAAGCTCCTGCTCTTAGGAGTCAGTTTTGTCAGGGCCTGTCTGAAAGATTAAAAGACGCAATAGTGCTTTACAAAACTCCTGAGTTGTTGGATGTCGCCATGACTCTGGCCATATGCATAGATAGATGCCTCAGGGATAGACCTGTTGTGACTCTGTCCTCCACTGTACTCTCTAAAACCGAGGTTCTCCCTGTGTGTTGTGAAGAACTGATGCAGTTAGGAGGGGCCTCCCCTCCGCATGAGTCACTTGCGGTTTGTCGCAAAATGGGGTTGTGCTTTTTTGTGTTCAAAAGGGGCATTTAATTGGGGTCTGTCCTTCTTTACCAAAGTACAAAAAGCCGTCAGAAAACTTCTAACCCCAGGTTGTGTGGAGGATAACAACCTGCGTGTATACGGTATATCAACTCCGCATGTGTATCTTAGTTTTTCTTACTTTTCTTACCTGCAGAAGTGGTTATTGGTATGAAAACTGAGAAAATATCTATCCTAGTGGATAGTGGTGTGGGAACCAATATAGTGGATGCTCAGTTTGCATGGGATCTTGGTCTTCCCTGTAGTACTCTGGCGAAGCCCATCCGGATATTTGCAATTGACTGCACTTCTCGGTCAGGGAAATTTTAAGCAAGTAATGCATAACTGTGCATAATCTAGTTGTTAACTGGCAGTCCAGGGAAATAGTCAAATGGAGTACCATCATTTCTACTGTTTCCACTAAAACCGTACCCTCTTTTCTGTCTGATTTTGTGGATGCGTTCTCAGAAAAGGGATGCCAGGAAGTGCCTCTCCATCATGTGTATGATTGACCCGTAAACTTGCTCTCTGGGGTGAATTTACCCAAAACCAGATTATATAATCTGCCTGGCCCTGATAAGGTCTGTGTATTTCTGAAATCGGATCTGCCAGAAAATCTGAAAGCGTTGCAATGCTTTTTGGGGTTTGCTAACTACTATCGCAAGTTTATTAAAAGCTAATTGGTGATTGTCAAACCCATCACTGACATGACAAAGACAGGCATGGACTTCTTGAGGTGGTCCAACTGCGCCCATCAGGCATTTTCTTCTTTGAAGAAATTCTTTTCCACTGCTTCTGTACTCATTTAACCCAATGTTTCCCAACCATTTAGGTTGATTCACCTGAGGTAGGTGGTAGGGCTTGTGTTGTCTCAAGGGTCATCCTCTGATAAGTGGCAGCCATGTACCTTCTCTAAAAAATTTATCATCGGACGAAAGGAACTATGATGTAGGCAATAAAGAACTTTTGGCCATCAAGTTGGCTTTTGAGGAGTGGTGTCACTTTTTGGAGGGGGCAATCCACCCTGTCTCTGTCATTATTGATCATTAAAATCTTTTGTACCTTGAATCTGCTAAATGTCTTAATCCTAGACAAGCTAGATGGTCTTTGTTTTTTAGCAGGTTTCATTTTATTGTCACTTACCGTCCTGGGATTGAGCTGATGCTTTGTCTTGAAGTTTCCCTGCTGGTGGTTGTTCGGATGACTCTGTCCCTGTTTTACAAGAAGGGTTCGTCGTCTCTGCAGTGTATTCTGAGCTGGAGGGACAGTTATTGAAGTCTCAGGGGGTCGCCCGTGCTTATCTTTCAGGAAAATTATTAGTACCATTGCATGTGTTTCTCAAAGTTTTAGGGGTACATCATAGCTCTGCTCTCGCTGGTCATGCAGGTAGTAAAGCAACCTTGGACCTCTTTTCTTGTAGTTTTTGGTGGCCAAGGTTACATCAGGATGTAGTTGACTTTGTGTGTTCCTGTAATGTCTATGCATGTTCTAAGAACCCAAATACTCATCCGTCTGGGTCTCTTCTACCATTAACCATAACCGACCGGCCCTGGACACATTTATCCTTAGATTTTGTTACAGATATTCCTTTTTCCTCTGTTAAGACTGTTGTCTTAGTTGTGGTGGATAGGTTAAGCAAAATGGTGTACTTCAGTGCTTTACTTCTCTCCCTAACGCTAAGACCCTGGCTCAGGTGTTTGTCAACGAGATTGTGAAGCTTCACGGGTTCCCTCCGATGTGGGGTCAGATTGAGGGACCTGGTTTGTATCTAAATACTGGAGGACATTTTGTTCTCGCCTAGGGATGCACTTATCCTTTTCTTCGGTGTTTCATCATCATCTGCATAGAAGCAGGAGCTCCCTTTTGTTCTCTTATGGAAGACAGTATCTTCAAAAGTAAATTATACAGTATTACAGCAGTAATAATGTCCACTAATTGGCCCCTACAGTAATTATGCTCCCCACTAGCCACTATAAACCAAAAATGTACAGTATGTACCTCATTTTGGCCACCAAACAGTAATTATATCACCCATTTATGTAATAATGTATTAGATATTGGATCCCTTTATGTAATAATGTCCCCATACTCAGCCTCTATGTTTAATAATGTCAATGATCCTGGGCCCCTTTATTTAATAATGCCCCATAGCCTGGGCCCCTTTATTAATAATGTCCAAATCCCGGGCCCCATATTCCCCTATCCATGGCCCCTATGTTGCCCCCATCCTGGGCCCCTATTTCATCCCATCCTGGGCTCCTATAGTGCCCCATCCTGAGCCCCTATAGTCCACTACCCTGCCCATTCACAGAGGAAAAAAAAGATTCTTATCCACTTCCTGCACTACCCCAGCATCCTCTTGCAGCTAAAATGGCCACCGACCCATAAGGGGCTGCGCACTGATGTCAAGCGGTACATAGCAATGTTGAAAGGCTGACAGCCTATCAACAGCTGAAGTGTGCGGCCTCTGATATGCCGGCGGTCATTTAATGTCACTGCACACTGATGTCAGTGCATAGCAGTGACGTTCAATAGAGGCTGGCCTATCTGACGTAACAAGCTAACAAACGCTGCATTTGATAGGCTGACAGCCATTTTAACATCACTACTACACGTTCTAACTACACCAGTTACCAGTGCAGGGCCGGCGTCAGCACCCGGCATACCCGGGCAAGTGCCGGGGCCCTGAGCAGGGGGGGGGCCCACTCGCCTCGGGCACCCCGGCGCCAGTCAGTGGAGGAGAGCGGTGCCAGCGCCGCCACTGGCCCCCCCGCTTGCTCAGGTCCCCGGCTGATGTCATCATTCAGCGGCCGGCTGTGTGGCAGAGAGAGCGCGGACTCCGGACAGGTGAGATGTGTGTGTGTGTGTGCGCGCTCGCTGTGGTGCTGTCTGTGTGTGGTGCTGTATGTGTGATGGTGGTGGGGGGGAGGCAGTGATGGTGGTGAGCCGGGGCCCGGAGGCAATGATGATGATGATGGGGAGGTGATGATGATGGGGAGGCGATGATGATGATGATGATGATGATGGGAGGCGATGATGATGGGGAGGTGATGATGATGGGGAGGCAATGATGATGGGGAGGTGATGATGATGATGGGGAGTCAATTATGATGATAGGGAGTTTTTCCACAACGCCCTTTCCTGAGCCGTAACAGCGCAGAACGCAGCCTAGTGCAGAGGTGAGCTCCATATTTTGTATGGAGCATTATATGGGGATCAGTTTCCTGTATGGAGCATTATTTGGGGTCCAATATTCTTTATGGAGCATTATATTTGGCCCATAATACTGTATAGAGGACTATGTGGTGCCCATAATATTGTATGGAGGACTGTACTGTCCAGTCTGTACTGTGCGCTGTGAGGATTTGGCGGTTTTTGAGCTATTGTACAATTTACAATAGATATCACTCATGTAATGGAAGAAGAGAAGTGTTTGGCGTTGTACTGTACCTATATTTCTCTGCAGTATCTGTGCATCATGAATCGTAGTCTGTGTTAAAGGGGCCCACTGAGACTCTTTCGGCCGGGGCCCATAAAAACCTGGAGCCGGCCCTGTACCAGTGGGCCCCCTCTATATCCAGCACAGGGGTTCCAATGAGGACCCAGGGCCCACCGGAGGATTTTCTAGTGTCCAGCCAGGCCAGTCTGACGCTGACACCCGATAAATATTTGAAAAAGCCTGTGCGTTCAGTGGGATCAATCAATGTTATGTGTATGGGTGTAAGCTAACTGTCTCTGATGTCTGATGCGAGAAGAAAAGGGATAATTTAGGTTGGATTTCCATACCTTTTACCTCTTGTAGATAACCATTTCAGATTACATAAATGATTATGAGTCAAAAAGAAATGTTTTTACTTTCTTTTTTGCATTTTGCAAAAATTAAAGATATACGGTACTTTCATATATGCATGAATGTTAGTACACAGTAAAGATGCAGTGTTTTCTTGTGGCTGCTTTGGAGACAGCACACAGTTTGACCGATTCGTTATCCCAAGTAAGTATGGCGTTATCAGACATACTCTTTAATATTGAAGCTGCTTATCTTTAGACATTAATGTCCCTTTAAAACATATCACATTGCAAATATTTCCTAACAGCTGCACGCAAAGTAAATACCAATCTCTGATCTCAATGATGAATTCTTTAAACCCATATGGTATATGATGTCCATACAGAATAAATTGCGCTAGGCAGCAATATGACCATCAGAAATTACTGAGCCCCATGTTGTATAATAGTCAGAGCTTGTGTGATACCTTACTGTGTCTCCTAGGTTTCCTGAACATAGGGTGTGTGTTATATTTAAATTAGATCGTAAGTTGCCCTAATATAACAATCAACATGAGGAATTAAAGGGAACTTCCAGTCTTATAAATTGATGGCATGTGGGTATTTCATCACTTTATGGGCTCGCTCGCACAAGCAATGATTCTCTCTGTTCAAACTCGGAGTTTGATCTGAATGTCAGTTTACTTTGATGGAATTCTCTTGCATGAGAGGTTCATATCACAGGTGCGGAAAAAAATGGAGAACTTAATTTCTCCATCTTCTCTATTGCCTGTGTTCGGGTAAATCGGACTGTACTTGGATGTTATCCAAGTGCAGTCGAATGTTTTACATGCACCCTTTAGACTTGTACGGGTACACGTGATCCAATCTGCAAAGCCACTGGCAGCATGCTGCAATTTTTTTTTCTCATGCCAAATCGGCACTGCACCATAGTATTACATTGGTCTGAGTTCTATCTGAGTTATAAGTTCATGTGAACGAGCCCTATGAATGGGTATTTCATCACTTTAAGAATGTAGCTCTGACTTTTGAGATCCTTATTGATCCTAAAAATGAAACCATTGCTGTGGCCTATTCATTTTTAAGCTCGGTGGGTGTCTCATAGGACCAGACCTCCGTTGTTTTAACCCCTTAACGACCAAGCCATTTTGTAGGTTAAAGACCGGGCCAATTTTTACAATTCTGACCACTGTCACTTTATGTGCTTATAACTCTAGAACGCTTCAACGGATCTTGGCGATTCTGAGATTGTCTTCTCGTGACATATTGTACTTCATGATAGTGGTAAAATTTCTTCAATATAACGTGCGTTTATTTATGAAAAAATGGAAATATGGCAAAAATTTTGAAAATTTTGCAATTTTCAAACTTTTAATTTTTATGCCATTAAATCAGAGAGATATGTCACAAAAAATAGTTAATAAATAACATTTCCCACATGTCTACTTTACATCAGCACAATTTTGGAACCAAAATTTTTTTTTGTTAGGAAGTTATAAGTGTTAAAAGTTGACCAGCAATTTCTAATTTTTCCAACAAAATTTACAAAACCATTTTTTTTAGGGACCACCTCACATTTGAATTGAATTTGAGGGGTCAATATGACAGAAAATACCAAAAGTGACACCATTCTAAAAACTGCACCCCTCAAGGTGTTCAAAGCCACATTCAAGAAGTTTATTAACTCTTTAGGTACTTCATAAGAATTGAAGCAATGTGGAAGGAAAAAATGAACATTTAACTTTTTTTCCCACAATTTTTTTAAATTTTATCAAGGGTATCAGTAGAAAATGAACCACAATATTTGTTGTACAATTTCTCCTGAGTACACCGATACCCCATGTGTGGTTGTAAACCACTATTTGGGCGCATGGCAGAGCTCGGAAGGGAAGCAGCGCCATTTGACTTTTTTGGCTGGAATTGAGATTGGATGCCATGTCGCATTTGGAGAGTCCCTGTGTGCCTAAACAGTGGAAACCCCCACAAGTGACCCCATTTTGGAAACTAGACCCCCAAGGTACTTATCTAAATGTGTTGTGAGAGCTTTGAACCCCCAAGGGCTTCACAGAAGGTTATAACGTAGAGCCGTAAAATTAAAAAATCATATTTTTTCCACAAAAATGATCTTTTCATCCCGATTTTTATTTTCCAAAGGATGAAAGGACCCCAAAAGTTATTGTGAAATTTGTCCTGAGTACGCTGATACCCCATATGTGAGGGTAAACCACTATTTGGGCGCATGGCAGAGCTCGGAAGGGAAGCAGCGCCATTTGACTTTTTTGGCTGGAATTGAGATTGGACGCCATGTCGCATTTGGAGAGTCCCTGTATGCCTAAACAGTAGAAACCCCCACAAGTGACCCCATTTTGGAAACTAGACCCCCCAAGGAACTTATCTAGATGTGTGGTGAGAGCTTTGAACCCCCAAGGGCTTCACAGAAGGTTATAACGTAGAGCCGTAAAATTAAAAAATCATATCTTTTCCACAAAAATGATCTATCCACCCCCAATTTTTATTTTCCAAAGGGTAACAGGACCCCAAAAGTTATTGTGCAATTTGTCCTGAGTACGCTGATGCCCCATATATGGGGGTAAACCACTATTTGGGCGCATGGCAGAGCTTGGAAGGGAAGCAGCGCCATTTGACTTTTTTGGCTGGAATTGAGATTGGATGCCATGTCGCATTTGGAGAGTCCCTGTGTGCCTAAACAGTGGAAACCCCCCACAAGTGACCCCATTTTGGAAACTAGACCCCCCAAGGAACTTATCTAGATGTGTGGTGAGAGCTTTGAACCCCCAAGGGCTTCACAGAAGGTTATAACGTAGAGCTGTAAAATTAAAAAATCATATATTTTCCACAAAAATGATCTTTCCACCCCCAATTTTTATTTTCCAAAGGGTAACAGGACCCCAAAAGTTATTGTGCAATTTGTCCTGAGTACGCTGATACCCCATATGTGAGGGTAAACCACTATTTTGATGCATGGCAGAGCTCGGAAGGGAAGGAGCGCCTTTTTCAACTGCAGACTTTGATGGAATGGTCTGCGGGTGTCATGTCACGTTTGGAGAGCCCCTGATGTGCCTAAACAGTAGAAACCCCCACAAGTGACTCCATTTTGGAAACTAGACCCCCCAAGGAACTTATCTAGATGTGTGGTGAGCACTTTGAACCCCCAAGTGCTTCACAGAAGTTTATAACGTAGAGCCGTGAAAATAAAAAAAATCATATTTTTTTCCACAAAAATAATCTTTTTGCTCCCAAATTTTTATTTTTATAAGGGTAACAGGAGAAATAGAACCCCAAAAGCTATTGCGCATTTGTCCTGAGTACGCTGATACCCCATATGTGGGGGGGAACGACTATTTTGACGCATGGCAGAGCTCGGAAGGGAAGGAGCACCGTTCTTAAATGCAGACTTTGATGGAATGGTCTGCGGATGTCATGTCGCGCTTGGAGAGCCCCTTATGTGCCTAAACAGTAGAAACCCCCACAAATGACCCCATTTTGCAAACTAGACCCCCAAGGAACTTATCTAGATGTGTGGTCAGCACTTTGAACCCCCAAGGGCTTCACAGAAGTTTATAACGTAGAGCCGTGAAAATAAAAAAATATTTTTTTTTCCACAAAAATGACCTTTTTGCCCCCAAATTTTTATTTTTATAAGGGTAACAGGAGAAATAGGACCCCAAAATTTGAAGTGCATTTTGTCCTGAGTACGCTGATACCCCATATGTGGGGGGGAACCACTGTGATCGCCTTATTGCGATCTTTGGGAGGCAGAATGAACAAATCCACAAAAGGTGAAGAATTGGTTTTCTTTTTTACGCCGTTCCTCGTGCAGTATTAGTGATTAGGCGACTTTATTCCTCAGATCGGTGCGATTATGGCAATACCAGATTTACTTCCTTTTTTCATGTTTAGCTTCTGTCACACACTAAAAGACCCTTTTTTTTGGAATAATTTTTTGTAAGAAATTTTTGCATCGCCATATTTTGAGAGCTATAATTTTTCCATATTTAGGCTGACAGAGTTATCTGTGGGCTTATTTTTTGCGGGACGAGTTGACGTTTTTATTGGTACCATATTCGGGCACATAATGTTTTTTGATCGCTTCCTATTCCGATTTTTGTGGAAGCAGAATGAACAAAAACCAGCAATTCAGGAATTGTTTTTTTTTTTTTTTTTTACTCCGTTCCGCGTTTGGTAAAATTGATAAAGCAGCTTTATTCTTCGGGTCACTACGATTACAGCGATACCTCATTTATATATTTTTTTATGTTTTGGCGGTTTTTACACAATAAAAAATTTTATAGAAAAAATAATTATTTTTGCATCAGTTTATTCCGCGAGCTATAACTTTTTTATTTTTTCGCTGATGATGCTGTATGGCTGGCTTGTTTTTTGCGGGACAAGATGACATTTTCAGCAGTACCATGGTTATTTATATCCCACTTTTTGATCGCGTGTTATTGCACTTTTTCCAAGCGGTGTGATGATACCGCTTGGAAAAAGTATAATTTACTACTTTTTTTTTTTTTTCTACGGCTTTCACTGAAGGGGTTAACTAGGGATACGCTTTTATTGATAGGATTTTTATGGACGCGGCGATACCAAACGTGTGTTTTTTTTGTTTTTTTTATTACATAAAAATGTGTATTTTTTAGGGGATTTTTTTAAAATTATTTTTTAATATTTTTTTTACAATTTTTTTTTTTATAAAAAATGCTTTTTTTATTACTTGTCCCTTTATGGAATTTTCACTTTTTTACTTTTTATTGCAGTTACAATGCATTGCAATGCTCCAGCATTGCAATGCATTGTAACTATAGTGAAAGCTGCTGTGACCATGATCACAGCAGCTTTCCGTAGCTACATGACCCGGAGGTTGTCATGACAAACCCCGGGTCATCAAGGCAGAGATCGGGCCCTGCAAATACATTGCAGGGCGCCGATCTGAGGCAGAGGGAGCTCCCGACCCTCTGCCTCCCCCCTGAGCGCTGCGATCGCGCTCGATCGCAGAAGTCAGGGGGTTAACAGCCAGGGGCGGTGGGGGCGCCGCTCCAGGCTGTCAGTGCAGGAAGCTCGGCCACTGCAGCACCGGCTCCTGCACTGATCGCGCTAGAGATGCTGAAATTTCAGCATCTCCTGCGCGATCGCTGCTGTGTTTGGTCAGTCAGATTGACTGACCAAGCACAGCGCTGTAGGTGCGGGGACCGACGGCAAAGGTCCCCGCACCGCTTGCCGTGCCTGTCAGCTGTCTGTGACAGCTGTCGGCACTGATCTACCACTGCGTGTTTACACGCAGTGGTAGATCAAAGGGATGACGTGCACAGTCCGTCCTGGTGCCGGAACTGACACCTTGCCATGACGGACTGTGCACGTCATTGGACATTAAGGGGTTAAAGGGATTATGCTAAAGTCATATCTTAGCTTATCCTAAATTTGATATATTCTGCTAAATCACAATGCATTAAAAACTGTATGGTTTTGTGTGTGAAATCTCTTCTCCCGTAGCAAGAGTTTTATTCAATGCCCAATAATTTTGCGTTCAAAACACTAAGGCTTCAATTCAACAAAGTGTATATGCCAGAAATATGAAGTAAAACACTTTGAAAAGTTGCAAAATTTTGGTACAATGCAAGGTTTCACACAAATTATTCAACTTTGGCATTTTAAAATGCTAAAATTGGCTGAGCTGGGGCGGGATGGGGCATGTTGACTCCCATTCATGATGACCAGCCATGGTATAGCTTACTTCATAAGTTTCTACAGACATGCATGCAAGTTTTACTATGTGCCTGACTCATTAAGAAGCGTGTGCCTCATAGCGAATCAAGCTCCTCTGACTGCAGCAAGCCCCCTCATCAATTCTGGTGTGAATGTAGGGGAGAGAGCCCCCTCTGTGTGCCCAGCCCAGAACCAAGGGGCTGTCACTTAGGTTCCCGAGGGAAGGAACGGCAGGACTGCTGGGAGATGGTTCTGGAAGGAAAGGGGGCGAGGCGACTATAAAGGGAGCCCAGAAAATCCCCAGGAGAGACTCGACGCAGAGACTGAGGAGAAGGAAGCAGAGTAACCCTGACGAGAACTGGAGAGACAGGCAGGGCCACAAGGCACCCGTAAGCAAGCTTAAGGACTTGTGTTACTCGGGGAGAGGACGATTCCGAGCGGAGCGTAGAGGCAGGAGAACTCTGTCAGCCGCCACTGCCACACTCCAGCCTGTGGTTGCGGCCTGCCCGCCTGCAGCCGCGACCGCCACTGTCTCGCTCCAGCTCGTGGCTATGGCCATCCGACAGACTCAACAGCTGCCGCCATCTCGCCTCCTGGAGGGGTGAACTCTATGCCGGAGGCTTTCTCCAGGGCCTGTTGCACCCCATCTGTGCCTTAGCGTGGGAACGCTCGAGGCTTACGGCAGCTCCTCATCGGCTGGGCCCAGCGGCTGAGACGCCGGGCGAACATCCACTGGACCACAGCTCTACAGAACGTCCGAGAAGCTAAATGACACTCTGTTACCCGTTGTTTATAACCTTAGGGCATTGGACGGCCAAACCGTGGCCCTCTAGGCCTTGACACACACCGAGGATTCGTTAGCTCGTTGCATTGTATATTGTGTACGGTTTCCCTGCGTTGAGAACTAATCTTTGCCTGTTGTTCATACCTAAACCCCCTTTTAAAGTTACAGTTAAAGCTTGCACCGTCTCCGACTCATCACTGCATCCTGCGTACCTGCGAATACCACATTAACAACAGCGATCATGATGAATCAAGGCCTAAATATCAAAGCTTAAGATTCAAATTATGTATATTGGGATATTCACATTTTAATTGCTGCACTGCTGACTAGGAATGAGTCTTCACACGAGGATGCAATGTAGATTAATGGTAGTTTATCATTCAACGCGTTTCATGGATGTTCCAGCCCCATTTTCAAGAACAAACTACATGGCTTCATAGCACACAACTTAAGATTCAGTCATCCTGCACTAAAGTACTGTTTTTCATGTTCTATATACATTTACATTTGTGTCAAAAACAAGTTATATGTCTGGCAAGGCCTCTCCTCGCCCAGATGTATCTAACCTCAGTTAATACAATCACACCCCTGTGTGTGATTGATTTTCTCTGCACTGCCCAAGGCATTCCCTTAGTCTAGTGAATTTCAAACATGCAAGCGATGTCTTTACTACCCGGGTATGCACAGGGAATCTGGATGTACTGTCTTCGGCTTCCTTGCGCTAGCCCAGGCAGCAAAGACGTCACATGTATACATGACTTTCACTGTACTGAGGAGATGCCATGGGCAGTGCAGAGAACATCAGTTGCCCCCAGGGAAGTTGCAGCATCTGAGGTCGGACTAGTCTGGGTGAAAAGACGCCTCACTGGGCTAGTCCTGCTTAATTGCATACGTTGATCAACAATTTATAACTTGATTTTGAAACATATTTACAGTATGTTTTTTATAGCACATCAAGAACATTACTCTAATGCAATAATACTGCTCTAAAGTGTAATGATAGCAGCTTAGATGCGTGTGAATAATTGAGAGGTTCTCTTTAATGGAGTTTTCCAACTTTAGAAAAGTCATCCTCAAATATTTGCTGACATGTAAAATAACAACACCAGACGATACTCCCCTGGTCTAGCATGGAGAATCAGATGCTGAGTTATGGCAGCGTGACAGGTGGGACAGATTTAAAGGGAACCTGTCACCTCATTTTGCCGCTATCAAATACGGCCACTGCTTTTCGGGGCTTATCTACAGCATTCTGTAATGCTGTAGCTAAGCCCCCGGTTCGACCTGAAAGATAAGAAAAAGAGGTTTTATTATACTCATCCAGCGGGCGGTCTGATGGGTGTCGCAGGTCCGGGTCCGGCGCTTCCCATCTTCATGTGATGTCGTCATCCTGCTTGCTTCGTGTCACGCTCCCAAGCTGTTTGGGAGTCTTATTTCGGGCACAAGAAGGACAAGCAGAGACGAAATTTGCAACATCTTTGTGCAGTGTTGGCCATCAATAGTGTCGAGAGATAAGAAGAGTAGTCTTCTTCTGTCTGGCATGACCCACGACCTTAGAAGAATGTCCCTAGAGAAGAATCTGCTTCCTGTCAGGTTCATCCACATAAGTCTTACCAGAGGGTAGACGAGATAAGTCTAGGGGAGCGACCGTGATTATTTTGGAGGGCTCAATGATATGTTTAGGCTCCTCCTCCTGGTCGGAGGCCTGGAAGGACCTGGAGAGCGCATTCGCCTTAACGTTTTTATCAGCCGGACAAAAGTGGAGTGTGAAGTTGAAGCGAGCGAAGAACAAAGACCATCTGGCTTGACGGGGGTTAAGCCGCTGAGCAGACTGCAGATAAGCCAAATTCTTGTGATCAGTGTAAATTACCACAGGGTGCAATGCTCCTTCCAATAAGCACCAAAACTACTCCATAGCCAGCTTGATTGCGAGCAGTTCTCTATCTCCAATAGAGTAAGTACGTTCCACTGCTGAGATGAGTTTAGAGAAAAAGCCTCAGGACACCATGCGACTAGTCCGGCGCCTGTGGAAGATGCATCCACCTTCAGGAAGTACTGTTTGTTATGGTTTGGGCGATGCAGCACCGGAGCCGAGGAGAATGCTTGCTTGAGAGATACAAAGGCTTCTTCTGCTTCAGATGTCCATTTCTTAGGATTGGCTCCTTTGCGGGTCAAGGTAGAAATAGGAGCAGTCCGGGAAGAAAAACGTGAAAAAATTGGCGATAATAATTCGCAAACCTGAGAAACCGCTGGATAGCCTTAAGACCGTCTGGACGGGGAAAATTCATGACGGCGGATACCTTCTCGGGATCCATCTTCAGACTGGTCTCAGAAACGATGTACCCCAGAAACGGAAAGGAGGACTGTTTGAAGACGCACTTTTCATATTTGGCGTAGAGACGATTAGTTCTTAACCTTAGTGAAACCTGGCGAACGTCCCTCCTGTGTGTTGGAAGATCAGGAGAGAATACCAAGATGTCATCCAGATATACTACCACACACGTATAGAGCAGGTCACGGAAGATGTCGTTCACCAGTTCTTGGAAGACGAGTACAGAGTCCAAAAGGCATAACGAGATACTCGTAATGGCCATTGCGGGTGTTGAAAGCCGTCTTCTACTTGTCTCCCTGGTGAATTCGAACCAGGTTGTATGCCCCTCGAAGGTCAAGCTTTGTGAAGACTCTGGAACCCTTCAGGCGATCAAATAGCTCGGAGATCAGGGGTAGGTGGTACTTATTCTTAACCGTGATTTGATTAAGGCCCCTGTAGTCAATGCAAGGTCGTAAAGAGCCATCCTTCTTCTTCACAAAGACAAACCCAGCTCCGGCTGGAGATGAGGATTTCTGGATAAACCCCCTAGCTAAGTTTTCTTCTATATACTCGGACATAGCGCGAGTCTCGGCCTGGGACAGGGGATAGATAGGCCTCGTGGAGGTGAGGTACCCAGCAGGAGGTCAATTGGGCAGTCATACGGCCTATGAGGTGGCAAGGTCTCAGCCTCCTTCTTGTCGAAGACGTCTGCATAAGTCCAATATGCCGCAGGCAGGCCCAACAAATTAGCAGAAGTAGAAGAAGTAGGAGACCGGACAGGATGAATGGGAGTAAGGCACATTTCATGACATTCTGAGCCCCAATGGAGTACTTCTCCGGACCTCCAGTCCAGAACTGGTTTGTGTTTTTGCAGCCACGGGAGACCTAGAAGTAGAGGATAAGAGAGATCAGAAAGCACATGAAGAGAAATCTTCTCTGAATGCAGCGTTCCCACCTGAAGATCCAGGGGCCGAATAAGGTGTTCGGAGCAGCCGCAGTGGAAGCATGTCCCTTCGGTCCAACGAACCTCTTGGAGGTGCTTGGATAGCTTCACCTGGTCTATCTGCATGGGTTAAAGCGAAGATGTCGCAGCAGGAACTTGCTTACTAATCGGTCGTTGGACAGTGGCAGCCAGGTGTACTGATTTTCTCTCGTGGTTCACCTCTTTGGTCCGTTCCTGGAACCTTATGCCAATTCTGTTTGCGAGAGACACCAGGTCATCCAGAGAGGTTGGTATCTCCCGACCTGCCAGTTCATCCTTGATCCACCTGGTGAGGCCTTCCCAGAAAGTCGCCGCCAGAGCCTCATTGTTCCAAGCGAGTACCAAAGATAAGGTACGAAAACGGACCGCATACTGGCCCATGGAGAGGTTACCTTGGTGTAACCGGAGCAGAGAAGAGGCTGCAGAAGAAATGCGGCCGGGCTTATCGAAGACCTTACGAAAGGCTTCCAAGAAAGACTGTAGGTCCGACACCAACGGTTCCCCTCTTTCCCACAGAGGATTGAGCCAGGCTAGTGCTTCACCAGATAGATGTGACATGATGAAGGCCACTTTGGCTTGTTCCGAGGTGAACTGATAAGCCAAGAGTTCGAAGTGCAATGTGCACTGGTTAATGACCCCCCCGACACAGGGCAGTATCTCTGCCATAGCGTGGAGGAGCTGACAGATGAGGTCCAGAACCTGGTGCATAACTGGCTGCATGGTGGGTCACCGTGGTGGTAACTGCCGCCTGAGAGGGTGTGGAAGCGGCCAGTACTGCCAGTGTATCAAGATGGGTGTTCACAGACCGTAGGTAGGAAAGAATCTTGTCCTGCTTATTCTTCTAGTGGGAGACCTCCTGGTATATGTCTGAGATGGAAGACCCCTGAGAGCCAGCGGATTCCATGGCCTGTGCAAACTGTAACGGCTGGGAGGTGGAACCACTCTGCCAAAGCCCAAGTAAGACCTGGAGGGGCGTGACTAGGAGCCTCATCCAATCTGACGATGGACACGCAGCAGCTAACGACACTGCAGTCCGTGGAGAGACAAGAGAGGTGATCCAGGTGCTACTCCAGGACTGACCTTGGGTAGATGGCGGCTGACCACTAGGAGTGGATCGCTGGAATGGCCCGGGGAAATGTCCAACAGATACAGACAGGTGGAGAACATGACAGGAACCGCAGGTACAGACAGGGCAGTCTAATGGACAGATGAGCACTGACGGGTGAAGCCGACTCAGCTGCCGTTGAGGTGAGCACTGGCGGGTGCAGCTGGCTCTGCTGTTGTTGAGGTGAGCACTGGCGGGTGCAGCTGGCTCTGCTGCCGTTGAGGTGAGCAAAGGTGGGTGCAACAGACTGGGGTACAAGTACAGGGATCTGAGAACTGACAAGCGTGTAAGGCCTCTTTCACACATCAGTTTTTTACAATCAGTCACAATCCGTCAAAGTTGGAAAAAAACGGATCCTGTGCAGATTGTAAAAAACTGATGCGACTGATCAATTTTTTTGCTGGATCCAACTGCCCTACCTGCTAATAATAATTGGAGCATGCTCAGTTTAAAAAAACGGAATCCGTCGTTGGATTCCATCATTTAACGGACAGCGACGGAGACAAAAAATGTTACTTTGTCCGTTGTCTTCAGACGACGGATAAACAAATTCCGACTGATCCAGCGCACGACTGACGAAACGTGAGGCCATCCGTCACAATCTGTCGCTAATTCAAGTCTATGAGAAAAAAACGGATCCAGCAGGATCCTTTGCTGGATCCGTTTTTTTTCTCAAAACGACGGATTGTGACTGATGGCAAAAAACTGATGTGTGAAAGAGGCCTTAGAAACAAACAACATTGCACAGGCACCTCCATGTTGGAGGAGGCAGTTTAAATAGTAAGTGACCTCCAGCCACTGGCTGGGGACACTTTAGAGGAACGAGCGCGGCCCCTTTAAGAAAGAGGAAGTGTGCGCATGTGCGCTCTAAGCACAGTGCCTGAAGATTTGCTAGGAGTGCACGCACCCCGGGCAGCAGACCCGGAAGGAGCAGGGCAGGAGCCTTGGCGGTGAGCAAGCTTATGCAGAGAAGCAGGCACTACATTGCTCATCACTAATACAGAGTTACAATAAATGTGGACTTTATTTAGCCCAGATGGCAATGTTTTGGTTAATAGAGCCTTTTTTGAGCTCTTTTCAGGTCGTGGAATAATGGAAATCACAGGATCAATAGAACTATTTATGATATGCAAATGATAATTGTAAAAAATGTAAACAAAAAGTTAGACATTGATTCTGTGTTGAGTATGAGTGCCATGCACAGAAATACATACACTTACATGCGTTAGCATGCTGTTAATGAGGTTATTAATGGTTGTCTTGGGAAAGTTTTGCCACAATAAATGCGCTTGGGCACACAAATCATCAAGAACCTTAGCTGGCAGCTCCCTTTGCAATTGTTGATTAATGACATCCTAGATGTGTTTGGTGGTAGACAAGTGCAGAGATGCTGCTAATCATGATGACATCTCTAAGCCACACAGGCAGATCACAGAAGCATAGGCAACATGTGGCCTGCCATTGTCGTTTTGAAAAACAGATCCTGGGACACTTTGAAAAAATTTCTATACCCCGGGTTCCACTACCCAATCAATGTGATCAGACTAGAGGGGTTTGGCTACTGTAAATCATTCCATCCCACCACATCATCTTGGGAGTAGGAACAGTGTGACGTTTCCTCGTAAAAGTCTCTTATGGCATTGCCCATATGGTCTCCAAACCAGTCTCCGGCAATTATTGTGTTCAAGAGCGGGACTCATCACTGAAGCGGATAAAATCCATTCCATTCTCCAGTGTCCACTGGAGACCATATGGGCAAGAAATGTTCTGAAAACATGAGATGTTCTGAAATGTTGTTTTTACTTTTTCATCATGTGCATATCATTGACATCCATTCCATAATTCCTTAACTTTTCGTCTTACAGTTGAAATCTGTTAATGAGTGCATATACACACGTGGTCAAAATTGTTGGTACCCCTCATTTAATGACAGAAAAACCCACAATGGTGACAGAAATAACTTGAATCTGACAAAAGTAATAATAAATCAAAAATACATGAAAATTAACAAATGAAAGTCAGACATTGCTTTTCAACCATGCTTCCACAGAATTAAAAAAAAATAAATAAAACTCATGAAATAGGCCTGGACAGAAATGATGGTACTCTTAACTTAATGTTTTGTTGTACAACCTTTTGAGGCAATCACTGCAATCAAACGATTCCTGTAACTGTAATCAGACTTCTGCACCTCTCAACAGGTATTTTGGCCCACTCTTCAAGAGTAAACTGCTCCAGGTGTCTTGTGTTTGAAGGTTTTCTTTTCCAGACGGCTTGTTTCATCTCTTTCCAAAGATGCTCAATATGATTTAGGTCAAGGCTCATAGAAGGCCACTTCAGAATAGTCCAATGTTTTCCTCTTAGCCATTCTTGGGTCTTTTTAGCTTTGTGTTTTGGGTCATTATCCAGTTGCAAGACCCATGAACTGTGACTGAGACCAAGCTTTCTGACACTGGGCAACACATTTCACTCTAGAATTCCTTGATAATCTTATAGGAAAGATGTGTATCTTCGTACCGTGTTAGCCAGTAGATAGAAAAATATTTAGACTTGAGAGTCCTCAGTGGTTGATACCTTTTAATGGCTAACTGAAAAGATGGTAACAAATTGCAAGCTTT
>JARQOD010000002.1:228197911-228240372 GCA_033576555.1 Oophaga sylvatica | reverse complement strand
GGACAACAACTTTTGAGGTCCAATTTCTCCTGTTACCCTTAAGAAAATAAAAAATTGTTGACTAAAAGATAATTTTTGTGGGAAAAAAATAGGATTTTTTATTTTCATGCCCGTGCATTATAAACTTGTGTGAAACACTTGGGGGTTCAAAGTGCTCACCACAGATCTAGATAAGATCCTTAGGGGGTCTAGTTTCCAAAATGGGGTCACTTGTGGGGGGTTTCCACTATTTAGGCACATCTGGGGCACTGCAAACGAAACATGACCCCCATCAGCATCTGCATTCCAAAACTTTATTACTTCCTTTCCAAGCCCTGCCGTGCGCCCAAACAGTTTCCCCCCACATATGGGGTATCAGCGTACTCAGGACAAATTGTACAACTTTTGGGGTCCAATTTCCTTGGGAAAAATAAAAAATTTGGGACTAAAAAATCATTTTTGTGGAAAATTGTTTTTTTTTTTTCACACCCAGGCATTATAAACTTTTGTGAAACACTTGAGGGTTCAAAGTGCTCACAACAGAACTAGTTAAGTTCCATAGGGGTCACATAAGAAAACCTTGCCTAGTCTCAAAGGCACGCTCCTTTCTGAAGAAGCTCACACGAAACGCGCGTCAAGGGGTGCCGCAGCCATCTTTTTGAGGTATAGTACATAGCTCCCAGCCACTTTATGTCTCTTCCTACTTATATCTAACACTTATTACTCTGATCTCTTGGCATGAATCTTATGTTTGTGTGGATATATATGCACTATGCACTTTATTAAGCTATTATATGATATTCATGTCATCTGATAGGGATTTATGAGCTGGATCTGAGTTATGTATAGGGATTCACATTGGGATTCATTTCCCAGCATATACTTTGAATACATTTGGGTGTAACTTGTACCTGACAGCCTCATTAATGAGGGTCCTGCATTAATGTATATGGGATTGCTCTGTACTTTTGTGAACCCTGATACACAATTATTAGTCTAATTTTCTGTTGCATTTTGTTGTCCCCATGTATATGTATATTTTATCATTATATCAAAATTGTGCTGATATAAAGTTGACGTGTGGGAAATGTTATTTATTAACTATTTTATGTGACATATTTCTCTGTTTTAAGGGAATAAAAATTCAAAGTTTGAAGATTGCAAAATTTTAAAAATTTTCGCCATATTTGCATTTTTTTCAAAAATATACGCAAGTTATATCGAAGAAATTTTACCACTAATGTGAACTACAATATGTCACGAGAAAACTTTCTCAGAATCGCGAAGATCCGTTGAAGTGTTCCAGAGTTATAACCTCATAAAGAGACAGTGGTCAGAATTGTAAAAATTGGCCCGGTCATTAACGTGCAAACCACCCTTGGGGTTGAAGGGGTTAAAAAGAGAAAACACAGTAGTTTGACAATAAATGGCTTCACCCAACCACTAACCATGAGTAGAGAAAAGGTTTTGATGTTATCATTCATATTCTCTGAAAAAGACCAAGAAAGCAAAAATTCAACCAGGCTGTGTAAATTTTTGAGCACAACTGTATATATATATATATATATATTGTGTATATATATATATATATATATATATATATATATGTATATGTATACTGTGAGGAAAATAAGTATTTGATACACTGCCAAGTGAAAGTTTTCCCACTTACAAAAATAGGAGTGGTATGAAATTTTTATCGTAAGTATACTTCAACTGTGAGAGACAGAATCTAAAAATAAAAAATAGAAAATCACATTGTATGATTTTTAAATAAATTGCATTTAATTGCATGAAATTAGTATTTGATCATCTACCAACCAGCAAGAACTCAGGCTCTCACAGACCTGGTATTTTACTTTAAGAAACCCTCCAACTCTGTACTCATTAGCTGTATTAATTGCACCTGTTTGAACTCGTTATCAGTATAAAAGACACCAGTCTACACACTCTATCAATCACACTCCTACTTCTCCACCATGGCCAAGACCAAAGAGCTGACTAAGGACACTAGGGACAAAATTGTAGACCTGCACAATGCTGGGATGGACAACAGAACAATAGGTAAGCAGCTTGATGAGAAGGCAACAACTGTTGGCGCAATTAGAAAATGGAAGAAACACAAGATGGCTGTCAATCTTTCTCAGCCTGGGGCTCCATACAAGATTTCACCTTGTGGGGTAAGGATAATTCTGAGAAAGGCCAGGAATCATCCCAGAACTACACAGGAGGTCCAGGTCAATGACCTGAAGAGAGCTGGGACCACAGTCTCAAACATTACCGTTACTAATACACTATGCTGTCATGGATTAAAATCCTGCAGGGCACGCAAGGTCCCCCTGCTCATGCCAGCACATGTCCAGGCCTGTTTGCACTTCACTATTGACCATCTGGATGAGGTCATGTATCGTGAGATTTTGGCCAACAACCACCTTTCCTCAGTAATAGCATTGAAGATGAGTCGTGGCTGGGTCTTTGCAGCATGACAATGACCCGAAACACACAGTCAGGGAAACTAAGGAGTGGCTCCGTAAGAAGTTTTTCATGGTCCTGGAGTGGCCTAGCCAGTCTCTAGACCTGTACCCAATAGAAAATCTTTGGAGGGAGCTGAAACTGAATGCAGTCCAGCGATAGCCCCGGAACCTGAAAGATCTGGAAAAAATTTGTATGGAGGAGTGAGCCAAAATCTCTGCTGCAGTGTGTGCAAACTTGGAAACATCTGACCTCTCTTATTGCAAACAAAGATTTCTGTACCAAATTTTAAGTTCTGTTTTTCTGTTATATCAAATACCTACTTCATGCCATTCAATAAAATGCAAATTCATTATGTAAAAATTATGCAATCTGGCTTTCTGGATTTCTCACACAGTAGAAGTGTACCAACGAAAAAATTACAGACCTCTCCACTCTTTGTAGGTGGGAAAATTTTTTAAATTGGCAGTGTATTAAATATTTATTTTCTCCACTGTGTTATATATATATATATAACTAGATGGTGGCCCTATTCTAGCGCATCGGGTATTCTAGAATATGTATGTAGTTTATTTATGCATGGCTCCGCTCCCACCCTCCCATCCTTGTATGCATGGCTCCGCTCCCACCCTCCCATCCTATATACACGGCTCCGCTCCCACCCTCCCATCCTGTATACACGGTTCCGCTCCCACCCTCCCATCCTGTATACACGGCTCCGCTCCCACCCTCCCATCCTGTATACACGGCTCCGCTCCCACCCTCACATCCTGTATACACGGCTCCGCTCCCACCCTCCCATCCTGTATACATGGCTCCGCTCCTACCCTCCCATCCTGTATACATGGCTCAGCTCCCACCCTCCCATCCTATATACATGGCTCCGCTCCCACCCTCACATCCTTGTATACATGGCTCCGCTCCCACCCTCCAAATCTATATACATGGCTCCGCTCCCACCCTACAATTCTATATACATGGCTCCGCTCCCACCCTCCTACCCTATATACATGGCTCCGCTCCCACCATCCCATCCTGTATATATGGCTCCGCTCCCACCCTCCAATTCTATATACATGGCTCCGCTCCCACCCTGTATACATGGCTCCGCTCCCACCCTGTATACATGGCTCCGCTCCCACCCTGTATACATGGCTCCACTCCCACCCTCCCATCCTGTATACATGGCTCAGCTCCCATCCTATATACATGGCTACGCTGGCACCCTCCCATCCTGTATACATGGCTCCACTCCCACCCTATATACATGGCTCCGCTCCCACCCTGTATACATGGCTCCACTCCCACCCTCACATCCTTGTATACATGGCTCCGCTCCCACCCTCCAATCCTATATACATGGCTCCGCTCCCACCCTCCCATCCTATATACATGGCTACGCTGCCACCCTCCCATCCTGTATACATGGCTCCGCTTCCACCCTGTATACATGGCTCCACTCCCACCCTCACATCCTTGTATACATGGCTCCACTCCCACCCTCCAATCCTATATACATGGCTCCGCTCCCACCCTCCAATTCGTCGCCGCAAGGGAAAAGGACATGCTGCGATCTGAAAAGACGCGCCGCATGTCCGTTAACGCAGGTCTGCCGCCTGCGTGTTTTTACGCATAGTGGAGACGGGATTTCTTGAAATTCCCTCCACTATGCTGTAACATCTGGACGCTGCGTGTTTGACGCTGCGCCAGTACACAGCGTCAAACACGCAGCATTTACTGACCGTGGAAACACACCCTAATTGGGACAGAGGACCTGCTGTCTTCTGTCCTCTGGATTCTGCTGCTGGGACTTTACTTCACCCTCTCAGCCTCGGACTCCGGGGGTCCGGTTTCTGGCTCTCAGACCTGGGGGTGAGCTCTCTATAGCCCCTCTTTCCCAGTTTGTCTCCACACGTCTGTCCTCTCTTGTCCCTCCAGCTAGACTCCAAACTCCTCCCCTGCCAGAATATTCCAGATAAGCTCTCCTGAAAATCAGGTGTTAAAGCTCCTCCTTCTGGTCTGGAGTAAGAAAAGGTGTTGCATGCTGTGTTACCTGCTAAGGGATCTCTTTTTGTTTTCAGGCATGACATCACCCTCCCCTGGAGGAAGGCAAGGTCATTGTAGCAACCAAACTCCGGGGGTGCCACATTCCCCCCTAGTGCAATTCAGTACTCCTGGACTGAGGAAACATAAAGAAAAACATTATAACTATTTACAGGAATTACAACATTACATATATACATTTGGTGGAGTCTGAAATGGGGTGTCCTTTCTCACCCTAGCAAAGTACAATGCGAGGGACTCGCCTCAAACCCTCAACGTAGGCCTTGGGTGGGCTACAAGGCATGGATGATTCCCCTCCTGGACAACGTCTTCAACCACGCCAGGCGGTTTTTGTTCTGTGTTCATTAATATTAACTATTTACAAGTATAGTCCTGGTCACTCCGAGTCCAGTGACCCAATTGTCCATTTAAAGAATGAAATAAGAATGGTTAAAAGTTGCAACTATAAACATTAACTTATTTACATTACTAGAACAATAACATATTAGTCCATATACCTGGCTGGGATCTGACCTCTAGTACTACAGACTGATTTATGCAGTACAGGTGTTTCTAGTGATCTAGCCTGGTCTAGTATGTGTGTTGGTAAGCTGGGCAGTAACCTTCTGCGATTTCCTAGACTCACTGTGGGTGTGACAGATTCACCGCTAGCAGGGGGCAGATTTTCATGTTCCACTGCAGGTGTGGCTTCTGGCACTTGAACTGGCAGTTCTTCAGGCTGATCCTGAGTCTCCTCTCTTTCAGGCACTGTCGGTTGGGCAAAGGTCAAGACGGGCACTACTATAGCCTGGTTTACTCTTGTCCAATTTGACGGGAACTCACCAAGTACAGTGCGGACCTTTTCTTCCACCTTTTCTACTGACAAAGGAATGTTCTTATCTCCAATCCTTCCCTTTAACTGGTCAGGGCACGATTTTAGGTGATCCCTGGACACTGCTGAGGAGTTTTCTCCTCCATCCTTACTGATAAGGCACACCTTGGTATTGTCGAAGTCCAAAGGCATAATGGTATATGGCTCAGCTTCCCAGTGGTCTCAAGCTTGTGGAGTCGCCTTTTCCTTTTGAGTACCTGTTCTCCAGGTGCCAAGGGAACTGCAGGTGCATGCTGGTTGTAATTTCTTTCTTGTTTTTGTCTTGCCTGAGACAAACTCTTCTCTACACATTCTTGCACCTTGCGGTACTGTTGCTGCCGCTCAGTATCCCAATCTGCATCTGGTGATGTTACCTCAGGTGTCAGGACTCCCATGTCCAAATCAATTGGTAATTTGCCAGGTCTCGCTCTCATTAGGTAGGCCGGTGTACAGTTGGTAGAATTCCCCGGAATGTGGTTGTAGAGATCCAACAGATCTGGCAACTTTTCTGGCCACAAGTTTCTCTCTTCCAGGGGCAAGGTCTTCAAGAAGTCAATTACCACTTGGTTCATCTTCTCACACATGCCATTTGTCTGTGGATGGTACGGCGTTGTTCAGATTTTCTTGCAGCCATACATGTTACAGAACTCTGGAACACTCCTGCTTCAAAGGCTGGGCCTTGGTCAGTAAGCGCTCGCTCAGGGTAACCATGTGGTCGACAAAAGTGTTGTTGGAATGCTTTGGCTGTTGTCTTTGCTGTTTGGTTTTTGACAGGCACGACTATCAGGAACCTTGAGTAATGGTCAACAATGGTAAGAGCATAGACATAGCCTGACCGGCTTGGAGTTAGCTTCACATGGTCCAAGGCTACCAGTTCAAGTGGCTGTTTGGTGATTATTGGCTGCAACTTGGTTTGCTGGCTGTTACGGTCCTTTCTCCGCAAGTTACATGGTCCACACTCTCGGCACCAATCTTCAATCGCCTTCCTCATACCAATCCAGTAGAATCTCTCGCTCAGTAGGACCTCTAACTTCTTCATCCGAAGTGTCCTGCTCCATTGTGGTACGTTTCCAGGACCATGGATGCATCTCGCCTAGGGACCACCACTTGCCAGACCAGTTTGTGAGTTTGGGCATTGACACTCCTCCGACACAGCTTTCCTTCGTAGATGAACAGTCTGTCCTTTTCCTTCCACAACTGTTGGGTCTCTAGTGGAGCATCTGAACCAGGACGCGAATCAGCTTGTGCCAGTAGCTCCTTTACCAGGCGGACTGCTGGTTCGCTATCCTATGTCTCTGCCCACTCATGGTGAGGCAATGGGTTTAAGGTAGCCTCTTTCATGATGTAGCGCTTGTTTTTCACCCCTTGAGCTCTTTGGGTCGCAATTGGACGGTGGAAGGCTGGTAATTCAATTTCTTCAAGTGTGTCCAGATCTTCTCCCCCATCTGGTAAGTTGGGCATTCTGGACAGTGCATCAGCATTGGCATTCTTATGTCCCGCTCGGTACTTGATGATGAACTCGTAGTTGGACAGCCGGGCCATCCATCGCTGCTCCAGCACACCTAGCTTTGCGGTTTCCAAGTGAGTAAGCGGATTGTTGTCCATGAAGATGGTAAACTTTGCCGCAGCTAGGTAGTGTTTGAATCGCTCGGTCACAGCCCAAACGATGACGAGGAACTCTAACTTGAAGGAGCTGTAGTTGTCAGGGTTCCGTTCAGTGGGACGAAGTTTCCTGCTGGCGTAGGAGATCACTCTTTCTTTGTCTTTCTGTACCTGCGACAGTACTGCTCCCAGTCCAACGTTGCTGGCATCAGTGTAGAGGATGAATGGTTGGTTATAGTCTGGATAGGCCAGAACTTCATCCCCCGTAAGGGCCATCTTCAACCGAGTGAAGGATCTTTCCAGTTCGTCATTCCAATCAAACGTAGAACTTTTCTTTCTAGCCTTCTTGGGCTGGCCCACAAGGAGATTTTGCAGAGGTGCCGCAATTTCAGTGAAGCCCTTGATGAATCTTCGGTAGTAGCCTACCAACCCGAGGAACTGGCGTATTTCATGGATGTTGTTGGGTCTCTGCCAGTCTTGGATAACAGTGACTTTGTCAGGGTCTGGCGCCACACCTTCTGCGCTCACTACGTGGCCTAGGTACTGCACCTTGGGTTTCAGGAGGTGTCATTTGGACTGCTTCACCTTCAGGCCAAATTTGGAAAGTGCTTCGAACACCTTGACCAGGTGCTCCAAATGTTCCTCATAGGTCTTGGAGAAGACAATGACGTCATCAAGGTACAACAGAACTGTCTCAAAGTTCATATGTCCAAGGCAGCACTCCATCAATCTCTGGAACGTTCCTGGCACGCTGCAAAGCCCGAACGGCATGTAGTTGAATTCTGAGAGGCCCATTGGTGTTGCAAAGGCGGTCTTCTCTTTGTCTGCCTTTGCCACGGGAACCTGCCAATACCCACTAGTGAGATCTAAGGTAGAGAAATAGTTAGCAGTTCTCAGTGCAGCTAGTGATTCCTCTATCCTAGGTAACGGATAGGTATCTTTGTGGGTAATGCTGTTAAGTTTCCTGTAATCAACACACATCCTCATTGTATCATCTTTCTTTCTAATTAGGCCTCTTTCACACATCAGTGTTTTGCAATCAGGCACAATCCGTCCAATTTGTAAAAAGACGGATCCAGTGTAGATTGTAAAAAACTGACGTTGCCGGATCCGGTTTTTAGCTGGATCCGTTGTGAACTTTTGAACCCGGAAAATGTATTGTACGCATGTCTGGCACGGAGGAGAGAGAGAGAGACCTTGGTTTTCGGGTGATTCGGCACCCATAGACTTGTATTGTATGACCAAGCCTAACGTGCCGCTTCAGGCGCTATCCGTTGTTTCCGGCAGAAAAAAAAAACGTTACATGATGCGTCCTGTCCGGCCGCCGGATTTAAAATCTATGACGGATCCGGCAGAAAACAGATAAAATGCAATGACATGCAGCGCTAATGCATGTCAATGAGAAAAAACGGATCCGGCGGTAAAAAAAACGGATACGTTTTTTTCAAAAACTGCCGGATCGCGCCTGACGGTGAAAAACTGATGTGTGAAAGAGGCCGGATCCGTTTTTTTCTCATTGACATGCATTAGCGCCGGATCGCGCCACGTCATTGCGTTTCGTCCATTTTCTGCCGGATCCGTCATAGATTTTAAATCCGGCGGCCGGACAGGAAGCATCATGGAACGTTTTTTTTTTCTACCGGAAACAACGGCAGTCCTCCGACGTACTTGGCTCGCCAGTTCTGTGGGCCAGGTCGTTTTACTCCTGGGGGTTGACCCTCTGCCCCAGTGGTCACTAGTTTAAATAACAGAATCTTACAAGGTGCCCTGCTTTTCCGCAGCGGCGGCAAATGGGACGTCCGTCCTTGTCATAGCGATCGTTGTCTCTCCCTCTGATTGGTGGGATCCTCTTCTTCCATCGCCACGGGACGTCATCTGGACTGGAGGCTAACTCTATCTTCTCCTTTTCGGGCACTTGCAAGGACTGCACGGTTTTGGTTAGTGCAGTCACGCTCTTGGTCAGCTCCTGAACCTGCAGACGCAGCTCTGCAGATGGGTCATTATCCAGGGTCTGTGCGTCAGCCTCAGCGAGAGCCTGAGAAGGAGGATGCCGCCTCCTGGTGGTATGTAATGGCTGGGCGCCTAGGGGGCGCTGTACGGCTGACATTTGGTTCATGTAATGCCCGGATAGCCCTGTCTTTAAAGTCTGCAAAGCTCAGGTCAGGGTTTTGTAGGGCCATGATGCGCAGCTGTGACCTGTGGGTGCTGGACAGGAGTCCCTCAACAAACTGCTCCTTTAACAATCTGTCTCCGTCCTGCACGCTGTCTGGGTCAATCTGCTTTATGGCCTGCAGTGCCTCCTGAAGATTAAGAGCATAGTCCCGTATACTGTCCTGCACCCTTTGTTTGCACCCAAAGAACCTCATTTTTATTTCTGCTGCAGTGCGGGTGTCAAAGGTGCTCCTCAGTTTAGCCAGAATTTGCTTAACAGTCTCTTTATCAGTGCCCTGCCAGGACTTTACTTCTCTTTGCGCTGCACCAGTTAACTGTCCAATGAGAATGTTCAATTTTTGGTTTTCAGACAGGGTGTATACATCAAATAAACTGCACAGTCTCTCCCTGAAATCGCTCAGGGTATACGGCTCCCCTGAGTATTGTGGTAGCCAGGCCACTCCAGGTATATATGGCATTGAGAGCGGCATTATAGGGACTGCTGCGGCGGTCACCAGATCTTGCTGCGTACTAGGGACTGTGGCTGCGCTGGCCGCTGGGTTCTGCGGTGCTATTGGAGCTGCGGCTACACCTGACTCTGCATCTGGCGGCGTTATGGGGCTGCGTCTGCGTCTGCCGCTATATCTTCTCCTGCATGAGACATTCTTTCCCCCCTAGTTGATCTTAGCCAGGCTCTGCGTTTCCACTGGCTTACCAGGCTCCATTGGCTGGGTGAGCGGTGCGCGCCATGCTGCCAGGCCTCAGCTCCCTGTGCTCTGCAAGCTGCAGTGTTTGCGCGCAGCACCTCACTTTTCGCGCGCTCTCACTCTGGCTCCGCCCACGACAGCACGCCTCTCTTCTTCTTGCGCGCCTCGTGGTGCAAATATGGCGGTAGTCTCTCACAATCTCCAACAATGTTTCTAGCTCTTTTAATAATTCTCCTTGCACAAAATACAGTTCAAAGTAGGCACACAGGACACAGTGATACTGGGCTTCGTAATCCTGTTTGTGATGCCAAAATGGATCGCATGCCAGGGCAGTGAGATACTCGGTACCGGGCCGGTGTATTGAAGGGATGTGTCTCAGCGGCGGTGACCCGGTCCATGGCTCTGGGCGTCCAATAAAAGGGGAATATTTACAGGGGATGTTTAGAGTTTGTAGTAAGGTATTCGTGACGCCACTTGTTGTGTCTGGTCAGAGATCCTCTGAGACTGATGGTGTGATGCAGAAGAGTTGGAATAGCTTCCCACAAGTGAAGCTTGTGGTCTCAGGGCAGGATGATGTTGTAAAATTAGTAATATGGTGCTGGGAGATGTAGCCGAGTGTAGTAGGTGACGCAGGAAGAAACTGAGAAATAGTCAGTGAGTTGCAGTTTCCAAAGCTTTACTTATAGTTTTGCAGGCAAAGTATCCAGGGCATTGAATACAGATAGTGTTGGAGTAGGTCAGCCTGAAAGCAGTTTAGCATCCCATTAATACAGGTGGGATGTGAGGTCTCCTTTCTAGCGCTGTTCTCTGAGGCACTGGCTGCTATAACCTCCGTCCAAGTTCCTCTCTCTCTCTGTCTCTTGTTTAAGTAGAATTTCACTCTCATAACAGGCAGCTGTAACCTGTTTCAGGAATCACTCTCTATGGAGTCTCCGGCTCACATGTGCTGCTGTTTTGTAGAAGGGTCTTAATTGGGACAGAGGACCTGCTGTCTTCTGTCCTCCGGATTCTGCTGCTGGGACTTTACTTCACCCTCTCAGCCTCGGACTCCAGGGGTCCAGTTTCTGGTGCTCAGACCTGGGGGTGAGCTCTCTATAGCCCCTCTTTCCCCAGCTTTTCTCCACGCGTCTGTCCTCTCTTGTCCCTCCAGCTAGACTCCAAAATCCTCCCCCAGCCAGAATATTCCAGAGAAGCTCTCCTGAAAATCAGGCGTTATAGCTGCTCCTTCTGGCTTGGAGTAAGAAAAGGTGTTGCATGCTGTGTTACCTGCTAAGGGATCCCTCTTTGCTTTCAGGCATGACATCACCCTCCCCTGGAGGAAGGCAAGGTCACTGTGGCAACCAAACTCCTGGGTGCCACATATACATGGCTCCGCTCCCACCCTCCAATTCTATATACATGGCTCCGCTCCCACCCTGTATACATGGCCCCGCTCCCACCCTCCCATCCTGTATACATGGCTCCACTCCCACCATCCCATCCTGTATACATGCTCCGCTCCCACCATCCCATCCTGTATACATGGCTCCGCTCCCACCCTCCCATCCTATATACATGGCTCCGCTCCCACCCTCCCATCCTGTATACATGGCTCCGCTCCCACCCTCCAATTCTATATACATGGCTCCGCTCCCACCCTCCAGTTCTATATACATGGCTCCACTCCCACCTTGTATACATGGCTCCACTTCCACCCTGTATACATGGCTCCACTCCCACCCTCCCATCCTGTATATGTGTAGCCCAGCTACACAGGCACACATAAAATCCAGGAGAATGCACAGGAAGGTAATCGCAAAAGCTTGCTATTCATGCACTTCACTCACACTTTCAGACACACCCACCAGAGGTATAGGAGGTGGTGACACGTAGCAGAGTGAGTCTGTTTCCTGTCTGAGAAGAGCTCAGATCAGATAGTTTCCTGTCTTCAGACAGTGCAGTTCAGTGCCAGTTCAGTCTGGACTTGGAGAGGAGAGAGGACTGAATCCTCGCAGAGCTAGCGTAGCTCACCTGACAAAGAAGTGGAGGCTAGTACGGGTGAAGTGCATCATCCTAGCCTAGTCAGAGCTACCCTTAATCAGTACCTCAGTAGAAGCTGAAACAAGGAGGAAACTGAGATCTGCTCAGCGAGCTTGGAAGAAAGCTGACTATTTCCATCGAAAGCTACAAGTGCTTATGCAAAGAGCAGAAGCAGGGCGAAGGGCGCAGTGGAGAAGTTAGAGAAGTGCTTCAGGTATTGGATTGCCTGCACTAAATTGCCGGACACCGGGGTCCGAAGCGTTGCTACAGTTTTAAGCTTAGTAACAAGAACACCGGAGGCATCTGGACTACAGGTCGCAGAGAGCAGCCCTAAGTGTCAATACGTAACCGGAGACAGGGAAAACAGGAGTCTAGCCTGATCAGCAAATATAGACTTAGTTTTCACCACTTAGAAGTTTCCACCACAACGTTGGCCGGGCAGTACAGCTATTGAGAAAGCTGGAGATTCAGAGTTAACTTCGCTTCAGGCAAGTTGGACTCATCTACATTTGAAGTAAAGGAGGCCTCTAACCTGCTCAGTGGATACCCGAATGTGCATTCTCCACCCCGACCAGCTCCCCGGGATCTACGTGAACCATCTACCAGTAAAAGGTATGAAAAGAAGCTATTTCGTGTGTGACTGAATTATTATCTATACCCTGCATCACCATCACCATAGACTTCCAGGGACCCGTCTCACCTGTGGGAGACTACCACCCAGCTGCCCCCATAACATCCCCTGTGAAAGTCCTTATAGCAGCGCTGGTTCAATTAACCAGATACCACAGGTGGCGTCACGAACTACCTATCCTAAATATCCCCTGTAAATATTCCCCATTGGATGAGCGCCCAGGGCCACGGACCGAGCCACCGCTACCAGTGACAACTCCCATAGATTTCCATGGGCTCGGCTCCGAGTACCCCATTGCCCTGGTACTAAGTGCGACTCAATCTTTGGCGTCACGAACAGGATGCGAAACTTGCAATTGTGAGTCCTGTGTGCCTATGTTGAACTGTTTGGTGAAAAAGACTGTTTGCTGTGTTTGGCGCCAAATTCCGCCATTTTACCGCCATGTTCGCGCCCTCAGGCGCTGGTGAAGAAGGGGGGCGTACCTAAAATAACGCGCAGTTGCTTGGACACGCCCCCAACCTGCACCCCAAACTGCATCGCAAGCCACATCGCAAACTGCATAGCAATCTGCATCGCAAAGCCGCATCGCAAACTGCATCACAATCTGCATCACAATCCGCATCGCAAACTGCATCACAATCTGCATTGCAATCCGCATCGCAAACTGCATCACAATCTGCATTGCAATCCGCATCGCAAACTGCATCCCAAGATACTGCGGCATCATCAGAGCACCAGCGACAAAGGTCCTGTCTCCACCGCTGCAGCCTGTAAAAGAGGTAGGCTCAGATTAACCAAGGGGCATCAATATGTCGCAGCAACCGGCAGACGGAGCGGCCCCCGCCGGAGGCCCCAATAGCCCACCGCTTGGCGTCGTGCCGCAGGATGGGGGTGCAGGCCCTCACCTGGCCCGGTGGTCCCGCTCATGCCGCTAACGCTCCCATACATGCCTGGAGCGAGTGGCTCCCCCAGTACAGCGGCGAGTCAGGCACCCTGCCAGGATTTAAACGGAAAATATGTAGTATTTTGGATATGTACTCAATGACTGAAAAGCAAAAAGCTGCTGTGGTAATAGGACAGTTAGCTGGTGCGGCTGAGAGAGAAGTAGAGACTTGGCCCATTGCAGACCAGGAGTCGGTACCTGCGATACTCTTAAAGCTACAGGCCATCTTCGAGGACCACACAGAAACGGATCTCCGGATGGCATTTTATCAGTGCTTCCAGGGACCGGGTGACAGTATTAGGGACTACGCCTGCCGACTACAGGGGGGCCCTGCGAGCTCTCAAACAGGCTAACCCCACAAGTCCCATTGATGAGAGCCAAATGTTAAAAGAGCAATTCGTGCGGGGACTGAGGTCTCCAGAGGAAAGGAGGACTGTAAACTGGTGGTCCTTGGATCATCCAGATGCCACTTTTGATGCTCTAAAGGACATGGCAATAAAGGGACTGCGACCCCTGGAAAAGCCTGAGGTGGCAAATCAGTATCACCCGGGTGAAGCCATTCTAAAGCCGGCAGTACCCACCTTTTCCCCGCAGGTGGCAGAAGCTACAATGCAGGTGGCGCCCCCTAGTGAGTTGGAATGTCTGCGCTCAGAAGTGCGCCAGCTGACTAAGAACTTGGCCACTGTAATGGAGGCCCTGCAACTGCGGAAAGAGGAAGGAGGGAAGATCCTACTAGCCGACTGTCCGGAGGATGTCCCTTGGATGAACCGGAGGAAATGGAGGACGTCGCCACACCGGAGGAGGACCACGCCACCCCCAGGAGCGACTCCGGAGCAACACCATCCTCGCCGGGAGATCGTCTGCTACCGCTGCAACCAAAAAGGTCATATGGCTCAGCAATGTCCTTTAAACGAGCCGATCCTGGGTCAGAGGGCCAACACCCAGGAGTAGACTCATCAGGCCCCTTAGACTGGAATCGCAGGTTCGTGGGTGGACGGCCCTACCTGTCCATGATTCTGGACGGGATTGCAATCCCTGCACTGCTGGACACTGGATCTCAGGTGACCATCATACCTGATGTCCTTTACAATAAATTTTGGTCCATGGACAGTCTCCAGCCCCCAAACCCTGACTTGACAGTGTACGCCACCAATGGTCTCCCTGTTGAAGTAATTGGAGCCAAAAACGTGGACGTAAAAGTGGGCAGGGTGGAGCTGAAGGATCAGGGACTTTTAGTGGTAAAGACTGTAAATGAGGAGAATGCCTTAAATGTGATACTAGGTACTAACGTTATCAGTAACTGTCTGGGAGAAGTTGTGTTTTTGCTCCAACAGCTCGCTGAAGTTGCCAAGCCAAAGCAGAAGGGAGTGATCCAGAGGGAGATCCGGGCCCTGATGTGCCAGCAGCAAGCGAAGCTTACAGATGGTGAAATCGGTAATGTACGGGTCACAGACTCGAACCCCATTGTAATACCCCCAATGAGTGAAATGTTAATATGGTGTAGAGCAGCCATAGGTCTGAGGGGACAGAACTACCAAGCAGTAGTAGAACCCCATCGCTCAGAACACAGACCTACACTCATGATTGCTAGAGGGGTAGTGGAAGTAGTAAATGGGAGAGTACCAGTACGACTTCTCAACTGGGGGGACGATGAAGTAAATTTGCCACGTTATGCTACAGTTGCTAAATTACATGCCGTAGATAACAATTCTATCCTCACAACCGAGTCCTTAGCCTCCCGCCAACCAGCGGAGGATAATGATCCGGCAACCCCGGTAGCGGACTGGTGTCAGCAGCTTCATATAGGGACAGACACCATTTCCGTCCACCAGAAACAGGGGTACTACGGGTGGTACAAGAGTACGCACAAGTATTTAGCAAGCACCCACTTGATTTTGGGACCATTAAGGGAGTACAGCATCATATCCCTACAGGCAGTCATCCTCCCATCAAAGAGCGGTACAAGCCTATACCTCCAGCCCACTATCAGAAAGCTAAGGAAATGCTGCATGACATGAAGAAAGCCGGGGTGATAAGGGATAGTTGTAGCCCCTGGGCAGCACCTCTAGTTCTAGTGAAGAAAAAGGATGGTAGCATGCGAATGTGTGTAGATTATAGGCAAGTAAATCGTATAACACATAAAGATGCATACCCATTACCACGCATAGAGGAATCTTAGCTGCTCTGAAAACGGCTAACTACTTTTCTACCCTCGACCTTACTAGTGGGTACTGGCAAGTAGCTGTGGCTGAGGAGGACCGGGAGAAAACTGCTTTCACCACCCCAATGGGACTCTGCGAGTTCGACAGAATGCCGTTTGGTCTCAGCAGTGCCCCAGGAACATTCCAGAGGGTGATGGAGAGCTGCCTGGGACATCTCAACTTCGAAACTGTGCTGCTGTACCTGGACGACGTAATTGTGTACTCTAAGACATATGAAGATCATCTGAAGCACCTGGCGGAGGTATTTGAGTCATTGTCCAAGTTTGGGATGAAACTAAAGCCCTCTAAATGCCACCTGCTCAAACGGAAGGTACAGTACTTGGGACACATTGTCAGTTCCGAAGGAGTAGCGCCGGACCCCGAGAAGGTCACAGCTATTCAGAAATGGCCAGAGCCGAAGAACTTACAGGAGGTGCGTCAGTTCCTGGGATTAACAGGTTACTACAGGAGGTTCGTGAAAGATTACACTAAGAAGGCGGCGCCTTTACAGGACCTCCTGGTAGGACAACCTCTTAAGAGCAGAAACCTTCCATTTAATTGGGGAAAAGAACAAGCTGAGGCATTCAAAGAGATGAAAGAGATCCTGACCGGTGATGAAATCTTAGCCTACCCGATTACAACCAACCGTTCCTGCTGTACACTGATGCCAGTAACGAAGGATTAGGAGCGGTCCTCAGTCAGAAGCAGAACGGCCAAGAGAAAGTCATCGCATATGCCAGCCGAAAACTCAGGCCAACTGAGAGGAATCCGGAAAACTATAGCAGCTTCAAACTGGAGTTCCTGGCGCTGGTCTGGGCCATTACCGAAAGATTTAAACATTACCTTGCCTCCAACAGGTTCACTGCGTTTACAGACAATAACCCCTTGACGCATCTGGAAACAGCCAAGCTGGGAGCCATGGAGCAACGTTGGATGGCTCGGTTGTCAAATTACCAGTTTACCATCAAGTACAGGGCAGGCCGTAAAAATGCCAACGCGGACGCCTTGTCCAGAATGCCGCATGAATCTGACACAGAGGAAGAGTCAGACGATCTGGAAGAAATTGAGCTACCTGCGTTCCACCGAAATGGGATGGTCCAAGAGCAACGAGTCTACAGAAAGCGGTGTGGTGAGATGTTGAACCCTTTACCTCATCACAGCTGGAAAGAGACTCAGGACAGCGATCCCGTGGTCAGCCGTGTTAAGGAGCTGATAAAACAGGAAGGTTCCTCCTTGGAGAAAGATGCATCCATGCCAGCAAAGCTCCTGTGGAATGAAAGAAGCCGGTTGTTCATATACCGAGAGAAGTTTTGCAGGAGATACGTCGACCCAAGGACCCATGAAATGGTTTGGCAGATAGTGGTCCCCAAAGCAGACATCCAAATGGTGTTGGAAGCTTACCACGATCAAGCAGGACACTTTGGCTGGAAAAAGCTGGAGACCCTGTTGAGGTGTCGGTTCTACTGGTAGGGATGCGCAGCTCCATCGAGAAGTGGTGCCGGAACTGTGGACCCTGTGGTCTCAGACGAAAAGACTATCATAGTCAGAGAGCACCCCTGCAGCCTATCCGGACGACTCGTCCCCTGGAGATCGTAGCATTGGATCACGTCAAGTTGTCCCCAAGCAGGTCAGGATACTCTATGCCCTGACCATGGTGGATCACTATTCCAGGTTTCTGGTGGTCGCCCCTGTCAAAGATATGACAGCAGAGACAGCAGCAAGAACCTTCCAAGCCAGTTTCTGCAGACCACACGGATATCCCGAGCAGGTACTGACTGATCGAGGTCCTGCATTTGAAGCTGAACTGTTTCAGGAATTCTGTCAACTGTATGGATGCAAAAAGATCAGAACAACACCATACCACCCTCAGACCAACGGCCTTTGTGAAAAGATGAATCACATTGTCATGGATTTACTGAAAACTGTACCCCTGGAAGAAAGAAATCGGTGGCCCGACTTGTTACCTGACCTGGTTGACTTGTACAACCACATACCAGTAAGTTCCACCAACTGCACTCCAGCCTACCTTATGAGAGCAAGACCTGGAAGACTGCCAATGGATTTGGAGCTGGGAGTGGTAGAACCAGAGGCTGATGACAGTGCTGAAGATTGGGACACAACTCGACAGGAACAGTACAAGAGAGTACAAGCCTGTGTGGAAGACAGTCTCAATAGAGTAAGAGAAACACAAGAGAAGAACTATAACAAAAATGCTCCCGCTAAGCCTTTAATGCCTGGAGAAATGGTGCTCAAAAGGAAAAGAAGAACACACAAGTTGGATGATCAGTGGGAACAGGAGCCTTACGTCGTGCAAAATTCCAATTTTGATAACAGAAAGGTCTGTACCATTAGTAAGGATGGAGGAAAAACGACGGCAACGGTGTCCAGAGATCATTTAAAGTTGTGTCCTTGCCCATTAAAGCTCCGTGAAGAAAACCCTGTTGTCCTTCAGAAAGAAAATGATGAAGCGGTCATACACACGGATTTGGGAGATTAACCTGTGGATTGGCCCAGATTGGGAGACGCTGTAATTATTCCTGTGCTGCAGTTTTATCAACCGCAAGAGGAGTCTCTACAACCGGTCATACCAATTGTGCCAGTTGAGCCAGTTCCAGAAGAACCTGTTCCAGCAGACCCTCAACCATCAGAACCCCAAGCAGCGGACCCGCAAGAAGCAGCACCACAAGAAGTGGAGTCCTCTGGTGAAGCTGGTGAAGCAGTACCGCCTCCTCCAGTCACTAGCATGCTTGCCAGGTCCCTAGAGAGGTGGAGTCGTGTCTATAGTTTGCCGTTACGCAGAACAGAAAGGTTAGAGACTACCATACCTGACGCTACCCCACGTAGGTCAGAACGCATCACTAAAGGTAAACTACCTATTCGCTATCAGGATAGCAGTAGTCCTAGTAAACTAGTTAGCAAGACCCAGACAGGGTTTATTGTCACTGAAAAATTGTATAAAGTTTGAAAAAGTATTAATGTAATTATTTGAAATGTGTTTTAACCATGCCAATGGACTGCGTGGCTGTGGACTGTGCCAGCCCAAGAACTTGCTTTGTAAATAGTTGCACTACGGTGCATTATCTTGGTTTGACATGAAACCATTACTATCAACCTCTGAAGAAAAACCCGTATGGTGTGGCCTAGAGTGAGGTCTGCAGTCAGAAGTCCTGCAGCCCACCCAGGACCCACGTGGGAGGTTTTTGGTGCGGGTCCTCCACAAGTATCTTGTATATATGAACACGTTTGATATCTTGATATTTTGATACTTTTGTATTTTCCTATTGTACAAATTGTAACGTTCAAGAATTCGTACCTCCCGGATGGGAAGAGTTATAATGTTTTGTTAATGCAAAACAAAATGTTCTTTTTGTCTTTTACAGCCCGGGAGTGCTGTGTTTTACCAAGGGGGGATGTGTAGCCCAGCTACGCAGGCACACATAAAATCCAGGAGAATGCACAGGAAGGTAATCGCAAAAGCTTGCTATTCATGCACTTCACTCACACTTTCAGACACACCCACCAGAGGTATAGGAGGTGGTGACACGTAGCAGAGTGAGTCTGTTTCCTGTCTGAGAAGAGCTCAGATCAGATAGTTTCCTGTCTTCAGACAGTGCAGTTCAGTGCCAGTTCAGTCTGGACTTGGAGAGGAGAGAGGACTGAATCCTCGCAGAGCTAGCGTAGCTCACCTGACAAAGAAGTGGAGGCTAGTACGGGTGAAGTGCATCATCCTAGCCTAGTCAGAGCTACCCTTAATCAGTACCTCAGTAGAAGCTGAAACAAGGAGGAAACTGAGATCTGCTCAGCGAGCTTGAGAAAGCTGACTATTTCCATCGAAGCTACAAGTGCTTATGCAAAGAGCAGAAGCAGGGCGAAGGGCGCAGTGGAGAAGTTAGAGAAGTGCTTCAGGAATTGGATTGCCTGCACTAAATTGCCGGACACCGGGGTCCGAAGCGTTGCTACAGTTTAAGCTTAGTAACAAGAACACCGGAGGCATCTGGACTACAGGTCGCAGAGAGCAGCCCTAAGTGTCAATACGTAACCGGAGACAGGGAAAACAGGAGTCTAGCCTGATCAGCAAATATAGACTTAGTTTTCACCACTTAGAAGTTTCCACCACAACGTTGGCCGGGCAGTACAGCTATTGAGAAAGCTGGAGATTCAGAGTTAACTTCGCTTCAGGCAAGTTGGACTCACTACATTTGAAGTAAAGGAGGCCTCTAACCTGCTCAGTGGATACCCGAATGTGCATTCTCCACCCCGACCAGCTCCCCGGGATCTACGTGAACCATCTACCAGTAAAAGGTATGAAAAGAAGCTATTTCGTGTGTGACTGAATTATTATCTATACCCTGCATCACCCTCACCATAGACTTCCAGGGACCCGTCTCACCTGTGGGAGACTACCACCCAGCTGCCCCCATAACATCCCCTGTGAAAGTCCTTATAGCAGCGCTGGTTCAATTAACCAGATACCACAGGTGGCGTCACGAACTACCTATCCTAAATATCCCCTGTAAATATTCCCCATTGGATGAGCGCCCAGGGCCACGGACCGAGCCACCGCTACCAGTGACAACTCCCATAGATTTCCATGGGCTCGGCTCCGAGTACCCCATTGCCCTGGTACTAAGTGCGACTCATATACATGGCTCCGCGCCCACCCTCCAATTCTATATACATGGCTCCACTCCCACCCTGTATACATGGCTCCGCTCCCATCCTGTATACATGGCTTCGCTCCCACCCTCCAATTCTATATACATGGTTCCACCCACCATCTACACCCTTTGCTAGCTGCAGACATGCTAAAAGAGAACTCAGCTAGTGTGTGTGATGGATGCAGTGTTGCCAGAGCCAGGTGTAATGTCTCCACCTTACCTGAAAGTTGAAATACAACATCCCTAGGATGCAATACCTCTGTGGCGATTGAACCCTCAGGAACGCCACATATACATGGCTCCGCTCCACCCTCCCATCCTGTATACATGGCTCCGCTCCCACCCTCCAATTCTATATACATGGCTCCGCTCCCACCCTCCCATCCTGTATACATGGCTCCGCTCCCACCCTCCAATTCTATATACAGTCATGGACAAAAGTTTTGAGAATGACACAAATATTAATTTTTACAAAGTCTACTGCTTCACTTTTTCTAATGGCAATTTGTATATACTCCAGAATGTTATAAAGAGTGATCAGCTTAACAGCAATTACTTGCAAAGTCAATATTTGGCTAGAAAATGAACTTTATCCCCCAAAACACATTTCAACATCATTGCAGCCCTGCCTTAAAAGGACCAGCTAACCTCTTTTCAGTGATTGCTCCATTAACACAGGTGTGGGTGTTGATGAGGACATGGCTGGAGATCAATCTGTCATGATTAAGTAAAAATGACACCACTGGACACTTTAAAAGGAGGCTGGTGCTTGGCATCATTGTTTCTCTTCTGTTAACCATGGTTATCTCTAAAGAAACACATGCAGTCATCATTGCAATGCACAAAAATGGCCTAACAGGGAAGAGTATCGTGGCTAGAAAGATTGCACCTCAGTCAACAATCTATGGCATCATCAAGAACTTCAAGGAGAGAGGTTCCATTGTTGCCAAAAAGGCTACAGGGCGCCCAAGAAAGACCAGCAAGCGCCAGGACCATCTCTTAAAAGTGTTTCAGCTGCGGGATCGGGCTACCAGCAGTGCAGAGCTTGCTCAGGAATGGCAGCAGGCAGGTGTGAGTGCATCTGCACGCACTGTGAGACTCTTGGAGCAAGGCCTGGTCTCAAGGAGGGCAGCAAAGAAGCCACTTCTCTCCAGAAAAAACATCATGGACAGACTGATATTCTGCAAAAGGTACAGGCAGTGGACTGCTGAGGACTGGGGTAAAGTTATTTTCTCTGATGAATCCCATTTTCGATTGTTTGGGACATCAGGAAAACGCCTCATTCGGAGAAGACAAGGTGAGCGCTACCACCAGTCTTGTCTCATGCCAACTGTTAAGCATCCTGAAACCATTCATGTGTGGGGTTGCTTCTCAGCCAAGGGAATCGGCTCTCTCACAGTCTTGCCTAAAAACACAGCCATGAATAAAGAATGGTACCAGAATGTCCTCCAAGAGCAACTTCTCCCAACCCTCCAAGAGCAGTTTGGCGATCAACAATGCCTTTTCCAGCATGATGGAGCACCTTGCCATAAAGCAAAGGTGATAACTAAATGGCTCAGGGAACCAAACATAGAGATTTTGGGTCCATGGCCTGGAATCTCCCCAGATCTTAATCCCATTGAGAACTTGTGGTCAATCATCAAGAGACGGGTGGACAAACAAAAACCTAAAAATTCTGACAAAATGAAAGCATTGATTGTGCAAGAATGGACTGCTATCAGTCAGGATTTGGTCCAGAAGTTGATTGAGAAAATGCCAGGGAGAATTGCAGCGGTCCTGAAGAAGAAGGGTCAACACTGCAAATATTGACTTGCTGCATTAACTCATTCTAACTGTCAATATAAGCTTTTGTTACTCATATGTTTGCAATTATATTTCTGTCTGTGATAAAACATCTGTCAAACACACATAAAAACCAGAGGGCAGCAGATCATGTGAAAATATAATATTTGTGTCATTCTCAAAACTTTTGCCCATGACTGTACATGGCTCCGATCCCACCCTGTATACATGGCTCCTCTCCCACCCTGTATACATGGCTCCACTCCAACCCTCCCATCCTATATACATGGCTCCTCTCCCACCCTCCCATCCTGTATACATGGCTCCGCTCCCACCCTCCAAACCTATATACATGGCTCCGCTCCCACCCTCCCATCCTGTATACATGGCTCCGCTCCCACCCTCCAATTCTATATACATGAGTCCGCTCCCACCCTCCAATTCTATATACATGGCTCCGCTCCCACCCTGTATACATGGCTCCACTCATACTTACCCTCCTCGCTCCCTCGCTGCACGTCTCTGCATCTATATCCCGGCGCGTCAGCTCCTTCCTCTGTGGTGCGATCACGTGGTACCGCTTATTAAGGTCATGAATATGGACGCCACGCCAATGGAGTGGAATTGCGTCCATATTCATAACCTTAATGAGCGGTACTACGTGACCACACCACACAGGATAGAAGCAGACGCGCCGGGACAGGGATGCAGCGACGGAAGGTGAGTATGTACTGGACATGACCAGCAGCTACCGTCGGGAGATCAGCGATGATAGCGTTGGCGTGGGCCGGAAGTGCCTGTCGCTGATTGGTCGCGTCCGGCCGGGCGCAACCAATCAGCGACGCAGGATTTCCGTTACAGACGGAAGTGAAAAGTTAGACAATTATATAGTAGATAATAATACTGTATATATGTGCATATGTATGTAAATAAATATGTACAGTACAGACCAAAAGTTTGGACACACCTTCTCATTCAAAGATTTTTCTGTATTTTCAGGACTATGAAAATTGTACATTCACACTGAAGGCATCAAAGCTATGAATTAACACATGTGGAATTATATACTTAAAAAAAAAGTGTGAAACAACTGAAAATGTGTCTTATATTCTAGGTTCTTCAAAATAGCCACCTTTTGCTTTGATTACTGCTTTGCACACTCTTGGCATTCTCTTGATGTGCTTCAAGAGGTAGTCATCGGAAATGGTCTTCCAACAGTCTTGAAGGCATTCCCAGAGATGCTTAGCACTTGTTAGCCCTTTTGCTTTCGCTCTGTTGTCCAGCTCACTCCAAACCATCTCGATTGGGTTCAGGTCTGGTGACTGTGGAGGCCAGGTCATCTGGCGTAGCACCCCATCACTCTCCTTCTTGGTCAAATAGCCCTTAAACACCCTGGAGGTGTGTTTGGGGTCATTGTCCTGTTGAAAAAAAAATGATGCTCCAACTAAACGCAAACCGAATGGAATAGCATGTCGCTGCAAGATGCTGTGGTAGCCATACTGGTTCAATATGCCTTCAATTTTGAATAAATCCCCAACAGTGTCACCAGCAAAGCACCCCCACATCATCACACCTCCTCCATGCTTCACGGTGGGAACCAGACATGTAGAGTCCATCCATTCACCTTTTCTGCAACGCAGAAAGACACGGTGGTTGGAACCAAAGATCTGAAATTTGGACTCATCAGACCAAAGCACAGATTTCCACTGGTCTAATGTCCATTCCTTGTGTTCTTTAGCCCAAACAAGTCTCTTCTGCTTGTTGCCTGTCCTTAGCAGTGGTTTCCTAGCAGCTATTTTACCATGAAGGCCTGCTGCACAAAGTCTCCTCTTAACAGTTGTTGTAGAGATGTGTCTGCTGCCAGAACTCTGTGTGGCATTGACCTGGTCTCTAATCTGAGCTGCTGTAAACCTGCGATTTCTGAGGCTGGTGACTTGGATAAACTTATCTTCAGAAGCAGAGGTGACTCTTGGTCTTCCTTTCCTGGGACGGTCCTCATGTGAGCCAGTTTCTTTGTAGCACTTGATGGTTTTTGCAACTGTTCTTGGGGACACTTTTAAAGTTTTCCCAATTTTTCAGACTGACTGACCTTAATTTCTTAAAGTAATGATGGTCACTCGTTTTTCTTTACTTAGCTGCTTTTTTCTTGCCATAATACAAGTTCTAACAGTCTATTCAGTAGGACTATCAGCTGTGTATCCACCAGACTTCTGCACAACACATCTGATGGTCCCAACCCCATTTATAAGGCCGGGATCACACATGCGACAAAGTCATCCGACACTCGCATGTGAAATCCCAGCTCTGGCGCCGGCACTCGGGAGTGGAGTGAGCGGCTGCATAGAAATACATGCAGCCGCGCACTCCACTCCCGAGTGCCGGCGCCAGAGCTGGGATTTCACATGCAAGTGTCGTACGACTTTGTCGCATGTGTGATTCTGGCCTAAGGCAAGAAATAACACTTATTAAACCTGACAGGGCACACCTGTGAATTGAAAACCATTTCAGGTGACTACCTCTTGAAGCTCATCAAGAGAATGCCAAGAGTATGCAAAGAAGTAATCAAAGCAAAAGGTGGCTACTTTGAAGAACCTAGAATATAAGACATATTTTCAGTTGTTTCACACTTTTTTGTTAAGTATATAATTCCACATGTGTTAATTCATAGTTTTGATGCCTTCAGTGTGAATGTACAATTTTCATAGTCATGAAAATACAGAAAAATCTTTGAATGATAAGGTGTGTCCAAACTTTTGGTCTGTACTGCTTATGTAGAGTTAGGGGGATTACTTTCATAACCAGCTTTGTGAGGTTGTAGGTGGTTGCCGTTTTCTTGGTACAATTATGCTTTACTTTTATTTCAACTCCAAGCATTCACTTCATTACTAGGCTCCTATTTCACAAGGGATCACAGACACGACAGTGTCTGAAGGAAAAATGAATCCTCAGGAAGTGTAATGATCTCAAAGCAAAGTCTATGACAATTAACAGCTGCTCCACTGAACCGTGTAAATTTCACTGATACTTGCTCTACCTCTAGTTCCTTTCAATTAATCCTTTTTTTCGTCCCCAATGATTTCTTCTTCTGATACTAATGTGCTTTATTAGGTAGAAATGTAATTACCCAATCGATAACTGTTAAAGTTTCCTCAGACCTGTTGTTCCCATGAGAAGCCAAAATTCCTATACCAAAGTCCCCTTTATAAGTAGTGAAATAGTGAACATGTGTGACCATCACTATTATAGACATTGAATGGGGAGTTAGCTGCACATGCTGACATTAGATTCATTTACAAAGGGGTCTATGGGATTTCACTCTTGTGAATCCCACTCTTTCCATGTTTGCGTGGGTTTCCTCCCATACTCCAAAGACGTGCTTCATGAATTGTGAGCCCAATGAGTACAGTGATGATGAAGCCATAGTGGTTGTAATGGCGCTATATAGCAAATGAACATTATAGTGGGGATCCCCAGCATCAGTTCCCAACTTTGTTGAACCTGGATTTTCAATGCATTCTATGGACAGAAATTACCGTAATTTGGATGGTACTCATGCTATATTTCCCTCGCAGCATGAGGACGGTGCTTTTTCAAGGAGTGTTATACTGTTGTTGCACAGGTGTTCTCTGCTGGTTCTGACTACAGGGCCAGTCTTATGTTGTCCTATGTGGTAACTACTGCGGGTGTTCTACAGTGCCCTATCATAAGAATTGTGCAGTAAAGTCCCAAATAAAAGGGCCATACATTGATTCGTTTTTGTGTTGGTCTTTTTATGTGCATGCTTTTCAGGTTTCATGAACGGTATAATCCTCCCATCTAGTGGACAATTGTCAGTGGTGTTTTTATAAATCAGAGAAGCTACCTCTGAGTTTTAGTAAATGTCTTACAGTCACAAAATCATCTGGGATAATGCATATTAAAATATTACAGAAAATTATTTTAAGAAACAGCATTTTTTGTAAAAATACCTGTTATTCATGAGGGTTTTGAGCTAAAATAAGAAATGAATCAAGCAAGAATGGAAATTAATTAGTAATTCACACATCTGTGATATATAGAAGGGATGTCCACTGCTTGGACAAAACCCTTCTTATATACTGTATTACCAATGTAAAGAAAAAATAACAGATATTCACTTCCCACAACAATACAGTTCCACCGAACTCGGCGGTAGCTCTTCCAGCACTTGTGTGGCATTGTTGTGCCATGTCAGTGCTGTAGCTAATCAGAGGAAGCTAATGGTCCGCTGTTCTCACACTTCCTTCTGATGAAACTCGGATGTTCGGCCCTGGTTCTGTATTCATGTACTGATGCTGGTTCTCAATTTGTTCACTGTTATTGGTTCTGATCCTCTACAGATGCAGTAATCCATAACTTAAAAGAAAAAACAGCCGCACTCAAAGTGTCTTGCTATGATTGCAAATGAAAAACACTTGAGTTTATTTTGTATACAATAGAAGGTCACCACAGGAAAAAGTAAGGTATCAAAATAACGAGGTAACGTTTCGACCCTACTCCGGGTCTTTGTCAAACCTCACTGCAAAATAAACATACAAAAGTTAATGTGCTGTACAATTATATACATGTGGGTATAACACAGAGCAATCTAAAATAAAATAATAAATAATAGACACTAAGGTAATGACATTGTGGAAGCAGGTTCATGCGATTGTATGCTTTTTGCCGCGTTTGATAATGCATGCGTTGTTTCGGCTTGTACGGCGGGGTGCGGCTAACGCAACATGTTGCAATTTTGGAGGCGGCAATTTTCCGCCGTCACACGCATGTGGCTGATTGTGGAAGGAATGCGTCGAAACAATGCATTACAGTCTATGAGAACACATGCGTTCAAAGGCGCACGCGTTCATTAGCGTTTTTGTACGCATGTGGTTTTCCAGAGCAAACCTGTCTAGATACTAATTAGCCACCCCCCACACAAACATAGATAAAAAGAGGGAGTGGGCTCTGCCAGTCCACTACTCTACAGACTGGCAACCAGACTAGAAGCTGTGCAGCTGTGAAGATTCACAACTTTGGACAATGTGAGTATAATGCGAATGTCTGTCTGTCCTTTTTTCTCTATTTAGTATGTACTAATTATTGTATGTTTTTTCTTGCAGCAACTTAGGCCGGTTTCACACGTCTTCATCTTAGGCCGGTTTCACACGTCCTGATATTTCCGGTACCGGAAAAATCGGTACCGGAGATATCAGTGTCCGTGTGTCCGTGTATGTACTATGTGCGGCACACGTGTGGCAACCGTGTGCCACCTGTGTGCCGCATCAGTACCACACGGACACATGGACGGCCGCCGGTGAAGTAGCGGCTACAGTAAGCCGCTGTCCCCCTGCAGCTGGTGCTGAAGCCGGCATTCATCATTCATCCGTATAAAAGACGCAATGCCCCGACAGCCTCCCTGAAAAAAGACAATAAGGTGATTAATTTAAGCCACTATGTACTATCTGATCTAGATCTTACACTTCTTGAAAAAGGCCTTTCCTTTTCTCCTGCTTCCAGCTTTGACATGTTTAATACCATTAAGGATCTCCACATGTTTGCTAGGTCCCTGCTGTTTAAGAGATATTATTATAATAACGAACTCCATGTTCTTTTCCCCACAGAAGAGGAACAGAATGCATTAAGGGTCCTTGAGGAATTGGCGGTGGAACATACACACGAGGGCGGTAAGGTTCCTCCATCTATCCGTCTTCGTTCTAACAAATTTCCTCCACTGTCTGCATGCTCCAGCATTGACCTCTTCGTCCGAGTGGTGACTAATGATTTGTCTAGAATCCCTAGATTTATCAGAGATGACAATCTTAGTGGTCATGAAAGGGAGAGACTTAAATATTTGCAAAATCTTCCTGATGTGATAGTCAAGCCAGCGGACAAGGGTGGTAACGTCGTCCTGTGGCCAAAAAATATGTATGAACAAGAGGCCTACCGCCAGCTGGATAATGGTATATATTATAAAAAGCTTACGTACAATCCGCTGTCGGCTTACAGCGCACAGCTTGATGCCATTATCCAGCGGGCGCTTAGGGACGACGTTATCACCAAGGACCTTGCTACGGCTTTGACTGTTACTGAACCCACTATCCCTACATTGTATCTACTCCCTAAAATTCACAAGAACATCATGACACCCCCGGGCAGACCTATTATATCTGGTAGGGGTAATTTGCTGGAGCATGTAAACAGATGGATTGATTTTCATCTCCAACCACTAGTAGTTAACCTGCCGTCATTTCTCAAGGACACAGGAGATCTATTACGCAGGGTCGATGGTTTGTGTTTAGAGGGTGGAACTCTACTGGTTTCAGCGGACGTGGAATCACTCTACACCAACATCAGGCATAGGGATGGCATTCATGCCGTGAGTTATTTTCTTGGCATGTCCACCCTATCCCCAGGAGTGAAGGAACTTCTGCTGAAGCTACTAGAGTTCACCCTCACCCACAATTTTTTTGTATTTAAGGGGTCCTTCTACCTACAGCTCCAGGGGACCGCTATGGGAGCGGCCTATGCGCCTTCCTATGCCGGTCTCTTCCTGGGGCTGTGGGAGAGGGACCTCTTCCTGTCATACGAACAGGGATCAATTGAACGCGTTCCTTTATGGACGCGTTACATTGATGATATCTTCTTCGTATGGCAGGGCACAGCCATCGACCTTGAACATTTTATATCTCTCTTAAACGGCAATGATCTGATATCCATCTAACATTTGTATGGGATGCTAATGCCATCGATTTCTTGGATGTTACTATCAAGAAAGATCAATCCGGTCTATTACAGACGGACATCTTTCGGAAGGAAACGGCGACAAACTCTCTGTTGCACGCATCCTCTGGCCATCCTGGCCATATGATTAGGTCTATTCCAGTGGGACAGTTCCTGCGCTTACGCAGGATATGTTCCACGGACGATGATTTTGAATTGAGGGCTAGAGAATTACGGACGCGTTTTTTGGCGAGAGGTTATAGTGGCCGAATGATTAAAAGGGCCTATCATAGAGCTAAATATTCAGTTCGTCGTGATTTACTATACAAGGCGAACCCAAGGTCCGGAACAACATCTGATAATAAGATCCGTTTTATCACTAATTTTCATTCAAGATCTGACCAAGTGCGGGCCATTCTGGGGAAAGCCTGGCCCATATTAATGACCGATTCGGTAATGAAGAAATTTCTCCCTGAGAAACCATCTCTGACTTTCAGACGTGCTAAAAATCTACGAGACCATTTGGTCCACAGCCATTATGTAGGGCAACGGCAAACCACGTTTCTCGATAACTTCACTCCCAGGGTTGGCTGCGTACCATGTGGTGGGTGCGTCGCCTGCCCAAACGTGGAAAGGTGTAACTCGTTCACGGATTCTAGTGGTAAGAAATCATTCATGATTAGACAACGTATCACGTGTACCACCAGATACATTATTTACTATGCTACTTGTCCATGTGGACTTGTATATGTCGGCCTCACGACCCGACAACTAAAAGTCCGTATCCGTGAACACGTTCTGGGATACAGGCGGCATCCACTCATATGGACGCGGCCACCCTTAAGACAATACCAAGACACTTTAAGGCCTATCATAATTGTGATGCCACACTACTGAGGGTCAGGGGTATTGACGCCCTTCAGATTAATATTAGAGGCGGTCAGCTTTCTAAGCGTCTGGCCAGACTTGAGACACGCTGGATATGGCGGTTACAAACTGTCCATCCAGACGGCCTGAATGAATGCCTTTCATTCGCTCCCTTTTTGTAGATTGTGGGCTGCTGTGCAATCTGTGTATTTCATCTTATACTTGCATGTGCATCTGTGCATTTTCATTGATTTTAATATTACTTTTATCTATTTCTAGCCTTGAGTGTGATCCTTATATTTCGTATGTCCTCGACCTCATCCAGCAATATTATCCACCTATACTACCATCTCGGCCTACATGTGACTCTGCGCCAATGATCTATTTCTATGGCTATTCAACTATTATATGCTATGTATTATAAATGATTAGGGATATCACTTTGATTATCAGTATCATACGACATCAGTTAGGTACTATGCCATCATATGTAAAAGATGTCTTATAATTGTCCCGTAGTGATACCTGTGATATTAGGCACTATGCCATCATATGTAAAAGATGTCTTATAATTGTCCCGTAGTGATACCTTTGATATTCATTTTCGTGCTTATTGTCTATTTTGATAATATAATATATTATATACCTTACATTGATGCTGCCAATGCACATGTCTGTCTGTATAGGATATCATAAGGAGAGAGTTATATATATATATACAATAAGGTTGCTTCTCTGTACGGATATGTCAACATAGTGCATGATATGTCCATGACATGCGAAAAATGTTAACTATTGTAATAATTTTTTTGATTTTTATGTATACATTGTTTTGTTCTCACTCTTGTTTTTGGTTGTGTTTTTTATTGTTATTTTTGTATGATTATCTATTTCTTATTGGTATATGTATTATGATTATTGTACATCTCATTTGTTCATCTGTATATCATGTTATTTTTATGCATCTCTAATACAATCATTGTCTGTTATTCATATGTAGATTTATAATCTTCTATTGTATGTATTAATACATCTTTTAGACTAATGATGTATATCTTTATATTTGCCGGCTTTGAATGGGTGTTGCCAACACCATTGTGCATGTCTCAATCAGACGGCCTGTATTAGGAGGCTCTTGCATCTGGACTCCACAATGATGGCCGCCGCTAATACATCTGAGCATGTCCGGAACTAATGTTCATCGTGTGTCACTTCTGTGCTATTGCGCATGTCTGCTCCTATACTTCCGGTAACCCGCACCGCTATACTGGGGACGCTTGTCTGCATGGGGCCCCATGCATTCCGGCGTTCTCCTGTGATAGCGCGGTGGTCCGGATGTTATGGTTGCGGCACTTACTAATTAGACACGTCATACCCTGGGGCCTAGATGCAAGTATGTTTTTGATTTGCGGCAATTACAAGAGGTGTTTTTCCCTAATTGGATACAGATGTTACTTCTGGGTGCACAGGTATTTAAGCACGACCGGCTCAGCTGTTACCCTGCCCCCTGAAGAAGGAAGGAAGGAACCTTCCGAAACGCGCGTTGGGGTGGCAGGGGCAGCCTGTGTGGTCAGTCACATTGTGACTGTATTGGTATGTACTTTATTACCATCGACTATCTATCTCTGCATACACATGTATTTACTGTTATATGTACATCTATCTACCGTTGTATGTACATCTATGCATTATAATTAAGTTGCATACTATCTGTGACAAGTAGTATCAGACACCAGTGTGTTTAGTTTACCACATGTGGCTTCCCCTGTCTTTTGTATTTGCACTGAGGCACATGCGGTATTTTTCTGCTGTGCTAATCTTTTATCCTAGTACAATAATAAAGTGTTTTCTATTTTTGTTACATTTGACCTTTTGACTGCTTATTTCTCTCTGTGTGGCTGCTCTGCCTGCGAGCAGAGGAGAACGATGAGCGGTATATTAATACACCGCTCTTCTTCGTTCTCCTCTGCTCGCAGGCAGAGCAGGGGGAATTACAGCCGGCTTCAGCACCAGCCGCAGGGGGACAGCGGCTTACAGTAGCCGTGAGTTCCCCAGCGGCCGTCCACGCACACTGTGTGAACAGTTCTCCGTGTGCACGTGTGCGGGACGTTTTCCGGTCCGTGTGTCCGTGTATGTACTATGTGCGGCACACGTGTGGCAACCGTGTGCCACCTGTGTGCCGCATCAGTACCACACGGACACATGGACGGCCGCCGGTGAAGTAGCGGCTACAGTAAGCCGCTGTCCCCCTGCAGCTGGTGCTGAAGCTGGCATTCATCATTCTTCCTGCTCTGCCTGCGAGCAGAGGAGAACGATGAGCGGTATATTAATACACCGCTCTTCGTTCTCCTCTGCTCGCAGGCAGAGCAGGGGGAATTACAGCCGGCTTCAGCACCAGCCGCAGGGGGACAGCGGCTTACAGTAGCCGTGAGTTCCCCAGCGGCCGCCCACGCACACTGTGTGAACAGTTCTCCGTGTGCACGTGTGCGGGATGTTTTCCGGTCCGTGTGTCCGTGTCAAAACGGACATGTCTACGTGTTTGGCACACGGACACACGGTCCGTGTGAAAACACGCACATGTGCATAGACACATAGATTATAATGTGTCTATGTCTGTACGTGTCTCCAGTACATGTGAAAACTGTCACCACACGTACTGGAGACATGGATGTGTGAAACTGGCCTTATGAGGAGTGCCCTGGCCCTGAATGTGCTGGACGGGAAAGTGAAGTGAGTACATTCCCTACTGATTGGTAAGTATTCTCTGTCACATATACACATGTGGCAAAATCTTTTTTTTTCCTTTTTCAGAACAGTTCTTCCACTGCAGCGGAGGCAGAGCAGGAGCAGCCAGCACAAGGTCGGGTGGCAAGACGCCGTGTAAGTACTGTAAGTATACTTTATTGATTTAACTCTTTATTTTTTTTTCCGACTGTACTATTCTTGCCTGTTTTTTATTTCTTCACTTTGCTTCTTTCTTTCCTTTTTTTGTCTTGACTACTTTTTTTTTGTGGCAGCCTGTTCCACTCCTTGATCACCCTAACTGTCAAAAAGTTTTTTCTAATATCTAATCTGTGTCTCCTCCCATTCAGTTTCATCCCATTGCTTCTAGTCTTTCCCTGTGCAAATGAGAATAAAGATGATCCTTCTACACTGTGACAGCCCTTGAGATATTTGTAGACAGCTATTAAGTCTCCTCTCAGTCTTCTTTTTTGTAAGCTAAACATTCCCAAATCCTGCAACCGTTCCTCATAGAACATGGTTTGGAGACCGGTCACCATTCTGGTCGCTCTTCTCTGAACTTGCTCCAGTTTGTTGATGTCTTTTTTAAAATGTGGTGCCCAAAACTGGACACAGTATTCCAGATGAGGTCTGACCAAAGAGGAGTAGAGGGCAATAATGACCTCACGTGATCTAGACTGTATGCTTCTGTTGATACATCCTAGAATTGTATTTGCCTTTTTTGCTGCTGCATCACACTGTTGACTCATGTTCAGTCTGTGATCAATTAGTATACCCAAGTCTTTTTCACATGTGCTGTTACTAAGCCCTATTCCTCCCATTTTGTATATGCTTTTTTCATTTTTATTGCCCAGATGTAGTACTTTGCATTTTTCCCTGTTAAAAACCATTCTGTTAGTTGCTGCCCACTGCTCCAGTTTATTTATATCTTTTTGAATCCTCTCTCTCTCTTCTCTAGTATTAGCTACCCCTCCTAGCTTTGTGTCATCAGCAGATTTGATCAGTTTACCCTCAATTCCTTCATCTAAATCATTGATAAAGATGTTGAACAATACAGGGCCCAAAACAGAGCCTTGTGGTACCCCACTTGAGACATTCTTCCAACTGGATGTGCAGCCATTTACGACCACTCTTTGAGTCTGATCACTAAGCCAGTTATGAATCCACCTAACAGTTGCCTTGTCCATTCCATACTTAGTCATTTTTTCAATAAGGATTGTGTGAGATACTTTGTCAAATGCTTTGCTGAAGTCAAGATATACTATATCTACAGCATTTCCCTGATCCACCCAGTCAGTGATTCTGTCATAGAAGGAAATTAAGTTAGTCTGACATGACTTATTAGTTACAAACCCATGCTGACTCTGTTTAATCACTTCATTCTTATCCAGGTACTTACATACATGTTCTTTAATAATTTGTTCAAAGATCTTTCCTGGTATAGAAGTCAGACTCACCGGCCTGTAGTTCCCTGGTCCACCTTCTTCCCCTTTTTGAAGATAGGAACAACATTTGCTCTTCTCCAGTCTTCTGGGACTTCTCCTGTTCTCCAAGAAGTTTCAAAGATTATGGACAGTGGTTCAAGAATTTCTTCTGCTATCTCCTTCAGTATTCTGGGGTGTAATTTATCTGGACCTGGAGACTTGAATTCATTTAGGTTAGCTAAGTGTTTCCTCACTGTCTTTCTGTTTATAGATATCCTGGATTCTTCTATTGCTTTAATAGGACAGTGAAGATCAGTTGATGTTACATTTCCTTTCTGAGAGAAAACAGATGCAAAATAGGAATTTAAAAGTTCAGCCTTCTCAACATCCTTTCTTACCATTTCATCATTTTCATCCTGTAAAAATCCTATAGCATCTTTGATATTTTTTTTACTTTTGACGTATCCCCAAAATCCTTTTTTGTTGCTTTTGACATCTCTTGCAAGCCTTAATTCATTGTCAGCTTTAGATAATCTGATTTGCGCCCTGCAGGTTCTGCAGACATCATTATATTCTTCTTTAGATATGCCTCCCTCTTTCCATTTAATAAACATTTCTTTCTTCCTTTTTAGCATGTGTTTAAGTTCTGTGTTCATCCATCCTGGTTTCCTTAAATGCTTCCCATTCTTCCCTTTTTTTTGGAATTGTTAACGATTGTGCTTTGAGAATCTCATTTTTCAAGATGTCCCATCCTTCCTGGACATTTTTGTCCTTAAGGATATCCTGCCATTGGATCCCTCCAATTCTCTTTCTGAGTCCCTTAAAATCTGCCTTTCTGAAATCTAACCTTGACGTCTGAGTCTTCACAGGTCTTCCTTCTCTTGTTATCCAAAATTCTAAAATAGCATGGTCACTACCTCCTAGGGTCCCAGCCACTCTTACCTCCTCAACCATTTCCTCCCTGTTTATAAGGATTAGATCCAAGGTAGCAGATCCCCTTGTTTTCTCCTCTACCTTTTGAAAGATAAAGTTGTCAGCAAGAGAGGATAAGAATTTCCTTGACCTGTTAGTTTTGCCTGAGAGAGATTCCCAACAAATGTCTGGATAGTTGAAATCTCCCATGACCACTATGTCATATTTTTTGGAGAACTTGGCCATTTGATGCATGAAGAGTTCATCCATATCTTCAGTTTGCACAGGCGACCTGTAGTAAATGCCTACAATGCTGTCCTTTCCATTGTTCTGTCCTTGTATTCTTACCCAAACAGTTTCCACAGAACTCCCAGTCTCTGAAGCGTCAATCTCTGTGCAGATATACGCTTTTCTAACATACAATGCGACACCTCCTCCTCGTTTATCAAGTCTGTTTCTTGCAAATAAGTTGTATCCTTCTAGCCTTGTATTCCAATTATGTGTATCATCCCACCAAGTTTCAGTGATTCCAATGACATCATACTTCTTCTCCTGCGTTAGTAGTTCCAATTCTCCTTGTTTGTTGCCCATGCTTTGTGCATTTGTATAAAAACATTTTAGTTTGTGATTGGTTTCTCTTCCTCCAATATTTTTATTATTTAGATTGTTTTGTCTTCGTTCTTCCTTTCCACTTCTAATAGCCGAGTTCACAATAGCATTTGTCAGGTGTATGGCTTTTTCTGGTGTTTTGCTTCCCTTCCCACATTGTTCTAGTTTAAAGCTCTCCTGATGAGTGTAGCAAGGAGACTTCCAAATACATGTTTTCCAGTCTTCGTAAGGTGCACCCCATCTCTAGCAAGTAGTCCATCGTATAGGTAATTCACTCCGTGATCCAGAAATCCAAATCCTTGCTGACGGCACCATCGACGTAGCCAGTTGTTCACCTGCAGAATCTTATTCCACCTCCTTGTTCCATGGCCATCCACTGGGAGGATGGATGAGAAGACCACCTGCGCACCCAGTTCTTTCACTTTCTTGCCTAAGTTTTCAAAGTCACTGCAGATGGTTTCCAGGTCACTTCTTGTGGTGTCATTTGTCCCCACATGTATTAGCAGGAATGGGTAGTCATCTTTAGGTCTGAAGAGTCCTGATATCCTGTCAGACACATCTTTAATTTTTGCACCTGGAAGACAGCACATTTCTCTTGAGGTTATATCCGGTCTGCAGATAGCGGCCTCTGTTCCTCTCAACAGGGAATCCCCCATGACAACAACTCTCCGTTTCTTCATCACAACAGTTTTCTTTCTCCATTCGGGAGGACTCTGAGGGCTTACAAGGTTAATCTTTGTGGGCAAAGTCTTATCCTGATGTATTTCTTCATCATTCTCCTGTGTGAGAGCCTGGTACTGGTTCCTGAGCAGTATGGGTGCTGACTGCTTCACGATCCTCCTGCTTCTCTGGTCACATGCTTCCATTCCTCTGTTTCTTCAGGTGCAGGTCGAATTTCTTCTCTTTCTGCACCATGAAGAGATAATTCTGCTTTGTCTAAGAACTCTTCATCTTCCTTAATGATCTTCAATGTAGCTAACCTCTCTTCTAGATTTCGCAACTTTTCCTCCAACATGGACACAAGCTTGCATTTGTGGCATGTGAAATTTTGGCTTTTCCACTGGTAAATCTGTGAACATGTAGCAAGAAATGCAACTCACCACATGGCTCCTAGCCTCTTCCATGCTCTTATTGTTAAAGAGATATCACAGTGGTGAAAAAAGTGCCAAAATTTACTGATGTTCTCCTTTCAGCTGCAACAGCCAAAACCCAGTGTTCTTGGAGCTCGCGGAGACTCTTCACTTATCCCAGAATGAACTGGGAATATGCAAATGATCTCCTCAGGACTCCTCCCCTGGTTTACCGATGTCCTCCTTTCAGCTGCAACAGCCAAAACCCAGTGTTCTTGGAGCTCGCGGAGACTCTTCACTTATCCCAGAATGAACTGGGAATATGCAAATGATCTCCTCAGGACTCCTCCCCTGGTTTACCGATGTCCTCCTTTCAGCTGCAACAGCCAAAACCCAGTGTTCTTGGAGCTCGCGGAGACTCTTCACTTATCCCAGAATGAACTGGGAATATGCAAATGATCTCCTCAGGACTCCTCCCCTGGTTTACCGATGTCCTCCTTTCAGCTGCAACAGCCAAAACCCAGTGTTCTTGGAGCTCGCGGAGACTCTTCACTTATCCCAGAATGAACTGGGAATATGCAAATGATCTCCTCAGGAACCTCTGAAACCAGAGGCTGGACAGACATCTGTCTGGGATGATTTAGAGAATCCTGCTTTGAGCAGGGGGTTGGACCAGAAGGCCCAGGAGGTCCCTTCCAACTCTACCATTCTATGATTCTATGATTCTATGATTTTCTATTCCACAGGAGTTGGCGCTTTTACTATTGTAAATGTTTGGTACTAATGTTTTTCTTTTCTTTTATCAGCAACTGGAGCAGCACCCTTGAGCCTGGTTCTGGAGCGGTCCTTCATCGAACAGCCATGGACCCGTCCCAGCCATCCACCAGCAAAGCAAGTGGGCCGGCAACACAGACTGGAGACTAGGAAGTTGGTCCATCAGGTGTTCCCATGTCCCAGGCCTCTGCCACTGTTTTTTTTCCGCCAGTGACAGAAGGCCTCGGACAGGACACTCATGCCCGAGTTCATGCACTTGAGCTCGATCTTCCATGATGGCTTCAAGGCGCTGGGAGACGGACTGGAAAGTGGTTTCAACCATATGCACACACTTATCCAGGATGTCAAGCAAAGCCTTGACCATCTGAAAGCCGACCTCCAGAGGCCAGCACATCATTTTTTTAATCAGATAGAACAGGGCATGTTGGAACACCTTACTCTTGATCTCCAGCTCAATGTCATGCAGGCCTGCAATGCTGCTTATGTGCAGGCTGTGCAGCAGACTCGGTACTTGCAGCAGTCAGTGGTGGCATTTCCACCTGTGCCAACACTGACACGCTTGACCTCAATGCTGAGTTCTGCTGCATAACACTGCACGGCCACCACCATTACAAGCCCTGCCGGACACCACTGCAGCGCCACCATGCCCAGTGCTGCTGCACAGTCCACCGCCACCATCATGCAGAGTGCTGCTCCTGCTTGGACCTCCTCCACCACCACCATCGACATGCCGCAGCAACCGGACCCTGGCAGTACATCCATCAGCATGCAGCAGCAACTGGACCTTGGCAGCAGGATACTGCCAGGCTGCCGTCCAGCACCATGGCGCCAGGAGAAACCATGCCAATGCTCCCCAGAAGCCATACCCGCAGAACACAGGACAGAGACCGCACAAAAAAAAAAAACAGAATCTCGCACTCCCTCCCCCTCACCTCCCAATGTGTCTGTGATGTCCGGTTTGTCTCTACGTTCCAGTGTGTCTCTCCCGTCCCATGCCTCCAATCCCATCCCTGTCCTCCCTGACCCCTTAAGTTTCAGTGCTCCTTCCCCTGTAACCACTGCGTCATCTGTAACCCCTTCACCCCCAAGGGTGGTTTGCACGTTAATGACCGGGAAAATTTTTACAATTCTGACCACTGTCTCTTTATGAGGTTATAACTCTGGAACGCTTCAACGGATCTGCGCGATTCTGAGACTGTTTTCTCGTGACATATTGTACTTCACGTTATTGGTAAAATTTCTTCGATATAACTTGCGTTTATTTTTGAAAAAAATGCAAATATAGCAAAAATTTTGAAAATTTTGCAATTTTCAAACTTTGAATTTTTATTCCCTTAAAACAGAGAAATATGTCACACAAAATAGTTAAAAATAACATTTCCCACATGTCTACTTTACATCAGCACAATTTTGGAATCAAAATTTTTTTTTGTTAGGAAATTATAAGGGTTAAAAGTTGACCAGCGATTTCTCATTTTTACAGCAAAATTTACAAAGCCATTTTTTTTAGGGACCACCTCATATTTGAAGTCACTTTGAGGGGTCTATATAGCAGAAAATACCCAAAAGTGACACTATTCTAAAAACTGCACCCCTCAAGGTACTCAAAACCACATTCAAGAAGTTTATTAACCCTTCAGGTGCTTCACAGGAGCTGAAGCAACGTGGAAGGAAAAAATGAATATTTAACTTTTTAGCCACAAAAATGATCTTTTACAAACCTTTTTTTTATGTTCACAAGGGTAAAAGGAGAAAATGGACAGATAAAGTTGTTGTGCAATTTCTCCTGAGTACGCCAATACCCCATAAGTTGGGGAAAACCACTGTCTGTGCGCACAGCAGAGCTCATAAGGGAAGGAGCGCCGTTTGACTTTTTCAAACTAAAATTGGCTGGAATTGAGATTGGATGCCATGTCGCATTTGGAGAGCCCCTGATGCGCCTAAACAGTGGAAACCCCCCACAAGTGACACCATTTTGGAAACTAGACCCCCTAAGGAACTTATCTAGATCTGTTGTGAGCACTTTGAACCCTCAAGCGTTTCACAAAAGTTTATAATGCCTGGGTGTGAAAAAAAAAAAAGAAACAATTTTCCACAAAAATGATTTTTTAGTCCCAAATTTTTGATTTTTCCCAAGGAAATTGGACCCCAAAAGTTGTTGGCCAATTTGTCCTGAGTACGCTGATACCCAATATGTGGGGGGGGGGAACTGTTTGGGCACGGCAAGGCTTGGAAAGGAAGTAGTAACGTTTTGGAATGCAGACGTTGATGGGGGTCATGTTCCGTTTGCAGTGCCCCAGATGAGCCTAAACAGTAGAAACCCCCCACAAGTGACCACGCATACTAATCGGCCTGGCTATTCGTATTGAGCAGGAAATTCTGTCTTGGGCATGAATTACTTAGCATACTAATGACCTTCTTATTCAAACAGGGGCCTGAATTGCTTAGCATACTAAAAGGCCTTGCCATTGCCTGGAACTATGTGAAGTCAGGCAAAATATCTTCACTGGGCCAAGCTCAGACCAAAATGGAGGCTGGAGCAGGCCAATATCCAAGATGGTGGCGGTTCCTTTCCTCACACCTCCCTGCTTTTGAGGGCGCTAGGGGTATCACATTCCTGTGTTCCCCCATGCACCCTTCCGCACCCTCTCCTTGCCGGGACAACCCATCAGCGTTACCATGGTTCCTGCCTCTTTTGTGGCGAATGGTGAAGTGGTACTGTTGGAGAGCGAGGCTCCAGCGTAGCAACCTCCCATTCGTCCCAGAGACCGTGTGTAACCAGCTGAGGGGGTTGTGGTCTGATTCCACAGTGAATTGGCGTCCGTACAAGTATGGCTGCAGATGCTGAAGAGCCCACACAATTGCCAGACATTCCTTCTCCATCGTGGAATAGGCCTCTTCCCTTGGCAGGAGCTTCCGGCTCAGGTACAAAACGGGGTGTTCATGGCCCGTAGTGTCAACCTGGCTGAGCACAGCACCGAGGCCGAAGTCGCTGGCGTCGGTCTGCACTAAGAACGGCCGCGTGAAGTCGGCTGCCTGTAGTACAGGAGAACTAGAAAGGTCTTGAGCGCCTGAAAAGCTGTCTCGCAGGCGACGGTCCAGTCAACTGCGACGGGCAGCTTTTTCTTGGTGAGGTCCGTCAGGGGCATGGCCAGGGCACTATAGTGTGGAACAAACCTCCTATAGTACCCAGCGGTCCCCAAGAAGGACATCACCTGCTTCTTGGTCCTGGGGGGTGGGCCAGGATGCGATGGCATCCACCTTCCCGGGCTCTGGCTTCAGAGCTCCCCCACCTACCCGGTGTCCCATGTAGTGGACCTCACTCATACCCAGCTGGCATTTTTCCGGCTTAATGGTCAAGCCTGCTCGCTGGATCCGCCCGAGCACCTACGCCAGGTGGGACTGAAGATGGCAATGTCATCCAGGTACGCGGTCGCATACCCTTCCAGTCCCTTGAGCAGCGTGTTGACCATCCACTGAAAAGTGGCAGGGGCATTCTTCATGCCGAAGGGCATCACCGTGGACTCGTACAGTCCGAATGGGGTGATAAAGGCAGAGCTTTCCCGTGCCCTAGGGGTTAGGGGAATCTGCCAATACCCCCTGCTCAGATCCATGATGGTCAGGTATCGATGCGCGGCATTGGGTACGCATTGGTGACCGTCACAGCATTGAGCCCCCTGTAGTCCATGCAGAACCGCGTAGTTCGGTCCTTTTTAGGGACGAGGACTACAGGCGAAGTCCACGCGCTGTTGGACGCTTGGATCACCACCAGCTTCAGCATCTCTATCTCTTGGAACATTTGCTACTGCACCTCAAGAGAGACCCGATATGCTGAACGCCGGATCGGGGTGAGATTGCCGGTGTCCACGTCATGGACTGCTGTCTCAGTCCTTCCGGGCAGGCTGCTGAACAGCTCCCGAAAGGGGTGTAGGGTGACCCCCAGCTGGGAACATTGGTCCTCCAAGAGCTGGTGGCCAACCCCCACATCCTCCATGGATCCACCCGCCTTGGCTTGGGTGAGCAGATCCCGGAGGGTTTCTGCCTCTCCGTCCTCTGGAAGGTTGCACACTGGGTGGGCACAAGCCTCCCGCTCATGATGAGCCTTCATCATGTTCACATGGAAGACCTTCCTCCTTCCACGGGTGTGGTCCAGGGTGACCAGATAGGTGACGGCGTTGAGCTGCTCGTGCACGAGGTATGGACCCTCCGAGGCTGCCTGAAGCTTGTTTTGAGGTACGGGGACCAGTACCCACACCTTTTGACCCACCTGGTAGGTCCGCTCACAAGCATTCTGGTCGTACCACCGCTTCTGGTCAGCCTGGGTTTGGGCCATATTGTCATGCTCCAGCCGTGTCAAGGCCATCATTCGGTCCCGGAAGCACACGACATACTCAATGACCGACACTCCAGGGGTGGCTAAATCCCCTTCCCATGCTTCCTTCACCAGAGCAAGGGGCCCCCGTACACGTCGCCCGTACAGGAGCTCAAAGGGGGAGAACCCCGTTGAGGCCTGTGGGACCTCCCGGTAGGCAAACAGCAGGTGTGGGAGATACCGCTCCCAGTCTCTCCCGTGGGAGTCGACCAACATCTTCAGCATCTGCTTTAAGGTGCCATTGAACCGCTCACACAGGCCATTGGTCTGTGGGTGATACGGGCTGGCTACCAGATGTTGCACCTGTACCTGCTTACAGAGAGACTCCCTCAGCTGCGACATGAACTGGGTCCCTCGGTTGGTGAGCATTTCCTGGGGGAACCCCACTCTGGAGAAAATCTCCAGTAAGGCAGTGGCCACTTTGTCGGCCCGAATGGACGACAAAGCTACCGCCTCCGGGTACTGGGTGGCATAGTCCACTACCGTTAGTATGAAGCATTTCCCGGAGCGGCTGGGAGTGGACAGAGGTCCAATGAGATCCACAGCCACCCCCGAGAAAGGCTCTTCGATGATAGGCAGAGTTACCAATGGGGCTTTGGGGCGCGGCCCCGCCTTCCCCACCCTCTGACAGGTGTCACACGAACGGCAGTAGGCTATCACCTCGGTCCTCATTCCAGGCCAGTAGAAATGCTGAGCTAACCTGGCCCTGGTTTTAGTGATCCCTAGGTGTCCGGCCATTGGAATCTGATGTGCGATCCGCAACAATTTTGCCCTGAACGGATTGGGTACCACTAACTGTCGGTCCCTGGGCCAAGCCTCCGGTGAAACCTGCTGTACCGTTACCCGGTACAGCCGTCCCTGGTCCCAGACCACTCGCTCGCGGTCGGACTCCAGGGGAGGCTGTGCCGCCTG
>JARQOD010000002.1:228171597-228197811 GCA_033576555.1 Oophaga sylvatica | reverse complement strand
CTCCTTGAGAGTCTTCAGGCTAACGTCAGCTTCCAATGCTGCCTGAAAACCCTGACTTGATGTGGCAAGAATTGATGAAACTGCCATGTCCTCTGTCAGCTCCCCGGGATCTGTCTCCTGGCCGCTGTCTGACTCGGCAGCCACTTGGTCGGAGAGGGGGAAACCGTCGGACCTCTGCGAGGCGCTTGGACTTCGGCGCTCCCACTTCTGGTAACAGCGGCCACAACCGCTGAGACCACTGGTAGCACCTGCTTCCCCTCGTCCCCTGACCAAGTTGCCAGGTCAGGCAGACTTCCCTGACCTCCTGACATCCCGGATGTGGGGAACTCCTGCCCTGGGGTCCTACCTGGTGGCTCCTCTCCCGGGACGCCCCCTCCCCCCATGGCCTGTTCCTCTTCCTGCAGGGGCCCTAGACTCAGCAAGCTGGGTTCACTTAGGGGCCCTACACTGCCCATAGCAGCCCCTCCCTCCACCTCTGAGCTCTCCCCTGCAGCCTCCTCACCTGTCCTCACTGTGAGCCCTGTGTGTAGTGTCAGTGCATGGCTTACCATCAGGTTTCACTCCCTCCTCCACTGTTGGAGGCACATTCAATACATTAACATTAGCATTCACAGTAGAGTCATGACGTTCTTGGGGAGCTAAACTTGGGGGTTCAGTGGCCACATACTGGGACACTAGCTGCCCCAAATCGGTCCCAAGCAACACATTTGCAGGAATATTTGGCGTTACTCCCACCTCCCGCATCCCCCTCCTGGCGCCCCAGTCCAAATACACCTTGGCGACGAGCAGCGCCGGTTCAACGCCTCCAATTCCGGAGATGGAAAGGGTTTTCCCAGGCACCAAGTCTTGAGGGGACACCACCTCAGGACATACCAGGGTTCATTCAACGCCTGTGTCCTGCAGTCCCATGACCGCTGAGCGGCCGATGGTGACGGGTTGGTAATTGTCCAGGGACCTCCCACCACCCCCTCCCACACACAAAACAGTGGACGGTTCAGGGACAGGGATGGGGCCTTCTGGCGCTGGGGACTTGCAGCCTTAAAGTGTCCTGGCTGATTGCAATTATGACAACGTCTGGGTTCTGTTCCTGGCCTGGAGAGGGCAGCCGGGGGGTACACCCCTTGCACTCTGGGTGCTGGATATGGAGCCAGGGCAGGATTGGGCTTACCCCCTCTCCAGGTGCTGCTGGCAGGCTTCTTCGGCTCAGGCGCCCTGTTGTTGGCATACTCATCTGCCAGGGCGGCTGTAGAGAAGCCCCCTTTGGTTTCCGGTCACGGAGGAACTGCTGGAGGTCCTCTGGGCAGTTCCACAAGAACTGCTCCGTGATGAACAGTTCCTGGACCTCCTGGCGGGTAGTGAGCTCTAGACCCGAGGTCCAGTGCTCCGCAGCTCTCAGCAGGGCCCGCATGTGGTCGGTCCAGGTGTCCTTTGAGCCCCGCTGCAGGCTCCTGAACTTCCTGCAGTACGACTCCGGGGTGAGGTTGTAGTGCTGGATCAGGGCCCGCTTGATGCTGTTGTAGTCCTGCTCCTCCCCGGCAGGTAAGTCCCCCAAAACTTCCAGGGACTTACCCCTCAAACGGGGGGTCAGGTACCTTGCCCACTGATCCAGGGCCAGATGATGTTGGAGGCAGGTCCTCTCGAAGGCCAGCAGAAAGGAATCCAGGTCTCCATCCTTTTCAAGCAAGGGAAAGTCCTCCGCCCGGACCTTGGAAGCCCTTGTCTCCGGTGGGCCTGGTGCGTCCAGCGGGGGCCCGTGCTGAGCCACCTCCAGTTGGTGCCGGCGCTCCGCAGCTTCACGGCATTCTGTATGCTCACGCTCCGCTGCTCTCTCTGCGGCTGCTTGCTCATGCTCCGCAGCTTCACGGCGTTCTGTATGCTCACGCTCTGCTGCTGCTTGCTCACGCTCTGCTGCTTTCTCTGCCGCCACCAGGAGTCTGTCATAGGCGGCGTCATTACCAGCCTCGAGCTGTGCCATAGCCGCTTGGAAAAGGGCCTCCGATCTGGACAGGCTGGGACGGGCAGGGGGTGGACAGTCCACTGCGGGACTGAGCACAGGGGTCTGGCTCCTTGGGCAGCCCTGGCTGAGCTCCCCCTCGCCTTCATCGGTATCGAACCCCTCATAGACCATAGCATTGGCCTCCCCCATGCCCTACTCCTAGTGCCTTCCGCCATCTTGGGAACCTTTGGTAACTGACACAGCTGCAACCCTGACCTTGCACACAACTTATTATATTTACACTCTGACCGTCTAGTGCTGGGCTGACCTTAAGACCCCAGCAGTGAAAGTACCGCTGGTAGTCTCTAGTGTCTGGGAGTAGGGGTCCCACGCACACTATTACTCTGATCCCACCGCTGCCACCAAATGTGAAGGACGGCCCCCGTCCTTCCACGTCACCAATGTGACATAACGCCACAGGCACAGCTCTCCGACGCCCCCTTTGTCTCTCAGGTCAGTAAGAGAACTGCACCTAGAGCAAATGGCCGCCGGGGAGGGTGTCCTGTTACCCACTGGGTATTCTAAGATTCGTGATCAGAGTAAAAGCATCAGCCCAAGATTAATTTTATGGTTTATAGGGCACACTAGATAATTACAGAAATATACAGTAAGCTATACAACGGAATTACAATGGATTTTCAGTCAGAGTAAAATACAACAATAATGATGCAAGGCTTAGAGGTATTAGCTAGAGGTCAATATTACCAGGTTGTATGGACATGTGGAGGCAGGGAGCTCTGCGATCCCCAGGTGAAAATCTTAGTTGCTGGACAGTCCCCCAAAACGTGTACCGCTGCTCCCTTTGTAGTTCTGTCCCTGGTTGCTACTTGGCTTCTGTGAGAAGGGATCTGGTCTGCCCTTAGCTCACAGTTCTTAAACCTACTAGGTCCCTCCCTCGGTGTCCGAGGGTGGGAGGATAATCTCCACCTTAAGGGTATGCCACACTAAACAATATCGCTAACGAGATCGCTAAAAAACGTCACTATTTAGCGATCCCGTTAGCGATATTGTTCAGTGCGGCAGCTTCCAGCGACGAGCTTCCTGCTGTAATCTCGCTCGTCGCTGGAATCGTTCCGGACCCTATTTCATCGCTGGCGCTCCCGCTGGGTAAGTATCTTATCGCTGTGTGGCACCTTTTCTTAGCGATTTAGCGGTACTTTTGTACCGCTAAAGTCGTTAAGAAGATCGCTAACGGCGATAGCGTCGTTAACTATATCGCTAAATGTGGCCGCATTTAGCGATATAGAAACGATCCGCTAGCGATCTCATTAGTATGCAACGCTAACGAGATCGCTAGCGGGATTGCTTAGTGTGGCAGTACCTTTAGCCCCTGCAGAATTTATTCCCAATATCTAGCAAAGGGATTAACTTTCTCCAGGACGATCGGATCAGGACACGAGAGGGACCAGCGGATGCAGTATGTTTTGCCTGTCGCATGGATATCAAACCTGGCCCGATTGGGTCATTGTGTATGGCCAATCTCTTTTCAATGATCTTTTTATTAAAGAATTAGATAACAATAAACATCAAAGCAAGCATCAAATTTGTAATACATTGATAAAACATGTATTATCATAGGGTAGCATACCTGTACAAGTTTCTTCATGTTGACAGTTGACAATTCAAATAAAAGCTTATATGTCCAATATTCTGGTTGATTGAACCTTATATATTCATGGAAGCCTATAGACCCATTTTATTATGCATTAGCTTGCTTAAAAGAAATAAAAGAAAGAAGAAGAAAGTAAAGTAAAGTAAAGAAAGGGTAAAGAGAAAGGAGGAGAAGGTGAGTATATAGGGGGAGGGGGTTTAGAGAGGACAAGACCCGAGATTTAACAACTCTTGACTGTATGTCATTTTAATATTACCATATAAATATTACAATGTAAATATTACCATAAATTCAAGGACCCTCACGTCAGGACCTAAAACTAATCCATGGACGCCATATGTTTTCAAAAGAAGGTTGTGAACCATTTACTAGTGCTACAAGTTTAGCTACAGAGAACAACAAATCAATTTTCTCACATAGTTGCAAGGTGGATGGAACAGTCGGCGTTTTCCAATAGGTCGGGACTAGCAGTTTTGCCGCAGTCAAAATATGCTGAACTAGAATAGAGGCATGTTTTTGTCCAGGCCACATCGGGAAATTTAATAACACTATTTCAGGTGACAGCCTACACGGTTTATTTAATACACTTTGTATTAACTTTTCCACAAAGTGCCAGAATTGCTTAAGTGGAGGGCAAAACCACCACATATGGATATATGAGCCTTCCATATCATCACACCTCCAACACTTGGCTGGTTTTCCAGCCCTCCAAATACTACTCTGTTTTGGCGTGATGTACCATCTGGTTATTATTTTAAAGAAATTCTCCTGTGCTCTGACGCATTGTGTTGGTCCGTGTGACTGTTTGTATATTTTGGATACTTGGTCTGAAGTAAATCTATAACCCAGATCTTTTTCCCAAAGTGCAATAAAGGCTCTCTTGAAGCAACAGTTTAAATTTATTAACAATTGGTATATGGTTGATATTAGTTTTTTTGGTTTGTGAGCCGTTGCACAAAGAGTTTCAAATGTAGTTAGAGGGCGTGAAAAATCTGAGACACGTAGATAACGTCTCATCAGGTCTCTTATAGCACCGTATTGAACAAAAGTCAAACCAGAAAGCCCGGAAAACCCTGTAGGTCTGATAGCGAAGGGAGCGTCCCGTCTCTCAGAAGGTGATCCAGTGAGACATTAGTTAGGCGTCTAGAATCTTTAGAGTTATCATTTCGAGGGTGGAACGATTGTGGGATTATATCTGTGTTGTGAATGGACTTGAAATGAGTTCTGAGCAGAGGCTCCCTCTGGTGGTTACAAGCGGTACTGGACTGTCCAGTGAAGATTGTGAGGAGTGGGAATCAGGTGTTACTGACTGGTCTTATATAAGGGAGTCACCTTCCCATCAGGGTTGCCGGTGACCAATTGTTCTGGTCTCAATCCTTGAATCCTGTTTCCCTTGTAGCCTGCTGTGTTGTGTCTGCATCTCCTGCTAACAGATAAGACATTTTCTTCTTTTTGTTTTTGTGCTTGATTTTTGCATTTTGTCCTGCACTTCTGTGGGGGCCTTCAGGGTCCCCTCCGGGGGCTTTTGCCCTCTCAGTTTAGTTCAGCCACTGATGTTTGTACTTTTGCTTTTTCTAGTTTTTTCAGTGGCTGCTGTTTTGATTTTGTTACACCAGAGAACTAATTTAGGTGGTAGAGATCGTGTGATCTCAGGTGATTTTGAAATTAGTAGAGTTGGTGCTTTTCAGGGTTTTTTGGGATTGCAGTAAGTGCCCTTCCTATCCTTTTCTATTTAGGTAGCTTGGGCCCCAACGTTTTCTCATACTATTTTCTGTCTGTGTCAGTATTTCATCTTGTCTAACCGCCATTACATGTTTGGGGGCTTCCTATGTTCTTTGGGGATCTGCTCCGGGGCAGATAGCTTTCCTCTTTCTATCTTTAGGTGTAGTTAGTTTCTCAGGCTGTGACGAGGCGTCTAGGACCAACGTAGGAACGCTCCACGGCTGCCTCTAGTTGTGGTGGTTAGTCAGGGTACTGCAATCTCATAGATTCCAACTTCTCTGGTGTATTGCCTTTTTTACCTGCACTCCTCAGCTACCGTAACATAACAGTATCACCGCCTAAAAATTGAAAATTGTATGGTACTCACAGAAGGGAAAAAATATTGTGAAAGAAAAAAGGTTGTCAGAGTTGTCAGAGATATTTTTCTGTTTATTGCATTTTTTTTTCCCTCTGTATCTCTGGGTGCTGGGGAGGATTTTTTTTTTTTTCTCTCAATGGAGTTTGCACAGTTGTCTGGCCGTGTGGATCAGCTTGCCACTGAGGTTCGGAATATTGCTGCCTATCTTGCTAGGTTGCCTGTTGTGGAACCTAGGATTCCCATGCCAGATTTGTTTTTAGGGGATCGAGCTAAGTTTCAGAATTTCAAAAATAATTGTAAATTGTTTTTTTGCCTTAAAATCTAAGTCCTCAGGGAACGCAGCGCAGCAGGTTCAAATTGTCATCTCTCTCCTGCGCGGCGATCCTCGGGATTGGGCTTTTTCCCTGACACCTGGGGATCCTGTTTTGAGTGATGTTGATGCATTTTTTCAGGCTTTGGGGTTATTGTACGATGAGCCTAATGTCACTGATCAAGCTGAAAAAGCCTTGTTGGCATTAAATCAGGGTCTTGATGACGCTGAGTTATACTGTCAGAGATTCCGTAGGTGGGCAGTCCTGACCAAGTGGAATGACGACGCTTTGGCGGCTCTTTTTCGGAAGGGTCTGTCAGATAATGTAAAGGATGTTATGGTGGGATTCTCTGTCCCCTCTGGTCTCAATGATTCTATGTCATTAGCGATTCAAATTGACAGACGTTTGCGTGAGCGGAGAAGTATGCGTGGAATGGTGTTGCCTTGTGAACCTGCTTCTGAACCCATGCAGTGTGATAGAGTGGTGTCTGGGGCACAGTGTCATGAGTTTCGAAAGCGCAATGGGTTATGTTTCTACTGTGGTGATGCCTCTCATGCTATTTCAGTCTGCCCTAAGCGGGGAAGACGTTTTGCACGCTCAGTTGTCTTGGGTAGTGTTCAGACTAAGTTTTTATTAACTGTCACTCTGATATGCTCTCTGTCCTCATTTTCTGCTCAGGCTTTCGTTGATTCTGGAGCAGCTATTAACCTGATGGATTATGATTTTGCTAAACGTTGTGGGTTTCCCTTGATACCCCTACAGAAGTCTATTCCCCTACTGGGGATCGATTCTACCCCTTTGGCTGAGAATAAACCTCAGTTCTCTCTCAGGTGATAATGAGGGTTGAACCTGATCATCTGGAGTGCTGTAAATTTTTGGTTCTGTATAATCTGCATGATATTATCGTACTGGGCTTCCCTTGGTTGCAGTCTCATAATCCTGTTTTGGATTGGAAATCTGTGTCTGTAACCAGTTGGGGCTGCCAATGTGTTAATACCAACACTCCTGTTTTTTCTGCCTCCCCCCAGGCTCAGGATGTTCCTGACTTTTTGATTGATTTTTCTGATGTGTTTAGCGAAAGTAAATCTGCATCCTTGCCTCCCCATAGGAGCTATGACTGCGCTATTGAATTAGTGCCTGGTAGTAAATTCCCTAAAGGTCGCCTTTTTAACTTGTCTGTACCTGAACATGACGCTATGCGGTCTTATATCAAGGAATCATTGGAGAAGGGTCATATCAGACCATCCTCTTCACCCTTAGGTGCCGGTTTTTTCTTTGTGGCCAAAAAGGATGGTTCATTAAGGCCGTGTATTGATTATCGTCTTTTGAACAATATTACTGTAAAATATCAATACCCGTTACCTTTGATTTCTGACCTGTTTTCCAGGGTGAAAAACGCTACTTGGTTTACCAAGCTTGACCTCAGGGGGTCATATAACCTTATTCGCATTAAGCACGGGTATGAATGGAAGATGGCATTCAATACCCCTGAGGGGCATTTTGAGTACCTTGTGATGCCCTTTGGGCTCACTAATGCTCCTTCTGTCTTCCAGTCCTTCATGAATGACATTTTCAGGGATTTTGTGGATAAATTTCTGATTGTTTATTTGGATGATATCTTGATTTTTTCTAATGACTGGGACTCTCATGTGAAACATGTTCGAACTGTATTCCAGATTTTGAGAGAGAATGCTCTGTATGTGAAGGGATCAAAGTGTCTTTTTGGCGTACAGAGGATCTCATTTCTGGGATTCATTTTGTCCCCATCTGTTATTGAAATGGACCCGGTCAAGGTTCAGGCCATCTGTGATTGGGTCCAACCTACTTCATTAAAGGCTCTTCAAAGATTTTTGGGTTTTGCCAATTTTTATCGTAAATTTATTGTTAATTTCTCGGTTATTGTTAAACCATTGACTGATTTGACCAGAAAGGGTTCTGATGTGGTGAATTGGCCTCCTGAGGCAGTCTCTGCATTTCAGGAACTTAAGCAGAGATTCACTTCTGCTCCTGTTCTACGGCAGCCTGATGTTTCTCTGCCATTTCAGGTGGAGGTTGATGCCTCTGAAATTGGGGCAGGTGCCGTTTTGTCCCAAAAATATCCAGAGACCTCTAAAAGTAACCCTTGTGCCTTTTTCTCTCGAAAATTTTCTCCTACTGAACGTAATTATGACGTGGGTAATCGGGAGTTACTGGCCATGAAGTGGGCTTTTGAAGAGTGGAGACATTGGCTGGAGGGAGCCAAACATCAGGTGGTGGTCCTTACGGACCATAAGAATCTGGTTTATCTGGAATCTGCCAAGCGACTCAATCCTAGACAGGCCAGGTGGGCCTTGTTTTTCACACGTTTTAATTTTGTGGTTTCCTTTCTTCCTGGCACTAAGAATGTTAAGGCGGATGCCCTCTCGAGGAGTTTCCTTGCGGACTCTCCTGAGTTATCTGATCCTTCTGTTATTTTGAAAGAGGGTGTAGTTCTTTCCGCCATCTCACCCAATTTGAGACTTGCTCTGGAGGGGTGTCAGGAGGATAGGCCCGAGCGCTGCCCTGTTGGAAAATTGTTTGTCCCGGACCAGTGGAAAAAGAGTGTGATGTCTGAGATTCATTGTTCCGCGTTGGCTGGGCATCCCGGAATTTTTGGTACCAGAGACTTGGTTAGTAGGTCCTTTTGGTGGCCTACCTTGTCTCGTGATGTCAGGGAATTTGTGCAGTCCTGCGGGACTTGCTCTCGCTCCAAGCCTTGCTCTCGCTCTAGTGGTTTGTTGATGCCATTGCCTGTGCCCAAGAGACCATGGACCCATATCTCTATGGATTTCATTTCCGACCTCCCTGTTTCTCAGAGAATGACCGTCATCTGGGTGATTTGTGATAGGTTTTCCAAGATGATACATCTTGTGCCATTACCTAAGTTGCCTTCCTCCTCTGAATTGGTGCCTTTGTTCCTTCAGCACGTGGTTTGTTTACACGGCATTCCTGAGAACATTGTGTCTGACAAAGGAGTCCAGTTTGTTTCCAGATTTTGGAGGACCTTTTGTTCTAAACTTGTGTGATGAGTGCTGTGCTGGAATTGCTGTCCTCATCTTTTTTTTTTGTACTGCTGAAAGCCCACCAAGCAAAGCCCCCTCCTTCTCTGTGCAGCTCTCGTACTTCTCACCAACCCCCAGCCTGCACTCAGGCAGTGTAATGTGAGCTGCCAGTGCTGGAAGTTTTCCCGCTTCACCGCAGGGGTCCTGCATTGTCTGCACACGTGCTTTCTTCCTATAGCAGCCATTTTGGAGAATTCATTCTTTTTTGGTTAATAACACGGTGGGAGCATTCGCTAGAAACACGAAAGTTACTGTGTTGAACCATGCGCCGACGGGCATCGTTCCCGTGGTACTGGTAAACCCGTAACTCCAACAGAACCCGAGAAATGGAATTCTCGGGTGCCCCATGTACTAGCCCACCCAAGTGTGGGCTCATTGGAACCGTCATTTTGGAGTGAGATCATTGATAGGTCTGCCGTTATTCTGCTAGGTTCACAGGACGAGTTATGAACCTTATGATATTGCAGAGCTCAAACCATAGCTTGCAGCCAGGGGAGGTGGCCAGAGGACCAGCCCTTTTTGTGAGGTCAGAAGCTGACATGCATAAGTCTTGCAGTGAAGTTCCTTAGGCACTTTTCTGCTGGGATGTCCTGAGTAAGAGATCTACCAATGAACTATGACGTGTGGCTCCTTCCCCCAGCCTGGCTTGCCTGTAATGATCTAACAACCATGTGAGTTATCTTTCATTCTTAATCCCATTTTATTTTATAACTGCATCTGTATATAACGATATTGTCTCAGTTTGTTACATCTTTTTATATTATATAAGCACTGCCTGGTTTTAAACCTATAAATTTATTAGTTTGTTTCTCCTGCTCTATAAACGAATTTGCACGTGCCTGAAGCACTACGCTACTGTTTTGGGGTTGCTACGGACCCTCTTGATAAATTGTTCATCAAAAGCCGTAGCTGGTGGCAGCTAAAAGGAAGGGGTGTAAAGTGTTAATCTATTGGGTGACGCTGGCAGTGACGGAGCGGGGTTTATAAGGGTACTGCCTGGCTGCAGCCAGGAGTAATTATAATTCCCTCACTGCAGCGTGCCCAATAGCCAGCACACATCCAAGTGACCGTCTGGCGACCAATTATCCTAGGTGCAGTTCCCTGACTGACCTGAGGGTAAGGGGGGCGCCAGAGAGCTGCAAGTTCCTAAGTGGAAGTGGGATAATTATAAATCCCTGCAGTTTACTGGGTCGGACGGCAGCAGCCGTCGTGTGTGTGCGCGTTTTCGTCACATTTGCAGCACGGAGGGATCACAAGCCGTGATACCCCGGGCTACCGTGTGGCGGACCGCGTGCCCGTTCATCACATATTGGTGGCAAGCGGTGGGATTATAGAGCATTAGTGATCTGGTTTGAGCAATCATTCCATTCACTAAAAAAAAAAAAAAAACTTGCACGGTTCTTCAGCGACCCTGCAACTAAAGTTTTAAGGACAGACTCAGTGTTTATTAGTCCTGAGACAATTGTGTGTACTTGCGGTTACCCCTCCCTTCTCTTTGTTTTTCTATCCTATCTTTTATTTGGCAAACATGGCTACAATAGGAGCAAGTTGGTACAAACTGCAGAAAAGGGACACTCTTGCTGGAATATGCATTTCCCGAGGCCTTGACCCCAGGGGCCAAACCAAAGCTCAACTGATCAAGGTCCTGATGTCACAGGTCCACGCTGAGAGCGAGGAGGGCACAGAAGCTGGCCCAAGCCAAGGTGGGGCGGCAGCAGAGGCCCAAACCCTGCAGGCTTACACCCAGGGCGGGCTGGACCCTTACCTGCAGGCGGCCCTGGAGGAACTCCCCACCGACGACCGGGGGAGCGCCTGAAGCTGATTCAGCAATACCAGCAGGAGGCCCGAGCCGAGCGCCAAGCCGAGCGCCAAGCCCAGCGAGAGGCTGAGAGAGCCGAGCGGGAGGCTGAGAGAGCCCATGAGCTGGAGATGGTCCAGCGAGGGGCAATTGTTGTGAATGGGTTTGAGATGAGTTCTGAGCAGAGGCTCCCTCTGGTGGTTACAGGCGGTACTAGTGAGGATTGTGAGGACTGGGAATCAGGTGTTACTGATTGGTCTTATGTAAGGGAGTCATTTTCCCATCAGGGTTGCCGGTGATCAATTGTTCTGGTCTGAATCCTTCTTTCCAGTTTTCCTTGTAGCCTGCTGTGTCGTGTCTGCATCTCCTGCTATCAGATAAGACAATTTCTTATTTTGTGTTTTTCCTATATTTTTGCATTTTGTCCTGCACTTCTGTGGGGGCCTTCAGGGTCCCCTCCGGGGGCTTTTGCCCTCTCAGTTTAGTCCAGCCACTGTGTTTTGTACTTTTGCTTTTTCCAGTTTTTTTTCAGTGGCTGCTGTTTTGTTTTTGTTACACCAGAGAACTAATTTAGGTGGTAGAGGTCGTGTGATCTCAGGTGATTTTGAAATTAGTAGAGTTGGTGTTTTTTCAGGGTTTTCTGAGATTGCAGTAAGTACCCTTCCTATCCTTTTCTATTTAGATAGTTTGGGCCCCAGCGTTTGCTCATACTATTTTCTTTCTGTGTCAGTATTTCCTCTTGTCTAACCGCCATTACATGTTTGGGGGCTTTCTATTATCTTTGGGGTTCTGCTCCGGGGCAGATAGCTTTCCTATTTTTATCTTTAGGTGTAGTTAGTTTCTCAGGCTGTGACGAGGCGTCTAGGACCAACGTAGGAACGCTCCACGGCTGCCTCTAGTTGCGGTGGTTAGTCAGGGTACTGCAATCTCATAGATTCCAACTGCTCCGGTGTATTTCCTTTTTTACCTGCACTCCTCAGCTACCGTAACATAACAGTATCACCGGCCATAAAAATTGTATGGTACTCACAGAAGGGAAAAAATATTTTGAAGGAAGAAAAGTTGTCAGAGATATTTTTCTGTTTGTTGCATTTTTTTTTTTTTTTTCCCTCTGTATCTCTGGGTGCTGGGGAGGATCTTTTCTCCCAATGGAGTTTCCACAGTTGTCTGGCCGTGTGGATCAGCTTGCCACTGAGGTTCAGAGTATTGCTGCATATCTTGCTAGGTTGCCTGATGTGGAACCTAGGATCCCCATGCCAGATTTGTTTTTAGGGGATCGAGCTAAGTTTCAGAATTTCAAAAATAATTGTAAATTGTTTCTTGCCTTAAAATCTAAGTCCTCAGGAAACGCAGCGCAGCAGGTTCAAATTATCATCTCTCTCCTGCGCGGCGATCCTCAGGATTGGGCTTTTTCCCTGATCCAAGGAAAAGAAAATGTTCCAGCTCCTTAAAATTGCAAAATTTTATTCGTCCATTCGGTATAAAATACAAAGTGGTAAATGCTCCATGGAGGAAGCCGCATACAGCAACGCGTTTCGATCAGACGATCTTCATCAAGGCTGCTATACATATGTGAAACTTAAAGACCTATATATGACCCACGGACCAATGAGATTTGAATTAACAATCACATGATAAGCTAAAGGTCCTAGAAGGTAAATTGCGATACAAATAGTCGAAAGGTCCTTTTGTAACAGTGCGATAACATCATTAAAATTACAAGAAATAAACATTAAAAAAGAAGAAAACACAATATGGCAAAAGATCACAATCAATAGTTATAATGATACATTAACTCATTCCTTTTGTTTAATCCATTCGGATATCTCGTGTTTAAGGAAAATATCCAAAAAGCTTCCCTGGTCAATAAATGTCTAGCGATATCCCCACCTCGTACTGATTTAGTGACTCTTTCTATAGCGCTAACCTGAAAGGACGTAGTATTGCGATCATGAGAAAGAATGAAATGTTTGGAAGCCGCCGATACATTACGATTGAGATTAGTAGTGTTCCCAATATCAGATAAATGCTCCGAAATCCTTGTTTTTAATTTTCTAGTCGTACACCCACATATGACAAGCTGCAAGAAACACAATTAATTTTATAGACTACATGTGTTGAATTGCAGTTGATATACTGTTTGATATCATAACTAACAGATTGGTTATTATTACTAAAGGATTTGGTGACTAAGGCATGTCTACATGTCCTACAATTGTTTGCTCCACATTTGAAAAAGCCCTTAAATTTTAACCATGTGTCAGTTTTAATATGAGCATGAAACATACTGGGGGAAACCCTATTGCCTATAGATGGAGCCTTTCTGGCTATAATATTCACACCCGGCTGTAAAATTTCACATAAAGTATCATCTTCATATAAAATCGGTAGAAATTTGTTGATAATCTTTTTTATTTCCCCAAATTGTGGGCTAAATTGCAAACTCACAAAAGAACGATCGCAAAATGGATCGCATTTGGGCGATCGTGAAACTTCACCATCAGAATTGATGAGATTATCACGTTCCTTATGAGTTACAATTCGGCGAGCTCTATTTATCATCCAACGCGGATAATTTCTATTAATCAATTTGTCATCTACCATTTTAAATTGTTCCTCCAAATTGGTCTGAGAGCTACAATTTCTCTTGATTCTAATATACTCGCCCAGAGGAATAGATTTAATCGTATGCTTAGGGTGACTACTGCCGGCATGTAGAATAGTATTGCCCCCAAATGGTTTAATATGTGTTTTGGTACAAATATTTTGTCCCTCAGTTCCACATAAATCCAAATCCAAAAATGACATACAACTGGAATGATGTCTATTTGTAAAACGAATGTTGAAATTATTATTTTCAATGTAATCAATAAACTTCGGTATGGCAGACACATCACCACCCCAAATGATTAGGATGTCATCGATGTATCTGCCATACCAAACCAAAGAATCGCAAAAGGGATTTTCAGCAGAAAAAATATAATTGGACTCCCAAAAGGCCATGACAAGATTGGCCAGCGACGGTGAGAATTTGGCCCCCATCGCTACTCCAGTACGTTGCAAAAAAAATTGATTATCAAAAGTAAAAAAATTGTGAGTAAGGAGAAAAAAAGTAACCTGCAAGAGAAAATTAATTAAATCATCAGAATACTGACTAAAACTTTGTAAGTGAAACTGAAGCGCTGTCATTGCAATGTGATGTGGAATACACGTATATAAAGAAATAACGTCACAACAGAGCCACGTAAAATTACTGCTCCAGATCCTATTTGAAAACATTCTAAGGACGTCTTTTGAATCTTTAATGAAGCCAGGAGTCCTGCGCACCAGGGGTTGTAGCAGAGAGTCCACCCATTCTCCTAAATGTTCATTAGCTGAGCCGATGCCCGAAACAATTGGTCTCATCGGAGGGATTTTTTTCTCCTTATGAATTTTCGGTAACCCATGCATAATTGGAAGGATCGGATGTGAGACTTCTAAATATTCTGCTTGCTTCTTAGTTATCACTCCTAAAGTAAGACCCTCTTTAATGATGATATCAGCTTCAGATTTAAATTTGATAGATGGATTACTATCTAATTTCTCATAAGTGTCTCCGTCTTGTAAAAGTTCCATCATTTTATCATGATAATCATTTTTATTCATCACAACAACCACTCCACCTTTGTCTGACATTTTGATGATAATTTCAGACATATTTCTCAACTCCTCCAAGGCTATTTTGTGGTTGTAAGACAAATTTGATTTATATTTATATCCATTTTGAGTTTTTACATTATTATGCAATTTTCTTAACTCCCTTTCAACTATTTCTTGAAATTTATCCATGTTTTCAGATCTAGATTGGATTGGATAAAATGATGGATTTTTTATTTTAAACTGAGACACAGAAATTTTTGAATTAGATGACTCATTTGATTCTGATGATAAATTTTGTAATATATTTAATGAAACTTGTTCTCTGAAATCTAACTCTACAAATTCATTGACAGAAGAAGACAAAGTTCCCCGATGATCATCATCACAATTTTCATGAAAAAAATGTTTCTTGATAGTAAGATTTCTAATGAATTTATTTACGTCCAGGATGGTTTGGAAAAGGTCAAAATTTAGATCTGGCACAAAGTTCAAACCCAAAGATAGAACTTCCAGTTGAAAATCCGTCAGAATGACTGAAGACAAATTCAAAACATTTTTATTCTTTTTTATTTGAAAAAGCTTCTCTTTCGACGTGTGGTCATTCCTTGATCCTTTGCGATGTTTCCTGCCCCCCCGCCTATTGCGTTTTTTGAAAGGCGGTAATTATTGCTAGAACTAGCAGAGGGGACTTCATTTAGTGATAAGTCCGAAGCGCTTAAATTGTCAGACGACTCAGGTTCAGATGATGTGAAAAAAACATGTGGTCTATTAGTTGGCCTATTGTGAGCATGGTTGCGTTTCAAAATAGATCTCGGAGTTCTTGGTGTGTACTCCCATTTGCCCCATTCATAAACTTTATTCGTGGAGTAATCCTTAGTGTCTCGCGCAAACTTGCGTTTTTTTCTATCCATTATTTCCTTCTCCAGAATGGAAACTTTATCCTGGGCTTTGGACAGCACAGAATCAAATTGTGTCATGTTCTTGAATTCAATTAGAGCAGTATTGATTGTGTCCATTTGCTCTTGGACCTCTTTTAGTTTAACATCTTCATATTTCACAATTAACTTCATGAGGTTAGCAGAACATGTACTCAAAATTTGGTTCCATTCACAATTAAACTCCTCAGAAAATTCACATGTTGGGATTTTTTTAATGCGTAAACCCCGCGGTATCATTTCTTTTGTGAGGTAATTCTGGAGCGTAATCTGATCCCACCAGAGTCTGGTTTCAAGCAGCATCAGCTGCTCCAATTTGTCCACGGTGGTATTGAGATCCGGTGTGTCATCCAAAGCATTGGGATCATTAGAAAAAACCAAAGCAGCTTTTTTGGTTCTATCCTTGAAAAGATTGTAGCCATATTGTGAAAAAAGAAAAAATATGTAAAATCACGGCAATCCAATCAATTGTAAATACAAATTGTAGAACAGATCTTGATAGAGAGCATATGGGAGCACGGTAAAAGTCACATAGAGAAAAGAAAAAAGCAAACCAGCTCACCAACTACCACGACAGGTGCACGGAACGACGTCTGACAAACGTCCAGGAAGATCCAAGGAAAAGAAAATGTTCCAGCTCCTTAAAATTGCAAAATTTTATTCGTCCATTCGGTATAAAATACAAAGTGGTAAATGCTCCATGGAGGAAGCCGCATACAGCAACGCGTTTCGATCAGACGATCTTCATCAAGGCTGCTATACATATGTGAAACTTAAAGACCTATATATGACCCACGGACCAATGAGATTTGAATTAACAATCACATGATAAGCTAAAGGTCCTAGAAGGTAAATTGCGATACAAATAGTCGAAAGGTCCTTTTGTAACAGTGCGATAACATCATTAAAATTACAAGAAATAAACATTAAAAAAGAAGAAAACACAATATGGCAAAAGATCACAATCAATAGTTATAATGATACATTAACTCATTCCTTTTGTTTAATCCATTCGGATATCTCGTGTTTAAGGAAAATATCCAAAAAGCTTCCCTGGTCAATAAATGTCTAGCGATATCCCCACCTCGTACTGATTTAGTGACTCTTTCTATAGCGCTAACCTGAAAGGACGTAGTATATTGCGATCATGAGAAAGAATGAAATGTTTGGAAGCCGCCGATACATTACGATTGAGATTAGTAGTGTTCCCAATATCAGATAAATGCTCCGAAATCCTTGTTTTTAATTTTCTAGTCGTACACCCCACATATGACAAGCTGCAAGAAACACAATTAATTTTATAGACTACATGTGTTGAATTGCAGTTGATATACTGTTTGATATCATAACTTTTGGTTGTTATTATTATTACATACTGGGGGAAACCCTATTGCCTATAGATGAGCCTTTCTGGCTATAATATTCAACACCGGCTGTAAAATTTCACATAAAGTATCATCTTCTATAAAATCGGTAGAAATTTGTTGATAATCTTTTTATATTTCCCAAATAGGGTTTCCCCCAGTATGTTTCATGCTCATATTAAAACTGACACATGGTTAAAATTTAAGGGCTTTTTCAAATGTGGAGCAAACAATTGTAGGACATGTAGACATGCCTTAGTCACCAAATCCTTTAGTAATAATAACCAATCTGTTAGTTATGATATCAAACAGTATATCAACTGCAATTCAACACATGTAGTCTATAAAATTAATTGTGTTTCTTGCAGCTTGTCATATGTGGGGTGTACGACTAGAAAATTAAAAACAAGGATTTCGGAGCATTTATCTGATATTGGGAACACTACTAATCTCAATCGTAATGTATCGGCGGCTTCCAAACATTTCATTCTTTCTCATGATCGCAATACTACGTCCTTTCAGGTTAGCGCTATAGAAAGAGTCACTAAATCAGTACGAGGTGGGGATATCGCTAGACATTTATTGACCAGGGAAGCTTTTTGGATCTTTTCCTTAAACACGAGATATCCGAATGGATTAAACAAAAGGAATGAGTTAATGTATCATTATAACTATTGATTGTGATCTTTTGCCATATTGTGTTTTCTTCTTTTTTAATGTTTATTTCTTGTAATTTTAATGATGTTATCGCACTGTTACAAAAGGACCTTTCGACTATTTGTATCGCAATTTACCTTCTAGGACCTTTAGCTTATCATGTGATTGTTAATTCAAATCTCATTGGTCCGTGGGTCATATATAGGTCTTTAAGTTTCACATATGTATAGCAGCCTTGATGAAGATCGTCTGATCGAAACGCGTTGCTGTATGCGGCTTCCTCCATGGAGCATTTACCACTTTGTATTTTATACCGAATGGACGAATAAAATTTTGCAATTTTAAGGAGCTGGAACATTTTCTTTTCCTTGGATCTTCCTGGACGTTTGTCAGACGTCGTTCCGTGCACCTGTCGTGGTAGTTGGTGAGCTGGTTTGCTTTTTTCTTTTCTCTATGTGACTTTTACCGTGCTCCCATATGCTCTCTATCAAGATCTGTTCTACAATTTGTATTTACAATTGATTGGATTGCCGTGATTTTACATATTTTTTCTTTTTTCACAATATGGCTACAAATCTTTTCAAGGATAGAACCAAAAAAGCTGCTTTGGTTTTTTCTAATGATCCCAATGCTTTGGATGACACACCGGATCTCAATACCACCGTGGACAAATTGGAGCAGCTGATGCTGCTTGAAACCAGACTCTGGTGGGATCAGATTACGCTCCAGAATTACCTCACAAAAGAAATGATACCGCGGGGTTTACGCATTAAAAAATCCCAACATGTGAATTTTCTGAGGAGTTTAATTGTGAATGGAACCAAATTTTGAGTACATGTTCTGCTAACCTCATGAAGTTAATTGTGAAATATGAAGATGTTAAACTAAAAGAGGTCCAAGAGCAAATGGACACAATCAATACTGCTCTAATTGAATTCAAGAACATGACACAATTTGATTCTGTGCTGTCCAAAGCCCAGGATAAAGTTTCCATTCTGGAGAAGGAAATAATGGATAGAAAAAAACGCAAGTTTGCGCGAGACACTAAGGATTACTCCACGAATAAAGTTTATGAATGGGGCAAATGGGAGTACACACCAAGAACTCCGAGATCTATTTTGAAACGCAACCATGCTCGCAATAGGCCAACTAATAGACCACATGTTTTTTTCACATCATCTGAACCTGAGTCGTCTGACAATTTAAGCGCTTCGGACTTATCACTAAATGAAGTCCCCTTTGCTAGTTCTAGCAATAATTACCGCCTTTCAAAAAACGCAATAGGCGGGGGGGGCAGGAAACATCGCAAAGGATCAAGGAATGACCACACGTCGAAAGAGAAGCTTTTTCAAATAAAAAAGAATAAAAATGTTTTGAATTTGTCTTCAGTCATTCTGACGGATTTTCAACTGGAAGTTCTATCTTTGGGTTTGAACTTTGTGCCAGATCTAAATTTTGACCTTTTCCAAACCATCCTGGACGTAAATAAATTCATTAGAAATCTTACTATCAAGAAACATTTTTTCATGAAAATTGTGATGATGATCATCGGGGAACTTTGTCTTCTTCTGTCAATGAATTTGTAGAGTTAGATTTCAGAGAACAAGTTTCATTAAATATATTACAAAATTTATCATCAGAATCAAATGAGTCATCTAATTCAAAAATTTCTGTGTCTCAGTTTAAAATAAAAAATCCATCATTTTATCCAATCCAATCTAGATCTGAAAACATGGATAAATTTCAAGAAATAGTTGAAAGGGAGTTAAGAAAATTGCATAATAATGTAAAAACTCAAAATGGATATAAATATAAATCAAATTTGTCTTACAACCACAAAATAGCCTTGGAGGAGTTGAGAAATATGTCTGAAATTATCATCAAAATGTCAGACAAAGGTGGAGTGGTTGTTGTGATGAATAAAAATGATTATCATGATAAAATGATGGAACTTTTACAAGACGGAGACACTTATGAGAAATTAGATAGTAATCCATCTATCAAATTTAAATCTGAAGCTGATATCATCATTAAAGAGGGTCTTACTTTAGGAGTGATAACTAAGAAGCAAGCAGAATATTTAGAAGTCTCACATCCGATCCTTCCAATTATGCATGGGTTACCGAAAATTCATAAGGAGAAAAAAATCCCTCCGATGAGACCAATTGTTTCGGGCATCGGCTCAGCTAATGAACATTTAGGAGAATGGGTGGACTCTCTGCTACAACCCCTGGTGCGCAGGACTCCTGGCTTCATTAAAGATTCAAAAGACGTCCTTAGAATGTTTTCAAATAGGATCTGGAGCAGTAATTTTACGTGGCTCTGTTGTGACGTTATTTCTTTATATACGTGTATTCCACATCACATTGCAATGACAGCGCTTCAGTTTCACTTACAAAGTTTTAGTCAGTATTCTGATGATTTAATTAATTTTCTCTTGCAGGTTACTTTTTTTCTCCTTACTCACAATTTTTTTACTTTTGATAATCAATTTTTTTTGCAACGTACTGGAGTAGCGATGGGGGCCAAATTCTCACCGTCGCTGGCCAATCTTGTCATGGCCTTTTGGGAGTCCAATTATATTTTTTCTGCTGAAAATCCCTTTTGCGATTCTTTGGTTTGGTATGGCAGATACATCGATGACATCCTAATCATTTGGGGTGGTGATGTGTCTGCCATACCGAAGTTTATTGATTACATTGAAAATAATAATTTCAACATTCGTTTTACAAATAGACATCATTCCAGTTGTATGTCATTTTTGGATTTGGATTTATGTGGAACTGAGGGACAAAATATTTGTACCAAAACACATATTAAACCATTTGGGGGCAATACTATTCTACATGCCGGCAGTAGTCACCCTAAGCATACGATTAAATCTATTCCTCTGGGCGAGTATATTAGAATCAAGAGAAATTGTAGCTCTCAGACCAATTTGGAGGAACAATTTAAAATGGTAGATGACAAATTGATTAATAGAAATTATCCGCGTTGGATGATAAATAGAGCTCGCCGAATTGTAACTCATAAGGAACGTGATAATCTCATCAATTCTGATGGTGAAGTTTCACGATCGCCCAAATGCGATCCATTTTGCGATCGTTCTTTTGTGAGTTTGCAATTTAGCCCACAATTTGGGGAAATAAAAAAGATTATCAACAAATTTCTACCGATTTTATATGAAGATGATACTTTATGTGAAATTTTACAGCCGGGTGTGAATATTATAGCCAGAAAGGCTCCATCTATAGGCAATAGGGTTTCCCCCAGTATGTTTCATGCTCATATTAAAACTGACACATGGTTAAAATTTAAGGGCTTTTTCAAATGTGGAGCAAACAATTGTAGGACATGTAGACATGCCTTAGTCACCAAATCCTTTAGTAATAATAACCAATCTGTTAGTTATGATATCAAACAGTATATCAACTGCAATTCAACACATGTAGTCTATAAAATTAATTGTGTTTCTTGCAGCTTGTCATATGTGGGGTGTACGACTAGAAAATTAAAAACAAGGATTTCGGAGCATTTATCTGATATTGGGAACACTACTAATCTCAATCGTAATGTATCGGCGGCTTCCAAACATTTCATTCTTTCTCATGATCGCAATACTACGTCCTTTCAGGTTAGCGCTATAGAAAGAGTCACTAAATCAGTACGAGGTGGGGATATCGCTAGACATTTATTGACCAGGGAAGCTTTTTGGATCTTTTCCTTAAACACGAGATATCCGAATGGATTAAACAAAAGGAATGAGTTAATGTATCATTATAACTATTGATTGTGATCTTTTGCCATATTGTGTGTTTTCTTCTTTTTTAATGTTTGTTTCTTGTAATTTTAATGATGTTATCGCACTGTTACAAAAGGACCTTTCGACTATTTGTATCGCAATTTACCTTCTAGGACCTTTAGCTTATCATGTGATTGTTAATTCAAATCTCATTGGTCCGTGGGTCATATATAGGTCTTTAGTTTCACATATGTATAGCAGCCTTGATGAAGATCGTCTGATCGAAACGCGTTGCTGTATGCGGCTTCCTCCATGGAGCATTTACCACTTTGTATTTTATACCGAATGGACGAATAAAATTTTGCAATTTTAAGGAGCTGGAACATTTTCTTTTCCTTGGATCTTCCTGGACGTTTGTCAGACGTCGTTCCGTGCACCTGTCGTGGTAGTTGGTGAGCTGGTTTGCTTTTTTCTTTGCTTTTTCCCTGATACCTGGGATCCTGTTTTGAGTGATGTTGATGCATTTTTTCAGGCTTTGGGGTTATTGTACGATGAGCCTAATGTCACTGATCAAGCTGAAAAAGCCTTGTTGGCATTAAATCAGGGGCTTGATGACGCTGAGTTATACTGTCAGAGATTCCGTAGGTGGGCAGTCCTGACCAAGTGGAATGACGACGCTTTGGCGGCCCTTTTCCGGAAGGGTCTGTCGGATAATGTAAAGGATGTTATGGTGGGATTCCCTGTCCCCTCTGGTCTCAATGATTCTATGTCATTAGCGATTCAAATTGACAGACGTTTGCGTGAGCGGAGAAGTATGCGTGGAGTGGTGTTGCCTTGTGAGCCAGCTGCTGAGCCCATGCAGTGTGATGGAGTGGTGTCTGGGGCACAGCGTCATGAGTTTCGAAAGCGCAATGGGTTATGTTTCTACTGTGGTGATGCCTCTCATGCTATTTCAGTCTGCCCTAAGCGGGGAAGACGTTTTGCACGCTTGGTTGTCTTGGGTAGTGTTCAGACTAAGTTTTTGTTAACTGTCACTCTGATATGCTCTCTGTCCTCATTTTCTGCTCAGGCTTTCGTTGATTCTGGAGCAGCTATTAACCTGATGGATTATGATTTTGCTAAACGTTGTGGGTTTCCCTTGATACCCCTACAGAAGTCTATTCCTTTACTGGGGATCGATTCTACCCCTTTGGCTGAGAATAAACCCCAGTTTTCTACTCAGGTGATAATGAGGGTTGAACCTGATCACCAGGAGTGCTGCAAATTTTTGGTTCTATATAATCTGCATGACATTATAGTGCTGGGTTTCCCTTGGTTACAGTCTCATAATCCTGTTTTGGATTGGAAATCTGTGTCTGTAACCAGTTGGGGCTGCCAATGTGTTAATACCAACACTCCTGTTTTTTCTGCCTCCCCCCAGGCTGAGGATGTTCCTGACTTTTTGTTTGATTTTTCTGATGTGTTTAGCGAAAGTAAATCTGCATCCTTACCTCCCCATAGGAGCTATGACTGCGCTATTGAATTAGTGCCAGGTAGTAAATTCCCTAAAGGTCGCCTTTTTAACTTGTCTGTACCTGAACATGACGCTATGCGGTCGTATATCAAGGAATCATTGGAGAAGGGTCATATCAGACCATCCTCTTCACCCTTAGGTGCCGGTTTTTTCTTTGTGGCCAAAAAGGATGGTTCATTAAGGCCGTGTATTGATTATCGTCTCTTGAACAATATTACTGTGAAATATCAATACCCGTTACCCTTGATTTCTGACCTGTTTTCCAGGGTGAAAAACGCTACTTGGTTTACCAAGCTTGACCTCAGGGGGGCGTATAACCTTATTCGCATTAAGCACGGGGATGAATGGAAGACGGCATTTAACACCCCTGAAGGGCATTTTGAGTACCTTGTGATGCCCTTTGGGCTCACTAATGCTCCTTCCGTCTTCCAGTCCTTCATGAATGACATTTTCAGGGATTTTGTGGACAAGTTTCTGATTGTTTATTTGGATGATATCTTGATTTTTTCTAATGACTGGGACTCTCATGTGAAACATGTTCGAACTGTATTCCAGATTTTGAGAGAGAATGCTCTGTATGTGAAGGGATCAAAGTGTCTTTTTGGCGTACAGAAGATCTCATTTCTGGGATTCATTTTGTCCCCATCTGTTATTGAAATGGACCCGGTCAAGGTTCAGGCCATCTGTGATTGGGTCCAACCTACTTCATTAAAGCCTCTTCAGAGATTTTTGGGTTTTGCCAATTTTTATCGTAAATTTATTGGTAATTTCTCGGTTATTGTTAAACCATTAACTGATTTGACCAGAAAGGGTTCTGATGTGGTGAATTGGCCTCCTGAGGCAGTCTCTGCGTTTCAGGAACTTAAGCAGAGATTCACTTCTGCTCCTGTTCTACGGCAGCCTGATGTTTCTCTGCCATTTCAGGTGGAGGTTGATGCCTCTGAAATTGGGGCAGGTGCCGTTTTGTCCCAAAAAGATCCAGAGACCTCTAAAAGTAACCCTTGTGCCTTTTTCTCTCGAAAATTTTCTCCTACTGAACGTAATTATGACGTGGGTAATCGGGAGTTATTGGCCATGAAGTTGGCTTTTGAAGAGTGGAGACATTGGCTGGAGGGAGCCAAACATCAGGTGGTGGTCCTTACGGACCATAAGAATCTGGTCTATCTGGAATCTGCCAAGCGACTCAATCCTAGACAGGCCAGGTGGGCCTTGTTTTTCACACGTTTTAATTTTGTGGTTTCCTTTCTTCCTGGCACTAAGAATGTTAAGGCGGATGCCCTCTCGAGGAGTTTCCTTGCGGACTCTCCTGAGCTATCTGATCCCTCTGTTATTTTGAAGGAGGGTGTAGTTCTTTCCGCCATCTCGCCCAATTTGAGACTTGCTCTGGAGGGGTGTCAGGAGGATAGGCCCGAGCGCTGCCCTGTTGGAAAATTGTTTGTCCCGGACCAATGGAAAAAGAGTGTGATGTCTGAGATTCATTGTTCCGCATTGGCTGGGCATCCCGGAATTTTTGGTACCAGAGACTTGGTTAGTCGGTCCTTTTGGTGGCCTACCTTGTCTCGCGATGTCAGGGAATTTGTGCAGTCCTGCGGGACTTGCCCTCGCTCCAAGCCTTGCTCTCGCTCTAGTGGTTTGTTGATGCCATTGCCTGTGCCCAAGAGACCATGGACCCATATCTCTATGGATTTCATTTCCGATCTTCCTGTTTCTCAGAGAATGACCACCATCTGGGTAATTTGTGATAGGTTTTCCAAGATGATACATCTTGTGCCATTACCTAAGTTGCCTTCCTCCTCTGAATTGGTGCCGTTGTTCCTTCAGCACGTGGTTCGTTTACACGGCATTCCTGAGAACATTGTGTCTGACAGAGGAGTCCAGTTTGTTTCCAGATTTTGGAGGACTTTTTGTTCTAAACTGGGTGTTCAATTGTCTTTCTCCTCGGCATTTCATCCTCAGACCAATGGTCAAACTGAGAGAACAAACCAGACATTGGAGACTTATCTAAGATGCTTTGTGTCTGCTGATCAGGATGACTGGGTCTCTTTTTTGCCTTTGGCTGAGTTTGCTCTTAATAATAGGGCTAGCTATGCCACTTTGATGTCTCCGTTTTTCTGTAATTCTGGGTTTCACCCTCGATTTTCTTCGGGACAGACGGAGGCTTCTGTCTGTCCAGGTGTTGACTCTGTTGTTGAGCGTATGCAGCAGATTTGGGACCAGGTAGTGGAGAGGTTGTCCCTCTCTCAGGAGAAGGCCCAGCGGTTTGCTAACCGGCATAGGACTGATGGTCCTCGGTTTAAAGTGGGGGACTTGGTCTGGTTGTCCTCAAAGAATATTCCTATGAGAGTAGCATCTCCTAAATTTAAGCCTAGGTTCATTGGACCTTATAAGATCATGGAGATTATTAATCCTGTTTCTTTTCGTTTGCTTCTTCCAGGGACATTTAAGATCCATAACGTGTTCCACAAGTCCTTGTTGAAGAGGTTTGTTGAGCCAGTGGTTCCTGCTGCTGTGCCTCCTGACCCTGTTTTGGTTGAGGGCAATCTGGAGTATGTGGTTGAGAAAATATTGGATTCTCGTTTTTCTAGACGAAGACTCCAGTATTTGGTTAAATGGAGAGGTTATGGTCAGGAAGACAATTCTTGGGTGTTTGCTTCGGACATCCATGCTAGGAGACTTATCCGTGCGTATCATAGAACTCATCCTGACCACCTGGTTGCTCAAATGAGGGTTCGGTGACCCCTCCTCAAGGGGGGGGTACTGTTGTGAATGGGTTTGAGATGAGTTCTGAGCAGAGGCTCCCTCTGGTGGTTACAGGCGGTACTAGTGAGGATTGTGAGGACTGGGAATCAGGTGTTACTGATTGGTCTTATGTAAGGGAGTCATTTTCCCATCAGGGTTGCCGGTGATCAATTGTTCTGGTCTGAATCCTTCTTTCCAGTTTTCCTTGTAGCCTGCTGTGTCGTGTCTGCATCTCCTGCTATCAGATAAGACAATTTCTTATTTTGTGTTTTTCCTATATTTTTGCATTTTGTCCTGCACTTCTGTGGGGGCCTTCAGGGTCCCCTCCGGGGGCTTTTGCCCTCTCAGTTTAGTCCAGCCACTGTGTTTTGTACTTTTGCTTTTTCCAGTTTTTTTTCAGTGGCTGCTGTTTTGTTTTTGTTACACCAGAGAACTAATTTAGGTGGTAGAGGTCGTGTGATCTCAGGTGATTTTGAAATTAGTAGAGTTGGTGTTTTTTCAGGGTTTTCTGAGATTGCAGTAAGTACCCTTCCTATCCTTTTCTATTTAGATAGTTTGGGCCCCAGCGTTTGCTCATACTATTTTCTTTCTGTGTCAGTATTTCCTCTTGTCTAACCGCCATTACATGTTTGGGGGCTTTCTATTATCTTTGGGGTTCTGCTCCGGGCAGATAGCTTTCCTATTTCTATCTTTAGGTGTAGTTAGTTTCTCAGGCTGTGACGAGGCGTCTAGGACCAACGTAGGAACG
>JARQOD010000002.1:228113773-228171497 GCA_033576555.1 Oophaga sylvatica | reverse complement strand
TGGTTCAAAATTGTTGATGTAAGGACATGGGAAAATGTTATTCTTAACTATTTTGTGTGGCTATTTCTCTTTTTTAAAGGGAAAAAAAAAAAATAAAAGTTTAAAAAATTGAAAATTTTCAAAATTTTTCAAAATATTTGCGTTTTTTCAAAAAAAAAACGAAAGGTTCACGAAAAATTTTCCACTAACGTGGTAAATAGTCACGGAAAACAATTCAGAATCGCAAGATCCGTTGAGCGTTTCAGAGTTATAACTCATAAAAACGTGGTCAAAAATTGTAAAAATTGGGCCTGGTATTAACTGCAAACCACCTTGGGGGTAAAGGGTTAAAATCACCTCGGGAGGAGTTTCAAGGGGAGACTGCCTCGGGGCCCTAGTTTATTTCATGTTAAAGGGGAAAATTTGTCAATAGGATGAACCCCCCAAAGGGCCCTTTCACATTAGTCTGTGAGTCCCCAAAGTGTGAAAATAGGGATCCGTCAAAAAAGGAAAAAAACGGATGAAAAATGGACCGCCAAGAAGTTTTCACCCGGGAAAAATGATGAAATTTTCGTTTCGGAAAATGTAAGTTTGCAAGTCCAGAGAGAGAGAGTCCGCCATTTTGGCGGGACAAAAAAAACGTTGCATTGGACGTTTTTCTGAAATGACGGACGCCAATTTTCAGCTGCAGATGGAAGGAAGAGAGCCACAGTATTCTTACTGATGGGTAGGCGAGCCCCAGACCAGGATGACACCTCAGATCAAAAAGCGTGTTGACTGGCTGGCCCCTCCAGCTCGGGCTCCTCCTACTCAGCTCCTTCAGTCTAAGATTTGAGGTCTCAGAGGATGTCGCTGCTGGAAGCAGCTCCTCAGAAGATTTTATTATTTTTATCGGACAAGAGACTTGGACATGAGTCTGAAAGGTCTCAGGGGTCTCAGCGCTGCTGGACCCCCACCTCTCCCCTGGCGGATCTGTATTTTACATAAATAGTCCTGCAGAATCTTGCCGGCCCTGGGGGACGAGGTTAGCTTCCCTGGCGGTGACGCAAACCGCACACTGGGTCACTGCGTTACCCGCCCTAGGGGAGCATGGGCACAAGCGCCACAAATCCTGAGGGGTCCTGTGGCGCTCAGCTGGTGAGTACTCCACAATATATATAAAATGTGTGAGTGCTTTAGCGACTGCTGTGACAGCGCTATTACATGTGTGTTAATGTACTATTAGCGCTGCTTTGGCAGCGCCGTGACATGTGAATGTGGTGTTTCTGTACAACTTTTGTCCGCAGGCAGATGCCTGCAGGACAGGGGGGGAGCAGGAGTGAGGAGTTTTGGCGCTCATATTTTTGAGCCGGGGGGGGTGGCTTCACGCTTCCGGTCTTTCATGCAGGAAGCGCGCGATTGCGCTTCTCTTCCGGCTCCCTCAGCACGGCGGCCATTAAAGGGCTCCCGGGCTCCTCAGACTTCCGCTCCCCTCTCAGGCACCAAACCAGCTGGGTGAGTGGCATTTTTCCTCACCTCACAGCGCAGATACATAGCGCTATTCTGCAGCTCGGTCTCACATAGAGACCTTGTTGTTTCTTACAGCTGCGACATTAACCCCTCTTGAGGGTTTACTTGGCAACAGCTGGGGTAGCTCTATATTAAGACTTGACCTTCAGCGTGCTGTTTTGCGTTCACTTAAAAAAAAAAAAATGCGTTTTTTTCAGGTTTTCTGACATTTGACCTGCTATATACAGTGTGAGGCATGTCGGAACAGGGTTCAGAAGGCGCGGACCATATTCCAGTTTCCGCTTCGGCAGTCTGGTACGCAGTCCTCCACAGCGTTCTAGCGCTGCGGTTGGAGGTCACAGTGATGCAAAATTGGATGCTATCGCCAGTTCTATTAATGGCTTGTCTGACCTTTTGAGTCAATATGTGTCAGCTAGATTCTCTCAGGACAGAAAGCGACACAGACCGTTACCATCCTTCACCCGTAGCGAATCAGATGTCTCTGATTTAGATTGTGGAGAGGGTTCTCCTTTAAGTTCAGATGGGGAAATGTCCGATTCGGATAAGGAGGAAAGGCGGGGGCTCTCGTCCCTTGTGAGACGTACAGAGGCATTTATTGAAGCCATGAGAGAGGTTTTACAGTTACCGGAGGTGGTAACTAGTTTACCTGGTAAATCAGCACGAATGTACCAGGAGTATCGTACGTCACGATCAGCCTTGCAGATCTAGATGATCTTAACAGTGCAGTAGAAAAGGAACGTCTGTGTCCGGATAAACGTTTTCACGGAACACGTTTCTTTGACGCACTTTATCCGTGTTCCACGGAGTCGAGAGATAATTGGATTCCCTCTCCTGAAGTGGATTTTTCCTTATCCCAGCTTAGTAAATCCTCATTGCTTCCTGTTAAAGGGAAGGCGAGTTTGCAGGATCCACTGGACAGAAAAACGGAAATGGCGCGAAATCAAATTATGAGGCCGCGGGTCATGGATTCAGAGCGGTACTAGGATCCATGTGTGCTTCTAAAGCTTCTATAAGCTGGTTGGACCTTTTACACAAGGCGTGGAAAAATGGATCTCCGTCATCTGAGATGGGGAGATTTTCGAATGGTTGGACACTGCAGTCCGATATATCTATGATGCAGGTCTGGATACTGCGTCGCTTCTGTCCAGGGCGCAGGCTTCGGCGATCACAGTCAGAAGAGCGCTGTGGCTCAGACAGTGGGCCGGGATGCGGTCTCCAAACAAGGTTTGCTGGCCTTAGCTTATAAAGGTGGTCATCTTTTTGGGTCTGACCTCACAGAACTGATTACCAAGGCAAAGGCAAAAGAAGCGACGTTACCACAACGCAGAGCTATGGCTTCTGTGTCTGGCAGGACATATAGTGGTCGGCGGTCCTTTCGGGGCCGAGGTCGATTCGCTCAGTCCTCTTGGGGATCGGGTCGTTCCTCTTTCTCGGCAAAAAAGTCCTCCCAGAAATCTCGCATCCCCTGGAAGCAGAATTTCCGTCAAGACAAGCGGGAAACTGACAAGAAGCCCGCCAAGACGGACTGACCCAGGAGTCCACTCGAGGATTCTCGAGTGGGGGGTCGCCTGCTCCAATTCAAGGAGACTTGGATTTCTCGCGTTCCAGATTCATGGGTAACGCGGGTCGTGTCAGCAGGTTATTTCATAGAATTCTCTTCTCGACCCCCAGACACCTTTTGCCAGTCTCGCATTCCGTCAGAACCCGAGCTTTTGGTCGCTCTGCAGCGAGAGGTCGAATTTCTTCTTCAGAAGGGTGTGGTAATACCGGTTCCGCCAGAAGACCGGGGAAAAGGATTTTATTCCAATCTGTTTGTGGTTCCCAAAAAGGAGGACAAATTTCGTCCGATTCTGGATCTCAAAAGATTGAATCGGCACGTCCACACCCGGAAATTCCGCATGGAGTCTCTTCGCTCCGTTGTGGCAGCCCTGTCGCAGAACGATTTTTTGGTATCAATCGACATCCGCGACGCTTATTTACATGTTCCCGTCGGAAGGGCTCATCAACGTTTTCTTCGTTTTGCCATAGGTCGGGATCATTACCAGTTCGTGCTCTGCCATTCGGCTTAGCCTCGGCGCCCAGAGTATTTACAAAGATTCTGGCGCCTCTCATGGCAATTCTTCGAAGACAAGGAATTACGATTCTTCCTTACCTGGACGATCTTTTGATCGTGGCATCCTCGGAGGAGGAAGCAGTGACAGCTCGCAATCTGTCTCTTCAGTTACTGAAGGACTTCGGTTGGCTGGTCAATTGGGAGAAGTCGTTTCTGGAACCGTCGCAAGCTATCCTCTTTTTGGAATGCATTTCGACACGGTACGGGCAGTGGTGTCCCTACCTCCAGACAAACAGTCATGTCTTCTTCGACATGTACAGATCATGAAGTCTTCGATAACAATGTCCCTTCGAAAGTGTATGCGTCTTCTGGGTTTAATGGTGGCGTCCATGGAGGCAGTTCCGTTTGCCCAGTTTCATTCCAGAGCTCTCCAAAGGTTCATCCTGAGTCATTGGAATCAGTCGCAATCGCTGGATTGCAGTGTCACCATCTCTCGCAGGGTGCGAGAGTCTCTAGAATGGTGGTTACGTCCAGGAGCTTTATCCCTGGGGAAATCTTTCCTCCCTCCGAAATGGTCGGTCATAACCACAGATGCCAGCCTGACGGGCTGGGGGGGTGTTTGGAACGATTCCTGGATTCAGGGAGTATGGTCATCAGAAGAGACTGTTTTACCGATCAATATCCTGGAATTGAGGGCGATTTTCCTTTGCCTCCAACACTGGACGGTCCCTTTGAGCGGTCTGCCAGTCCGAGTGCAGACAGACAACGCCACGGCGGTTGCGTATATCAATCACCAAGGCGGAACAAGGAGTCCCAGGCTCATGGCGGAAGTGTCTCAGATCCTGATCTGGGCCGAGGCCAGGGTTCCAGCCATTTCTGCAATCCACATCCCAGGGGTTCAGAATGTTACGGCGGATTTTCTCAGTCGCGAGAAGATGGATCCCGGAGAATGGAGTCTTCATCCGGAGATTTTTGCAATGCTGTGCTCCCGTTGGGGAACTCCCCAAGTGGATTTGATGGCATCCAGGTTCAATGCCAAACTACCAATGTTCATGTCCAGGTTCAAGGACCGGAAGGCTGTGGAGGTGGATGCTCTGGTGGCTCCGTGGGATCAATTCGAGCTGATTTATGTGTTTCCACCGATATCCTTGCTTCCTCTGGTACTGCGTCGGATCAGACTGGAGAGAATCCCGGCTATGTTAATAGCACCAGATTGGCCAAGGAGGACGTGGTTTTCAACGCTAATGTCGCTGTTGGCGGCACCTCCATTTCCACTTCCTCTTCGATCGGACCTGTTGACTCAGGGGCCCGTTTGTCATCCGGACTTGAAGTCTCTGCGTTTGACGGCGTGGCTCTTGAGACCGAAATGTTGACTCGTAGAGGTTTTTCAGCCGAGGTCATTGCTACTCTTCGAGCTGCCAGATGTCCGGCTACTACTAGGATTTACCACAAAACTTGGGAAACCTTCTTTTCGTGGTGTTCGGGGTCTTCACGGAACCCGAGGAAATTTTCCATTCCCAATTTGCTAGCTTTTCTGCAGCATGGGTTAGACAAGGGTTTGGCAGTTAGCACCCTGAGAGGTCAGGTTTCTGCTCTGTCTTTATTATTCCGGAGAGCTATTGCCTCGCGTAGGGACGTGCTTTCCTTTTTCCACGGTATAGCTCGTAAGTTTCCGCCGCGGAAGGCACCTGTGTCTCCTTGGCGGCTCAACCTTGTTTTGGAGGCTCTTCAGCATAAACCTTTTGAGCCTATGGACTCTGCTAGTCTTTCTTTACTTTCTTGGAAGGTGGCCTTCCTAGTTGCGGTCACCTCTTTGAGAAGAGTTTCTGAGTTGGCAGCTCTTTCTTGTTCGCCTCCTTTTCTGAGTTTTTTTCCGGATCGTGTAGTGCTTCGCACTCGGGGTGATTTTTTGCCTAAAGTGGTGTCACAGTTTCATGTCAACCAGGATATTGTGTTGCCTTCATTCTGCCCGGATCCGAAGAATGTGAAAGAGCGAGCTTTACATACATTGGATTTAGTGCGGGCCTTGAAGTTTTATCTATCTATTACTCAAGGTTTTCGTAAGACGGACTCCCTGTTTGTGGTTCCAGCAGGTCGTCGGCGTGGTCAACGAGCTTCCAAGGATTCTATAGCTCGTTGGATCCGGTCAGCTATTTTGGAAGCTTACCGTCTTCGGGTGAATCTTGCCCATTAAGATTCGAGCCCATTCTACGAGAGCTGTGGCCTCATCGTGGGCTTTTCATCAAGGTGCCTCGGCAGTGCAGCTCTGCCGAGCGGCAACTTGGCGCTCTGTCCACACGTTTACAAAGTTTTATAAAGTGGACGTCAGTGCTTCCGCTGATGCAGCCCTCGGACGTAGGGTCCTGCAGGCAGCTGTAGTGTAAAGTTCTAGATGAACTGGTGTTTAGCGCTGGTTGCGCTTTTTGTTAAGGTTGTTGGGTTTCTGCCCTTTGTTGGTTTTTTCCCACCCTTATTTTTGAACTGCTTTGGGACGTCCCATCAGTAATGAATACTGTGGCTCTCTTCCTTCCATCTGCAGCTGAAAGACGGATTTTGGTAAGACCTTACCTGTAAAATCCTTTTCAGCGAAGGAAGGAAGAGAGACACAGCACCCTCCCAGGGCAGAAGTGTGTTGATGTTTTCAGATGCAGCGCGACCTTTATCTGATAGCGATTATCTGGGCTGAGGTCAGCGCGCTAAGGCTCTGTTCCAGCATTGCCAGCTCATCACAGTAGTCAGGTTCAGTGAGTAGTACCTGGAACTCTGTGGTTTGCCTTACTTTACATGCATAACCTGTATTCTTGTGTTGTTTCTCTGAAGTTCCTTCAGAAGGGTTATGTTGCTCCGCTGGTGATCTTGGTTCTTCCCTAAAGCTTTGGTACGACTGAAGGAGCTGAGTAGGAGGAGCCCGAGCTGGGGGGCCAGCCAGTCAACACGCTTTTGATCTGAGGTGTCATCCTGGTCTGGGGCTCCGCCTACCCATCAGTAATGAATACTGTGTCTCTCTTCCTTCCTTCGCTGAAAAGGATTTTACAGGTAAGGTCTTACCAAAATCCGTCTTTTTGCCGGATCCGTCAAAAAACGGACCTAACGGACAACCATCCGTCAAAATCCGTCACTAATGCAAGTCAATGGGAAAAAAATGGATCCGCCAAAAAAAAATGGCAGATCCGTTTTTTTAACATTTTGACGGATTTTGACTGAAATGTGAAAGAGGCCTTAGTCATCTATATGGACATGTAGGTCATAGGAAGCTGAATAATATGATGCCTTGATATCAGCGATCTGATGTCATCCAGAGAGTGACTCATTTTTATTAATCTGTAAATGAGCAGTTAAAGGGACTCATATTGAACAGTCATTCTGTTCTGACAAAAGTACAAATGCTCTGTGCATCTTGGCTGGGCAAATCATTTAAATACATACACCTTACCACTTGCTTGTTTTCCTCAATCTCCACCTCTTCCCTCTTCTTTGACAACTCTGGCTTCATAGGGCCAGAGAAGGGTGGAGGTAGATGGGAAAACAAGCAGGTGGCAAGGTGTATTTAGATGTTTGACCCCGCCATGATGCACTGAGTACATGTACTTGGTTTGAACAATGATTCTGTGCTGACAGTCCCTTTTAAGATCTACGGACAGGACACTGATCTGCATGAGAATCTTCCTCCAGAGCTTATTTTATATGAAAGGGGGAGTTACCAGTGTGAGAAAAGTAACGAACGCAGAACAGTAGAACTGAACTTTTTCTCCTTACAAACTCACTTGCTACAGCTCTCACAGCTCTGCTGTATTGCAACACTGGCTGCCTGAGAGATGGAAGCTGTTTTTGTGGGACGAGTTGCATTTCAGAATGTCACCATTCATTTTACCACATAATGTACTAATGTACTTGAAAATGGTGAGGAAAAATACAGGGGCTGTGCAATTATGAAAAAAACAAACCAAAATTCTCGCATTGTCTTTTGAGAACTGTTTGTACGGCATACAGTGTGAGGTAAAAATGACATGGCATGATGATCCTGATCAGTATGATTACAGCAATGCCAAATTTGTCCAGTTTTTTTTTTTTTTTTTTTTTTAAGTATTTTAGTTGTGCAGAAAAATCATGAATCTGTGTTTAAAAAAAATACTGAAAAAAATGGACATGTCTCCATGTGTTTTTCAAGGACACACAGTCTGAAAAAACAGACATGGGAGTAGCACCATAGATAGTAATGGGTACATGTTTAATCTGAAAAAAAAGAAAACAAACTTATACAACATGTATGCGCAACATAGATGTCTGAGGCATTAGAGAGCAAAATGAAATTCTTGGTATATAGTACAATGTTCACAATTGAGGATTTTGTATTTTTTTCTGCTTTGTGTTTTTGGTTATATTTCAGGTTGTTTCCTTTTGTCAGTTGCTGGTTTTTGTCTTTGTTCTGCCATCATGTGACCTCTCAGTTTATAGGTGTGCTCACGTATAGCAGATTAGTCATTTCTCTTACTGTCTGTAAGTAATGCACATCCCCATACAGATATACAGAAGGGTTTTTCATCCCTGCATTTTGCATCAGCTTTTGCAAAGCAAGAAATGGAAGTGTAATCTATAAAAAGAAAGTTACAATATATGCCTCTTGCTCCTGCATTTGACACTTTTATTACTCAAACCTAATGATGAATTCATTTGGTCACATGATCTCCCACAACGCACTGCCCTTAGTCTAAATGGCCAGAAAAACCTAAAATAACTAAAACTTATACAAGATGAGTAAATCCAATCATTTACAGTTACACAGCTTCTTATGTAGCCTTGGAATGTAAAACTGGAATGTTCATAATTGTTCAAAAGCAGAATTTTTTTTTTGTTATTCTAAACAGAATGTCTCATGAAAGTTATCCACATTTTCCAGAGAATCCACCATATAGTGAACATTTGTTCTTTTTTGTGTTTCAGCAAATTGCCTTTAAAAACCTAGTTCAAAGAAATCGTCAGGCAGAGCAGCAAGCGAACAGATCTCCTCCTGCCAATTCGGTTATACATTTACCTTTCATCATAGTGAACACCAGCAAGAAGACTGTGATTGATTGTAGTATTTCTAATGATAAGTAAGTAAAAAAAAAAGTCAACCATGGGCATGTCAGTTATAGGTACACTAAATCTTAGAGTTCTCTTGTCCCAACACTTAAATGATAAACTATGCAAAGATCTGACTGCTAAGATGCCTACTGAAGTGCCCAGTCCGAGTGGAGCACTGGTCATGCATATGCATCACCGCTGTAATAGTTCTCATGGAATAACCCCATTCTTGGAGTTGATTTAATGTTCCAGCAGTCAAAAACCCACCAATCCACAAGTATCAAAAATCCTTTAATTAACCCCGTCACACCTTAGACATTTTCTGTGTTTTTTTTCCACTTTTTCAACCCCATCTTCTAAAAGCTATAGCATTTTTATCTTTCCGTCCATATAGCCATATGAGAGCTTGTTTCAGCTGCAGATGGAAGGAAGAGAGCCACAGTATTCATTACTGATGGGTAGGCGGAGCCCCAGATCAGGATGTTACCTCAGATCAAAAGAGTGCTGACTGGCTGGCCCCTCCAGCTCGGGCTCCTCCTACTCAGCTCCAGTCTAAGATTTGAGGTCCCAGAGGATGGTCGCTGCTAATGCAGCTCCTCAGAAGATTTTATTTTATATTCGGACAGGAGACTTGGATCACTAGTTGGTCTAGAGGTCTCAGGGGTACCAGCGCTGCTGTACCCCAACCTCTCCCTTGGCGGATCTGTATTTACTTAAAGTCCCTGCAGAATCCTTGCCGGCCCTGGGGGATGAGGAGAGCTTCCCTGGCGGGGACGCAAACCACACGTGCGGTCACTGCGTTCTTCGCCCTGGGGGGAAGCATGGGCACAGCGCCAGAAACCCCTGAGGGTCCCTGTGGCGCCTTGGCTGGTGAGTACTCCACACAAATTTTATTATTATAATTATGTGTGAGTGCTTTAGCGTCTGGATGAGCAGCGCTATTACTTGTATGTCAGTATGCTTCAGCGCTGCTGTGACAGCGCTACTACATGTATGTCAGTATGCTTCAGCGCTGCTGTGACAGCGCTGTTACAAGTAGATGTGGTGATTTTTTGTCCGCAGGCAGATACCTGCAGGACAGAGAGGGAGCAGGAGCGGGGGAGTTCGCGCTCAATATTCGAGCTGGCGGGGGGCGTGGCCTAACTATTCCCGGTCTTCTGAGCAGGAAGACGCGCGCTCTGGCGTTTCTCCTGCGACTCCCTCACTGTGGCGGCCATTACACAGGCTCCTGGGCTCCTCAGACCGCTCCTCTCCTCATAAGACACCACGGCCAGCTGGGTGAGTGCTGATTCCTCACCCTGCAGCGCAGCGATCGCTATCCTACAGCTGCAGTCTCATTAGAGACATAAAAATTGGCTGGGGCTCACAAATATATATATTGTGGTGAGTTTGCAATATTAACCCCTCTGAGGGTTATTTCTACCAGCTAAATTTTTTGACTGAATACCGCTGGGGTAACCCTGCTTGGTGGAGCGTTAACCCTTCAGCGTTTGAAAAAAAAAAAAAACCGCATAGTTTTTTGCTGGTATTACCGCTTTGACCTGCTCATACAGGTGAGACATGTCTGAACAGGGTTCAGATGCCGCGGACCACGTCCCAGTGCCATTACGGCAATCAGATACGCAGACCTCCACAGCGTCTAGCGCTGCGGTCGACAGCGGTGGAAAATTGGACGATATCGCTCGATCGATCAGCAACTTGTCTGACCTTTTAGGTCAATATGTGTCTGCTAATTCCTCTCAGAGGAAGCGACGCAGGCCGTTACCGGCCTCTACACGGAGCGAGTCAGATGTATCTGATATTGGACAGAGTTCCCCTTTAAATTCGGATGGAGAAATATCCGATTCAGATGCGGACGAGCCGCAGGGGCGTTCCTCTATGGCGAAGCGTACGGAGGCATTGATTGAAGCCATGAGAGATATATTACAGTTACCGGAGGAGGTAACTAGTCGTCCTGGTAAATCAGCACGCATGTTTCAGGAGTCCCGTGCTTCGCGTACAACATTGCCAGCTCTGGATGAGCTTAATAGTGTAATAGAGGAGGAACGTCTATGTCCAGATAAGCGTTTTCATGGAACGCATTTCTTTGATACACTTTATCCTTGCTCTGCGGAGTTAAAGGCTAATTGGACTTCTGCTCCTGAAGTGGATGTGTCTTTATCTCAGCTTAGTAAATCCTCACTACTCCCTATTAAGGGAAAAGCGAGCTTACAGGAGCCTTTGGATAGAAAGGCAGAAGTGGCGGCAAAAGCAAGCTATGAGGCTGCGGGTCATGGATTTCGAGCAGTGCTAGGATCCATGTGTGCTGCTAGAGCTTCTCTAAGCTGGTTGGCACGTCTGAAGACGGAGTTGCAAAATGAATCTCCGTTATCTGAGATACGGGAAACTTGTGAATGGTTAGAAACGGCAGCCTGTTATATCTTTGATGCCGGTCTGGATACGGCATCTCTGCTGGCCAAAGCGCAAGCTTCAGCGGTCACAGTCAGAAGAGCTTTATGGCTCAGACAGTGGGCCGGGGACGCAGTTTCCAAACAAGGGTTGTTGGCCTTACCTTACAAGGGTGGCCATCTTTTTGGATCCGACCTCACAGAGCTGATTTCCAAGGCTAAGGCGAAGGAATCAGCATTACCACAGCGTAGGGCCATGGCCTCTGTGTCCAGTAAGCCTGGTGTCTATAGTGGTCGGCGGTCCTTTCGGGGCCGAGGACGATCTAGTCACTCCTCGTGGGATCGGGTCGTCCTTCCTTCTCAGGAAAGAAATCCTCTCAGAAAACTCGTACTCCCTGGAAGCAGAGTTTCCGCCAGGACAAGCGGGAACTTGACAAGAAGCCCGCAAAGTCGGATTGACGCCAGGGGTCCACTCGACGATTCTCGAGTGGGGGTCGCCTGCTTCTTTTCAAGGAGACTTGGATGGCTCGCGTTCCAGATTCCTGGGTAACGCGGATAGTGTCGGCAGGCTATTTCATAGAGTTTGCTTCTCGACCCCAAATGTTTTTTGTCAGTCTCGCGTTCCGTCGGAACCCGAGCTTGTTGTCGCTCTACAGCGAGAGGTCGAATCTCTGCTACAAAAGGGTGTAGTGATACCGGTTCCGTCAGAGGACCGAGGGAAAGGTTTTTATTCCAACCTTTTTATAGTTCCCAAAAAGGAGAACAAATTTCGCCCGATTCTGGATCTCAAGCGATTAAACCGGCATGTCCATGCCCGGAAATTTCGCATGGAGTCGCTTCGTTCCGTTGTGGCAGCTCTGTCACAGAACGATTTTCTGGTGTCAATCGACATTCGCGACGCCTATTTGCATATTCCCATCGGAAAGGCTCATCAGCGCTTTCTTCGATTTGCTATAGGTCAGAATCATTACCAGTTCGTGGCTCTGCCGTTCGGCTTAGCCTCAGCGCCAAGGGTCTTTACAAAAATTCTGGCGCCCCTCATGGCAATCCTTCGAAGACAGGGATTACGATTCTCCCTTATCTGGACGATCTTTTGATCGTGGCTTCCTCGGAGGAGGAGGCGTTGACGGCTCGGGATTTGTCTCTTCAGTTTCTGAAGGACTTCGGTTGGCTGGTCAATTGGGAGAAGTCGTCCCTGGAACCATCGAGGACAATTCTCTTTTTGGGAATGCATCTCGACACGTTTCGGTCGGTAGTTTCCCTACCACCAGACAAACAGTCATGTCTTCTTCGACATGTACAGATTATGAAATCCTCAACGGCAATGTCCCTACGGAAGTGTATGCGTCTTCTGGGACTGATGGTGGCGTCCATGGAGGCAATTCCTTTTGCCCAGTTCCATTCCAGGACTCTCCAAAGGTTCATCTTGAGTCGATGGAACCAGTCGCAATCGCTGGATTGCAGTGTCACCATTCCTCGCGCGGTGCGGAATTCTCTGGAATGGTGGTTACGTCCAGGGGCATTCTCCCTGGGGAAGTCTTTCCTCCCTCCGAAGTGGTCAGTTATAACCACCGATGCCAGCCTGACGGGCTGGGGAGGTGTTTGGAACAATCTCTGGATTCAGGGGGTATGGTCATCGGAAGAGTCTTTTCTTCCGATCAACATCCTGGAATTGAGGGCGATTTTCCTTTGCCTCCAACATTGGACGGTCCCTTTGAGCGGTCTGCCAGTCCGAGTGCAGACAGACAATGCGACGGCTGTCGCGTATATCAATCACCAAGGTGGGACAAAGAGTTCCAGACTCATGGTAGAGGTGTCCCGAATTCTGATTTGGGCAGAGGCCAGTGTACCAGCCATTTCGGCGATTCACATTCCAGGGGTTCAGAATATTACAGCGGACTTTCTCAGTCGCAGAAGGATGGATCCCGGGGAATGGAGCCTCCACCCGGAAGTTTTTGCACTACTGTGCTCTCGCTGGGGACCCCCCAAGTGGATTTGATGGCATCCAGGTCCAATGCCAAGTTACCGACATTCATGTCCAGGTACAAGGACCCGAAGGCGGTGGCGGTGGATGCTCTAGTGGCTCAGTGGGATCAGTTCGAGCTGATCTATGTATTCCCGCCGATATCCTTACTTCCTCTAGTACTGCGTCGGATCAGACTAGAGAGAATTCCAGCTATTCTGATAGCTCCAGACTGGCCAAGAAGGGTGTGGTTCTCGACAATAATGTCGCTGTTGGCGGCACCTCCCTTTCCACTCCCTCTTCAACCGGACTTGTTAACTCAGGGGCCCGTTTGTCATCCGGACTTGATGTCCCTGCGTTTGACGGCGTGGCTCTTGAGACCGAAATCTTGACCCGTAGAGGTTTTTCAGCCGAGGTCATTGCTACCCTTCGTGCTGCAAGATGTCCGGCTACTACTAGGATTTACCACAAAATTTGGGAAACCTTCTTTTCGTGGTGTTTGGGGTCCTCTCGGAACCCGAGAAAATTTTCCATTCCCAACCTGTTGGCTTTTCTGCAGCATGGGCTAGACAAGGGTTTGGCAGTCAGCACTCTGAAAGGTCAGATTTCTGCTCTGTCCTTATTGTTCCAGAGAACCATTGCTTCAAATAGAGACGTGCTCTCCTTTTTCCGAGGTATCTCTCGTAAGTTTCCGCCGCGGAAGGCACCCGTGTCTCCTTGGCGGCTCAACCTTGTTTTGGAGGCTCTTCAGCATAAACCTTTTGAGCCTATGGTTTCTGCTAGCCTTTCTTTACTTTCTTGGAAGGTGGCTTTCCTTGTTGCAGTCACTTCCTTGAGGAGAGTTTCTGAGTTGGCAGCTCTTTCTTGTTCGCCTCCTTTTCTGGAGTTTTTCCGGATCGTGTAGTGCTTCGCACTCGGGGTGATTTTTTGCCTAAAGTGGTGTCACAATTTCATGTTAACCAGGATATTGTGTTGCCTTCACTCTGTCCGGATCCGAAGAATGCGAAAGAGCGAGATTTACACACATTGGATTTAGTGCGGGCCTTGAAGTTTTATCTATCTATTACTCAAGGTTTTCGTAAGACGGACTCCCTGTTTGTGGTTCCAGCAGGTTGTCGGCGTGGTCAACGAGCTTCCAAGGATTCTATAGCTCGTTGGATCCGGTCAGCTATTTTGGAAGCTTACCGCCTTCGGGGTGAATCTTGCCCGATTAAGATTCGAGCCCATTCCACGAGAGCTGTGGCTTCATCGTGGGCTTTTCATCAAGGTGCCTCGGCAGTGCAGCTCTGCCGAGCGGCAACTTGGCGCTCTGTCCACACGTTTACAAGGTTTTATAAAGTGGACGTCAGTGCTTCCGCTGATGCAGCCCTCGGACGTAGGGTCCTGCAGGCAGCTGTAGTTTAAAGTTCTGGATGAACTTGTGTTTAGCGCTGGTTGCGCTTTGTTGTTAAGGTTGTTGGGTTTCTGCCTTTTGTTGGTTTTTCCCACCCTTATTTTTGAACTGCTTTGGGACGTCCCATCAGTAATGAATACTGTGGCTCTCTTCCTTCCATCTGCAGCTGAAACACGGATTTTGGTAAAAACTTACCTGTAAAATCCTTTTCAGCGAAGGAAGGAAGAGAGACACAGCACCCTCCCACGGCAGAAGTGTGTTGATGTTTTTCAGATGCAGCGCGACCCTTATCTGATAGCAATTATCTGGGCTGAGGTCAGCGCGCTAAGGCTCTGTTCCGGCATCGCCAGCTCATCGCAGTAGTCAGGTTCCGTGAGTAGTACCTGGAACTCTGTGGTTTTTGGCTTTCTTTGCATGCATAACCTGTATCCTTGTGTTTTTTCTCTGAAGTTCCTTCAGAAGGGGTTATGTTGCTCCGCTGGTGATCTTGGCTCTTTTCCTAAAAGCTTTGGTACGACTGGAGCTGAGTAGGAGGAGCCCGAGCTGAGGGGCCAGCCAGTCAGCACTCTTTTGATCTGAGGTAACATCCTGATCTGGGGCTCCGCCTACCCATCAGTAATGAATACTGTGTCTCTCTTCCTTCCTTCGCTGAAAAGGATTTTACAGGTAAGTTTTTACCAAAATCCGTGTTTTTTTGCATGACGAGTGGTACTTTTAAATTACACTATTCATTTTACTACATAGTGTATTTGAAAACAGAAAAAAAAATCAAAGTGTGTTGAAATGGCAAAAAAAGTGCAATTTCACAATTGTTTTTGGGGTTTTCTCTTTACCATGTTCACTGTATGGTAAAATTGACCAGCAATATGGTTCTCCAAGACAGTACGAGTATGCAGATACCAAACATGTATAGTCACCAAATATGTGTTTCAGCAGCAGATTGGAAGGAAGAGAGACACACTAGTCATTACTAGTGGGTAGGCGGAGCCCAGATAGGATTGACACCTCAGATTAAAAAGTGTTGACCGGCCCCTCCAGCTCGGGCTCCTCCTACTCAGCTCTCCAGTCTAAAATTTGAGGTCTCAGAGGATAGTCGCTGCTGGAAGCAGCTCCTCAGAAGATTTTATTATTTTTATCGGACAGAGACTTGGATCACCAGAAGTGGTCTAGAGGTCTCAGGGGTCTCAGCGCTGCTCGACTCCCACCTCTCCCTTGGCGGATCTGTAATCACCCTGTATGGCGGTCCTGCAGAATCATGCCGGCCCTGGGGGATGAGGATGGCTTCCCTGGCGGGGACGCAAAACGCACATCGGGGGTCACTGCGTTCCCCGCCCTGGGGGAAGCGATGGGCACAGCTCCACAAACCCCTGGGGTCCCTGTGGCGCTCGGCTGGTGAGTACTCCACATTTTTATTAATGTGTGTGAGTGATTCAGCGACTGTTGCGGCAGTCGCTGTTACAGTATACATGCCGGTGACTAGTGGTTTTTGTCCGCAGCTTGATGCCTGCAGGACATAGGAGAGAGAGAGTTGTGCGCCCTTTTATTTGAATTTTCGCGCCGCTCTGAGCGTGCGCTTTACTGCAGTCTCCTTTTCCGGCTTCTCTCATGGAGCACATCGGAGGCACAGCGCGGCGGCCATTACTAAAAACAGGCTGACCTCGGGGTTTTCTCTCTCCTCCCCTCCCGGCAAGATGTTACTCCGTGACCAGCTGGGTGAGTCGCTTCTACCCGCCCGGGCAGAAGCTTAACCCCCTCACCCCCACAGCGCGGGCGCCTTCTGAGGCACAAATGAGTGGCAGACTGCGCTGTCCTGCGGCTGTTATCCCATAAGGGGGCTCGCACACCACCTTCATTAAAGAGGTTGTGGGGAGCCTGCGTCATGAAGTTACTGCCACTATACGTTCCCACTAACGATCCCGATAACGACGCATACTAATGCGATCGTTTGTGTGATCGTTTTTAATGTCGCTAGTAGCTGCCAATCTGGGCGATTACTGATCTCCTTAACAACTTTGGCGGTCATTGCGATATACAAAACAGTGCAATTTTTTAGCGATCTCGTTGAACGTTTTTTTTCTGTAAGTGTGGCATAGCTGCCCTGCAGCTGCGGCCTTATAAGAGGCACTTGGGGCTCGCACACCCTTTTCATTATCAAGGTTGTGGGGAGTCTGCTACTTTAACCCCTTCTTAGGTGGTTAACTCTTAATGGGGGACAGCTAGGGTAGCTCTCTCTTTAAGAGCTTTAACCCTTCAGAGTTTGTTTTTTCTTTAAGAAACACTGTTCTAGTTACTGACAGGTTTATCCTGCCATATACTGTGCAAGGACATGTCAGAGACCGTCTCCCAGATCCGCTACAGGATCAGTCTCGCGTATCTGACACGCAGACCTCGACGGCGTCATGCGCAGCGGTCGGAGGTTCCAGTGGTGTCAGAATGGAGGCCCTTGCTAGTTTCTATTGATGGCCTGTCTGACCTTCTAGGTTATTGGGTGTCAGCTAGATCCTCTCAAGGAAGCGACACAAACCGGTGCCTTCCTTCCTGCGTAACGAAGATGTCCGATTCGGACAAGGAGGATCGGCAGGGACACCCTGCCTCTCTTTTGGGCCGTACAGAGACTTTTATTGAAGCCATGAGGGCGTTACAGTTACCGGAGGAGGTAACTAGACGTCCTGGTAAGTCGGCCCGGATGTTTCATCGCATAGGTCGCGATCGGCTTTACAACGTTTTCATATCCGTGTTCTACGGAGTTGATTGATAATTGGATCCCTTCTCCTGAAGTGGATGTCCCTTTATCCCAGCTTAGCAAATCTTCCTGTTAAAGGGAAGGCGAGTCTGCAGGAACCGCTGGACAGAAAAACGGAGATGGCAGCAATATCCATCTGCGAGGCCGCGGGTCATGGATTCAGTATTAAGGATCCATGTGTGCTTGCAAAGTCTCCCTGAGCCGGTTGGACCGTCTACGGACGGCGTGGCAAGGTGGATCCCCTCGATCGAGGTAGATGGGCTTTTCAAGTTGTTGGAGGATACTGCGTCACTGCTATCCAGAGCGCAATCCTCGGCAGTCACAGTCAGAAGAGCACTGTGGTTTAGGCAGCTGGGGACGAGGTTTCCAAGCAGGGTTTGCTATCTTTAGCTTACAAGGTGGTCAGCTATTTGGATCTGACCTCACGGAGCTGATTGCCAAGGCAAAAGCAAAAGAAACAGCTTTACCGCAGCGCAGAGCTGTGACTTCTGCGTCTGGCAGGACTAGTGCCGGTAGTTGTCGGCGGTCCTTTCGGTCCAGGGGATGATTCGGTCAGCCCTCTGGGGGTTCGGGTCGTCTCTCTCTTTTTTTTAAAAAAAAAAAAAAAAAAAAAAGGAATTCTCAGAAATTCTGCATACCCTGGAAACAGAACTTCCGTTAAGACAAACGGGAAGCTGGCAAAAAGCCCGCTAAGGCTGACTGACGCCTGGGTCTCACTCGAGCGCTCTCGAGTGGGGGTCGTTTACTCCAATTCAAACCGACTTGGGCTTCCCGCGTGTCGGACGCCTGGGTGACACAGGTTGTGTTGGCAGGCTACTTCATAGAGTTTCTTTCTTGACCCCCAGACAGTTCTTTTGTCAACCTCGCGTTCTGTCAGAGCCCGAGCTTTTTGCCGCTCTACTGCGGAAGGTAGATTATTTTCTGCAGAAAGGTGTGGTGGTGCCGGTTCCGCCGGAGGGCCGGGGAAGAGGGTTTTATTCTAACCTCTTTGTGGTCCCCAAAAAAAGAGGACAAATTTCGGCCCATTCTGGATCTCAAAAGATTGAATCGGCATGTCCACGCCAGGAAATTCCGCATGGAGTCGCTTCGCTCCGTTTTGGCGGCCCTGTTGCAGAACGCTTTTTTGGTGTCAATCGACATCCGCGACGCTTATTTGCACTTCCCAATCGGAAGGGCCCACCAACGCTTCCTTCGTTTTGCCATAGGTCAGGACCATTACCAGTTTGTGGCTCTGCCATTCGGGTTGGCCTCAGCGCCCAGAGTTTTTACAAAAATTCTGGCGCCTCTCATGGCAATTCTTCGAAGACAGGGGGTTTCGATTCTTCCCTACCTGGACGACCTTTTGATTGTGGCGTCCTCAAAGGAGGAGGCAGTGACTGCTTGCATTCTATCCCTTCAGCTCCTGGAGGACTTCGGGTGGCTGGTCAGTTGGGAGAAGCCGTCTCTGGAACCGTCGCAGTCAATCCTGTTTTTGGGGATGCATTTCGACACGGTACGAGCAGTGGTGTCTCTGCTTCCAGACAAGCAAGCATGTCTCCTTCGACATGTACAGTTTATGAAGTCTTCGACAGCGATGTCCCTTCGAAGGTGTATGCGCCTTCTGGGTTTGATGGTGGTCTATAGAGGCACTTCTGTTTGCTCAGTTTCATTCCAGGGCCCTCCAAAGGCTTATTCTGAGCCGTTGGCGATCGCAGACTTCGCTGGATTGCAGTGTCATCATCTCCCACAGGGTGCGAGAGTCTCTAGGATGGTGGTTGCGTCCGGAAGCGTTATCCCTGGGGAAGTCTTTCCTCCCTCCGAGGTGGTCGGTCATAACCACCGATACCAGCCTGACGGGCTGGGGAGGTGTCTGGAACGATCTCTGGATTCAGGGGGTATTGTCGTCGGAGGAGTCTGTCCTGCCGATCAACATCCTGGAATTGAGGGCAATTTTCCTTTGCCTCCAACACTGGACGGTCCCTTTAAGCGGTCTGCCAGTCCGAGTGCAGACAGATAATGCGACGGCGGTCGCGTATATACGACCATCTAGGCGGGACAAGGAGTTCCAGGCTCATGGTGGAGGTATCTCGGATCCTTGTATGGGCCGAGACCAGAGTGCCAGCCATCTCTGCGATCCACATTCCAGGAGTTCAGAATCACGGCAGACTTTCTCAGTTGCGAGAAGATGGATCCCAGAGAATGGAGTTTTCATCCGGAGATTTTTGCACTGCTGTGCTCCCGTTGGGGAACTCCCCAAGTGGATTTGATGGCATCCAGGTTCAATGCCAAGTTACCGACCTTCATGTCCAGGTACAAGGACCCGAAGGCTGTGACGGTGGATGCTCTGGTGGTTCCGTTGGACCAATTCGAGCTAATCTATGTGTTCTCGCTGATACCCTTACTTCCTCTGGGGTTGCGTCGGATCAGACTGGAGAGAATCCCGGCTATGTTGATAGCCCCAGATTGGCCAAGGAGGACGAGGTTCTCGACACTGGTGTCGTTTTCTGGCAGCGCTTCCTTTTTCCACTTTCTCTTCGCCCGGACCTGTTAACTCAAGGGCCCGTTCGTCATCTGGACCTGAAGTCTCTGCGTTTGACGGCATGGCTCTTGAGACCGATATATGGACCGTCAAGGTTTTTCTAGCCAAAGTCATTGCCACTTTGCGGGCTGCCAGAGGTCCGGCTACTACTAGGACTTATCACAAGTCTTGGGAAGCCTTCTTTTTGTGGTGTTCGGGTTCTTCAAGGAACCCGAGGATTCTTTCCATTCCCAATTTGTTGGCCTTTAGCAATACGGGCTGGACAAGGGTTTGGCAGTTGGCACTTTGAGGGGTCAGGTTTCTGCCCTGTTTTTTGCTTTTCGGAAGGCTATCGCCTCGCTTAGGGACGTACGTTCCTTTTTTCGCGGAGTAAGCCGTCAGTTTCCGCCGCGGAAGGCACCTGTGTATCCTTAGCGGCTCAATCTTGTATTGGAGGCTCTTCAACATGGGTTTTTTTGAGCCTATGGACTCTGCTAGCTTTTCTTTGCTATCTTGGAAGGTTGCCTTTCTAGTGGCGATCACCTTTTTGAGAAAGGTTTTCTGAGTTGGCGGCTCTTTCTTGCTCGCCTCCTTTCCTGGAGTTTCACCCGGATCGCGTAGTACTTCGCACACGGGGCGACTTCCTACCTAAGGTGGTGTCGCAATTTCATGTTAACCAGGATATTGTGTTGCCCTCGCTTTGCCCGGGCCCGAGGAATGCAAAGGAACGGGCTTTGCACACATTGGATTTAGTGCGGGCCTTGAAGTTCTATTTGTCTGTTACTCAAGGTTTTCGGTAGTCAGACTCTCTGTTTGTGATTCCAGCAGGTCGTCGACGTGGTCAGCGAGCTTTCAAGGACTCTATAGCTCGTTGGATTTGGTCGGCCATTTTGGAGGCTTACCGACTTAAAGGCGAACCGTGCCCGATTAAGATTCAAGCTCACTCCACGAGGGCTGTGGCTTCATCGTGGGCCTTTCATCAAGGGGCCTCGACAGCTCAGCTCTGCCGAGTGGCGACCTGGCGCTCCGTCCACACGTTTACAAAGTTTTATAAGGTGGACGTCAGTGCTTCAGCTGATGCGGCCTTAGGACGTAGGGTCCTGCAGGCGGCTGTAGTTTAAAGTTCTAGTTAACTTGTATTTGGCGCCTGTTGCGCATTTATCAAGGTTGTTGGGATTCTGCCTCTTTTGGTTTTTCCCCACCCTTAATTTTTGGACTGCTTTGGGACGTCCCACTAGTAATGACTAGTGTGTCTCTCTTCCTTCCAATCTGCTGCTGAAAGACGGATTTTGGTAAGAACTTACCTGTAAAATCCTTTTCAGCGAAGGAAGGAAGAGAGACACAGCTCCCTCCCATGGCAGAAGTGTGTTGTTGTTTTCAGATGCGGCGTGACCCTTCTCTGATAGCGATTATCTGGGCTGAGGTCGGCACGCTAAGGCTCTGTTCCAGCATCGCCAGCTCATCGCAGTGGTCAGGTCCAGTGAGTAGTACCTGGAACTGTGTGGTTTCTTTCTGTTGCATGCATAACCTGTATTCTTGTCTTTTCTCTGAAGTCCTTCAGAAGGGGTTATGTTGCTCTGCTGGTGATATTTGCTCTTCCTTAGCTTGTGTACGACTGGAGAGCTGAGTAGGAGGAGCCCGAGCTGGAGGGGCTGGTCAACACTCTTTTTAATCTGAGGTGTCAATCCTATCTGGGCTCCGCCTACCCACTAGTAATGACTAGTGTGTCTCTCTTCCTTCCTTCGCTGAAAAGGATTTTACAGGTAAGTTCTTACCAAAATCCGTCTATTCTCTCTTCTCCTTCGCCTCATTGGGGGACACAGGACCATGGGTGTTATATGGCTTCCACTAGGAGGCTGACACTAAGTAGACACAAAAAAATTATATCTGCAGTATACACCACACACACACACACACTGGCTCCAGCCGAACTACTTCAAGCTTAGTGTCAGTAGGAGGCACATGTTGTCTGATCTTCAGACCACAACTATAGCATTTTTATTTTTACTTCAAAATCTTCAAGGATTATAAGGGGCGACGGATCCCTTAAGCGCTCTGCTCTCCCCAAACCTACAACAGGCGGGAACGTCGAGTGTCGCCTCCACGTACCTCCTCCAATGTTTTTTTTTCGCCATGCCTGAGGTGTTTTTAGGGGCGACAGGTCCCTTCAGGGCACTGCTCTCCCCACAACTACAACAGATGGGAACATGGAGTGTCGCCTCCATGTACCCCCCTCTGCATCCAAGCTTACAGCAGCACGGTTCCATCCTAGGGGATTTAACCCCTTGGATGTACAGAGGCTATTATGGTGTCCGTGCGGCCCACGCTGCATCGCCACTGACAGAACAGCGGCAATGAATGGAGGGCGGACGGTCCCTCTCCACCTTCCTGTCAAAGGGATGGTGGATTGAGATTTCCCTGCGCCGTCCATAATGCAGCTGACCTGAAGGCAGGAGTGCTTCTGTCTGGGTCCTGCGCTGCGGCGGTCTCCAGACGAGGATGCACACCACCGGTAAGTGTGGACCTGGGACGTGGTGTGGCGAGTGCAGCGGCACTGACAGAGGGCTCCTGCACCAGCGGGTGTAGTGTTGGCTCCACGGCCTCCCCTCTCCCTCTGACGCGTTCCGGCTGGCATCAAAGATTTAGACCCCGGCTTGGGCCTACTCTAAAGAAGATCCGCCCCCTCCGGACCCCTTTTCATGACGTTGCAGCGGTGCTCCGCCCATCTCTTCAGGCAGTGGCGCCAGCTTCGCCCTCCTCTTGGCGCGTCTCATTTCCCTGCGAGACTTCCCCCTGCAATTCTCGGCGGCCATACTTCCTCACCGGCCGCATCCAACGGGTAGCAGCACTGTCACTTCTTTTTTGCCGCGTCTCGAACACGGTGAGACGTCCTGGATCTTTTCACGCCGGCAGCACTCTGCACGTGCAGCCTGGTCCCTTCTAACAGGCCTATTCCTCTAGCCCTTCTCTGAAATTGTCACTGGGCTCTGCTACACACTATTCTCCCTATTGGAGCATATCAGCAGCAGCAGTGACATTCTGGGGTACACCATGTCTCTCCCTAAAACGTCCAAAAAGGCTAACAAAACAGTGTTTTTCTCCTGTTTTACCTCTTGCCAGTCTGCGTTACCACGGGGACAGAGTACGCCACTCTGAAAGGCCTGTGATTCCGATTGCGCTCAGGAGCCCTCCGCCACCACTGAACCCACTGTACCTAACCCCCATGAGAGGGCTTTGTCACAGTCAATGGCTTCTCTGACTAAAGAAACTGAGTCCCTCCAAGATCCTGCCACGGGTCGGGACATTTGTCTGCCTGTCATAGAAGGTTACTTTACCTCACAGGAGCTGCCAGCCAGCAGGAGCCGTTCTCAATCAAAAACCCCACAGGCATCTAGGAAACGGGTCCATAGCTCGTTTCACGGGCCCTCTCCTGCTTCGGTATCCATGAGCATAGTTTTCCGCTCCCCCTTACCCAGGGTTCGTAGTAAACAGGACTCTGAGTCCGATTCCAATATACCGCTTGACCTAGATTCACCGGATTATCAGGTGACAGTGGATAGCCTCATTGAGGCCGTCAATCAGACTTTGAAGATTGACGAGGACTCTAATTCCGCCCCGGATCACGCAGTGTCCTTTAAGAGGACCCAACGCTCTCATAAGGTTTTCTCTAACCATCCCGAATTTCAGGACATTGTCCGGCGGCATAGGGAGTGACTGGACAAACGCTTCGCAGGTCAGAAACCGCTTAGAGAGATATCCATTCTCTTCGGATCTACGGAAGGAATGGGCCGAAACTCCTCCGGTATCACGTCTCTCCACCAAAATCCTTCTATACTTGCCAGATGGTTCTTCCATTAAAGATCCCACGGACCGTCAGATAGAATATTTTTATAGTTTTTGAAGCGTCAGGCTCAGCTCTTTCTCCCTCTTTCACAGCAAATTGGGTATCTAAGGGTATGGTCCCTTGGGCAGATACTCTGACCAGAACCATTCAGGATAGTGACCTTCCCCCGGAGGCAACAGATCTGGCAAACCAGATCTTCCTAGCCAGGGACTATTTGGTGCATGCTTGCCTGGACGCAGCTAAGTGTGCCGCTCTTGCAGCGGCAAACACCATCTCCATTAGACGGGGATTGTGGCTCAGGGAATGGCGAGCGGACTCTGCCTCTTAAAAATCCTTAACGTCTCTGCCTTACCAGAGCAGTCGTTTATTTGGAGAGAATCTTGATCAGCTCATCTTGGACGCCACAGGAGGGAAAGTAAATTCCTCCCTCAACAGAGAACTAGGCAACCATTTCGTCCGCAACAGATGCGCTTCCGATCCTTTCGCAACACTCCTGTTGGTCCAATACAGTTACCTCTTCCGGATCGGGAAGCTCATCCTGTGGAGACGGGGGCCCCCAACTTGTGTATAAGTCCAACCAATCCTGGAAGAAACGTCCCATTCAATCCAGGTCCAAAGGAGCCAGGTCCCACAGATTTTCAGCTCAATGACTCGCAGCATTACCCCTTCGACACCAACAGAGTAGGCGGCCGTCTACTCCTGTTTTGCCATACCTGGCTCTCGGTCGTTCACGACGAATGGATCAGGGACCTGGTGTCTTCCGGTTACAAGATAGAATGTTCTTCCCCTCTCGTCCCCCCAAAACAGAAGCACAAGCACGGCCCTTCTACCAAGCCATCAATTCCCTACGCCAAAATGGAGTCATTGTTCCGGTTCCAGAAAACGAGAGGTTCTAGGGGTTTTACTCAACTTATTCCTGGTTCTGAAGAAAGACGGGGTGGTGCAGCCCATTCTGGACCTGAAGCTCCTAAACAAGTTTGTAAAAGTTCGGCACTTCATAATTGAATCCCTCGCCACCGCTCCCAGAGTGTTCACGAAGGTCATAGCGGCTGTTATGTCCATTCTGCACTCTCGGGGCGTGGTCGTTTTACCATACCTAGACAACCTACTAGTCAAGGGCCCGTGTTTCCAAGCATTCGCAGAGTGCGTGCGCATTACCTTGGACTCACTTTCTCGCCTGGGCTGGCTGATAAATTTAGACAAAACTTACCCGGTCCCAGCTCAGCAGATTTCCTTTTTAGGAATGACCCTGGACACCTCCCAAGGGTTAGTGAGTCTCCCTCGAGACAAGGTTTTGGCCCTTCGAAAGGGAGCCCGGGCACTTTGTCGCCCAGGTCTCTCTCTATCCGATTTCTGTATGAGGGTCCTGGGTAGGATGGTAGCAGTGATGGAAGCTATTTCTTTTGCCCAGTTATATCTTCGACCTTTACAGCTTGCGCTTCTGGCAGCCTGGGACAGGAACCCTTTCTCCTTCAACAGGCTGTGCAGCTTGTACCCGCGGGTCAGGCAGGAGCTCAGGTGGTGGACGATGCGGTCACCCAGGGAAAATCTTTCCTTCCGATCCAATGGCTGGTGGTCACCACCGACGCCAGTCTCATGGGCTGGGGAGCTGTCTTTTGGCATCACACTGCTCTGGGGTGCTGGTCTCCTCAGGAGACACTTCTCCCTATCAACATTCTGGAAATCCTTGCGATTCGATTGACCCTGGGACAGTTCCATCACTTCCTAGCGCGTCGTCCCATCCGAATACAATCGGAGAATGCCACAGCCGTGGCATATATCAACCATCAGGGGGGCACCCGCAGCAGGGCAGCAATGTGCGAGGTGAAGCACATTGTCCGTTGGACTGAGAGAAACCACTCAGTCATCTCAGCAGTGCACATTCCGGGCATGGAAAACTGGGCGACAGACTTCCTCAGCCACCAGGTTTTTGTTTTGGGGAGTGGTCTCTGCATCCGGAGATCTTCTAGCAGATTCGTCATCGCTGGGGATTCCGGACTTCGAGCTGATGGCTTCAAGACTCCTTGCCAAGGTGCCCGAGTTAATAGATCGGTTCCGGGATCCAGAGGCCATTGGAGCGGATGCACTGGTCCTTCCGTGGCATCAGTTCAGTCTTCCTTATGTGTTCCCCCCACTTCCGTTTCTTCCGAGGGTCATCAGGAAGATCAAATCGGAATGAATTCTAGTGATCCTAGTCGCTCCGGACTAGCCGCGCCAGATGTGGTACGCAGAGTTGGTGCAACTCGTCGCCGACGTTCCCTGGCGTCTTCCGGATCGACCAGATTTGCTCTCTCGGCCCGAACTCAGGGGCCCTGTGTTTAACGGCATGGCTATTGAATCCTGGGTTTTAACCCAAGCCGGGTTCTCTCAAGAAGTGATTTCCAGCATGATTAGCACCCGGAAACCTGCGTCCATTCGCATCTATCACCGTACCTGGAAATCTTTTTTCGCATGGTGCAGGGACCGCGGTCGTTCTCCTCACTTTCTCTATTCCGACCAACCTAGAGTTTCTTCAGGCTGGCCTGGACTCGAGCCTAGCGCTCAGTTCTCTCAAAGGTCAGATTTCTGCCTTATCTGTATTGTTCCAGTGCATGATCGCTTCCAAACTGCAGGTGAAGACTTTCATTCAGGGGCTCTCCCATTTGGTACCCCCCTATAGAATGCCTTTGGACCCATGGGACCTTAACCTGGTCCTGGATGTTCTACAGGGGTCCTCCTTTGAACCTCTGCAGGACGTCTCTCACCCACCTTTCATGGAAAGTGACTTTTCTTGTCGCGGAAACGTCAATCAGACGGGTATCGGCGTTAGCTGCCCTGTTCTGTCGAGCTCCTTTTCTAATCTTTCACCAGGACATGGTAGTTCTAGACCGTCTCCATCTTTCTTGCCCAAGGTGGTTTCTTCCTTTCACCTTAACGAGGACATTGTCCTGCCTTTGTTTTGCCCGACTCCAGTGCACAGTTTTGAGAGAGCTCTTCACACACTGGATCTGGTGAGGGCTCTCAGAAGGTACATCTCGCGCACGGCGTCCTTCCGTAAGTCTGACTAATTCATTCTTCCTGAGGGTTACAGGAAGGGACTTGCCACTTCTAAGTCCACAATAGCCAGGTGGATCCGCTTGGCTATTCAAGAGTCTTACCGTGTCAGGAACAAGCCTATCCCAGCGGGATTAAGGCACACTCCACTTATGTGTTGGGGGCCTCTTGTGCCATTCGGCACTAGGGGTCGGCCGAATAGGTTTCCAAGGCTGCGACTTGGTACAGTCTGCATACCTTGTTGAAGCACCAAAACATTCACACTCAGGCCTCTGTAGATGCGAGCCTTGGAAGACGAATCTTCCAGGCGGCGGTAACGCATCTCTAGGTGGCTGGTGTGAGATTAGGTCTATTCTGTCACTTTCCCCACCCAGGGACCGCTTTAGGACGTCCTATGATCCTGTGTCCCCCAATGGGGCGAAGGAGAAACAGGGTTTTTTGTGTACTCACCGTAAAATCCTTTTCTTCAAGTCACTCATTGGGGGACACAGCACCCACCCTATTGGCCTATCGGCTTGAGTATGTTCTTTGGTTTGACGATAGTATACGCTAATGTTGTTGTTGTGTCTACTGGTTCGGCTGGAGCCAGTGTGTGTGTGGTGTATACTGCAGAGGAGGAGCTAATCTTTTTTGTGTCTACTTAGTGTTAGCCTCCTAGTGGCAGCCGTATAACACCCATGGTCCTGTGTCCCCCAATGAGTGGCTCGGAGAAAAGGATTTTACGGTGAGTACACAAATATCCCTGTTTTTTTAATGGTCCAAAAGTGGGGCGATTTGAACTTTTCTGTCTTTTCATAATTTTAGAAACTGTTTTCCACTGGATTTAATAGTACTTAAAGCTGCAATCAGACAATCACTTGTACTATGCACAGCAGTGCATCAGCACTGCTATGTATAGTGAAAATCACTATCTCCTGTGAATGACAGCCATGTCTGTCTTTCACAGGAGGCTTGTAATGTCAGGCACTGGGGTCTACAGCAGACCTTGGCTGTCATGACCACCATTCGGCGATCCACAATCGCGTCATGGGCACGCCTCTGTCGGAGCGTGTTAAATGCCGCTGTAAGAGATTGACATTGAGATTTTTTAACAAGTTAACAGCTGTGGGCGGTGCACTACTGAGGCTGTTAAAAGCACATGATTGCTGTTTAAATCAACTGTCATGTGCGAGGGAAAGATGCAAGCTCGGCGTGCGAGCCTGTCTCAAAGTCGGTGAGCCGGCATATGGCGTAGTTAATGTGAGGGCTCATTCACATGTCAGTAATTTGCAAACGAGTGCTATCCGTGATTTTTACCATTCACATTTATCCTCATAAAGTGAAAGGAGCTGTTCACATGTGCGTGATTTTTGACAGACTGAGCAATAAACACAAAATCACAGAGGCCTGTTCGATATCGATACACATGTCTGATCAAAATTGGAAATACAAGTCTAAGATTCTATGAATCAGATAACACTCAAATGGCATCCAAGTGTGGTCTGATTTTAACAAACTTAGATACAAGAAGGTTTAGAAACTTTTTTAATTTTTTTTGTCTTATGAGAAAAACTGATAAAACTTGGTGAGTTTTTCTCATCCGTGAAAAAACTGACATGAGTGAGCCCTTAACCATACCTTTGCTGGGAATCGCCAGAAACCGGAGACAAAGCAGCATCTTTTACCAAACATCATCTTGCACTCTTGTCTTTTTTTTTCTTGCACATTTGAGACTTTGTAATAAAGTCCACAGTGGAGCAATTCCTCCTTTTGTGGAATCGGCCACATTTTGATCGCTGTGTGTGTCTTTACACTTAGACAGTGGGGAAAAAAATTTCATGTATTAACCAGTACTACTAATATCTGTGGAAAGACTGCTCTGTTCTGTAAAGTTTAGTGTTCGGATAAATAAGTAGCATGTAATTCACAATGTTTATCTAAAAGCCACAAGAAATCCAGATGTAGAATTGGCCTCTTGTAAACAAGGGAGGCTGTCAGCTCCCAAAACTGAAATTGAACCTTTATAGAGCGAACTTAACCGCTATAAAAATAATACTGATCTTGTAGATTTTAGTAAATGTGTTTTTAGAGAAAACCTGTTTGATTACATATGCACCTTACCGCCCTTCGATTGCAATATTTCGTCCCTTCATCCTGATTTCATGTTCGCAGCCTTGGACATTCTAACAATGGAGTGGCCGAGTGCCTGCATGCAGTGTCTGTGTGCACAGGCCAAGTTCTCATCCCGCTGTCCTGTGTGTAGCAGCCGCTCACTACACACAGGATTACAAAGCAGCATATGGTCATTATACACAGGAAATAGAGATGAGAGCTCGCACACACACACACTGGCATTGTTCTTATTCTCATCCCTTTTCTGTCAGGCTATGTGCACACGTTCAGGAATGTTTGCAGAATTTTCCTGAGCAAAAACTGACTTTTTCCGCGGTAAAAACGCACATTTTTTTTCGCGTTTTTGGTGAGTTTTTTGCACGGATTTTGCGCTTTTTTACCACGATTTTTTCCTGAACTTTCTAGGTCAATATTATAGCGGGAAAAACGCTAGAATTCCGCGAAATTAATGAACATGTTGGTTCTTTTTCCGAGATGCGTTTTTTTTCGCTGAAAAAAACGCACCATGTGCACATAAATTGCGGAATTCATTCTAAATGATAGGATGCTTAAATCATGCGTTTTTGACGCATTTTTTCCCCCGAAAAAAAAACCAAATAATCCTGAACGTGTGCACTTAGCCTCAGTATAGACTGTCCCTGATTTGTAATCCTGTGTGATAACATTGAGAGGACACCTGCAAACCTGTGCACTTATTTACCGCCTTCATACGGTAGTGCAGCGTGTGAATGCAGCTGTAGAGGTCAAAATCCAAACAAATTAAGACACGTTAATTGTTAATATATATTTTTTTTTACGTTTTATTCTTTACATAAAGGAACCTATCTAGTTTCATACAGATTTTATTGCTTTTACATTTCAGATTTGAATATCTTTTTAATTTTGACAACACGTTTGAAATACATGATGATATAGAAGTGCTAAAGAGAATGGGAATGGCATGTGGGTTGGAGTCTGGTAGCTGTTCAGCAGAAGATCTAAAGACTGCAAGGAGTTTGGTACCAAAGGCTCTAGAACCATATGTTACAGGTAAGAACCTACTATTACTGGTTCAGATAGTTTAAAGGTATTTTTCCCTCACAACTTAAAAAATGTGGCAGATGCAATAATACCTAGCATTAATTCCCTTGGCAATTCCTCTTCTAACTCTGCCTAACCACTTGCAAGGCACCATGATTCCTCTTCCAGCCATGATGAGTGTATGCCTGGTTCAACATTTTGCTACATTTAGTGGTGGAAATCCATTTCTGTCAGAGACCTATTCTGTGAAGGTTCTGAACAGTTCATGTGCTGATATGATTTTGAAGGCGGCAGTCTGAATCTGCAGGTGTGATTTGTGTCTACTTTTTGGGCTCAATAGTACAGCAGAGCTGAACTATGTCTCATTACAAACACATCTGCAGCTGTAACCCTTCCCTCATTGCTCTGTCAGGTCTGCACTGCACTGGCAATGAATTGCACTGGCAATGAATATTTATTTCTATGTAATAGCGTGAACAGTGTCAGCCACAGCAGCCGGCTCCTGCAGCTGCCGGGCGGTCACGTGTGCCCGCTACTTAAGAGGTGAATATTAATTTCTCTTAAGTAGCGGCACACGTGACCGTGCGGCGGCTGATACTGTGCGCGCTACTTAATACTCACTGACCTCCACACACACAGTTCCGGCTTTGGGAGCGGTGAATATTCCAGCAGCTGTGCTTTGCTTGTAAGCAGCCCAGGACGTCCCTGCCATGTACTGCTTACAACCATAATTCAGCTGCTGGCACAGGAACAAGACGCTGCGGGGGAGCACAGGAAGGGAAGTGTAATGGTTTATTTTTTTAATGTTTTTTGATGGGGGCCAATCTTACCAGGATCAGAATTGGGTTATGCATACACGGATAGGGATGGAGCCATGTATACAGGGTTTGGATGGGCCAGCATACAAGGATAGGGATAAGGAGCCATGCATACAAGATAGGATAAGGAGCCATGCATACAAAGATAGGATAAGGAGCCATGCATACAAGGATAGGGATAAGGAGCCATGCTACAAGATAGGGATAAGAGCCATGCTTACAAGATGGGATAAGGAGCCATACATACAAGGATAGGGATAAGGAGCCATGCATACAAGGATAGGGATAAGGAGCCATGCATACAAGGATGGGATAAGGAGCCATGCATACAAGGATGGGGATAAGGAGCCATGCATACAAGGATGGGGATAAGGAGCCATGCATACAAGGATGGGATAAGGAGCCATGCATACAAGATGGGATAAGGAGCCATGCATACAAGGATGGGGATAAGGAGCCATGCTACAAGGATGGGATAAGGAGCCATGCATACAAGGATGGGGATAAGGAGCCATGCATACAAGGATGGGATAAGGAGCCATGCATACCAGGACGGCGATAAGGATCCATGCATACCAGGATGGGGATAAGGAGCCATGCATACCAGGATGGGGATAAGGCGCCATGCTTACCAGGACAGGGATAAGGAGCCATGCATACGAGGATAGAGATGGGGCCATGCATACAAGAATAGGGATGAGGAGCACGTGCATACCAGAATGTGGATGAGGGACAATGCCATACCGGGCTTAGACTCGAGTTAGTAAGGTTTCCCACTTTTTTTTAGGTAAAATTAGGTGCGTTGGCTTATACTCGAGTATACACGGTATATTTTTAGATTTTTTTTGTAATAACACAAAACAGATGAATTTTCAAGGTGGTATTATTTTCAACTTTCAGAATCGGTGTAAATGATAACTGTGTACTGACTATTTAACATGAGTTAAATGTGAGTGGCTAATTCTGAACACAACCACATACACAGATGAGATGGTGTTCATACTTATGCAACCACATTATTTTAGTGCTTGGGTCATTCCATTTCAAGTGAACCAATGACATTTTCCTCAATATTCAATTTTGAAAAAAAAAGGGGAATTTCTTTGTTGCCTGCCTTTTTACGTTTCTCCTCATAAGGGCCTGTGCACACGTTGCTGTTTTTGATGCGGTTCCGCAGCGGTTTTTGCGCTGCGGAACCACTGCAGAACAGCACGCCATGTACAGTACAATGTTAGTGAAGGGGGAAAAAAAGCTGTGCACACGCTGCGGAATTTTCCGCGCGGATTGGGTGCGGTTTCAAAACCGCAGCATGTTAATTCTTTGTACGGATTCCGCTGCTGTTTTACATCTATTCCATCATAGGTGTAAAACCGCAGGGCAATTCCACACAAAAAACCACAGTAAATCTGCGCTAAAACCGCGGTGTGGTTAACCTGCGGTTTTAGCAAAATCAGCACGGAAAAATCCGCAAGTACATCCACAACGTGTGCACGGGGCCTTATTCAGGCCAGAATCAAGATGGAGAAAAGGAAAAAAACACCATTGCACTCAGAGCTGTAGAGGCATCCACCGGATATGTCACTTCAGTATCTTACCTATGCGTAAACTAAAAAAACTATATAAAATTGACGTGCTTCCTATGCTACAATCCATATCTGTACCAAAATTCAAGTTAAGATCTTAAAGGGATACTTAAATAAATAACTATATGAATAGTTTCAGTTTGAAAATCTTGAATTCAGATCTGGTCAGCCTGTGGTCTGAAAGTGTATTTCTATGTTTTCTAAGTAAAAAAAAAGTTTCATGACTTGTCCTGATCTTCAACTAGTCAAATCATTCGATAAAGCCAGAGTGGATAAAGGGAAAGGTTTTTAGAATAGTGATGAAGTAAGCTGAATTATAGATGGCAAGAAAGATTGTGTGTCTGATAGTGAACAGTTAGAAAACTCGTGTTCAAAAGAGACTGGTTCTATTGAAAGATACCTATGAATTAAAAAAAAAATCAACTTCTGACAAAATGGCATCTTCAAAATGTACTGCCCAGCGACCTAAGAATTGTGTTCTAGCTGGATGTAGTGGTGCACACTCAGTATGCGTATGTAGCGCACACCAGAACACTAAGCTTATGATTGAAGGAGGTACGCTGACAGATACTCAGATTGGGGAGTCCAACCTTAGTGATTTATGTATGTGTCTGAAATAACATGTCCAAAAAAGAGCTAAATATCTGCAAAAAATGTCCTCCAGTAATGGATCTCCAAGAAAAAATACTACATAATTTCAAAGAGGCTATGGTGGATAGTATAACTTAAAAACGGGACATCTGTTGACAAATGTACATTTGTCACTGTATCTAAAAGTGCAGAAGACTATGTAGAACTTTTTTGTGAAAGGCTGATAGTCCTTAAAGGGTTAGTCCAAAACCCAAAACTAACTTTCAATTGATAAATCTTTAAAAACTAACTTTTGTAATTTAAGTCTTGGTAACATTCCTTACCATTCACTCTGTACTGCACTCAGGGTTCTGTTTATATTACACACGTCCTATTCATGATGGGATACTCGAATGAATTGTCATCTGCCTGCAGAAACTGCTGTCACTCCCCTTTCCATCCTGAAATGAAGCGTTATCAAGAGAGAGGTGAGGGCTGGAACACGTCAATCCCAATGACTTTGTTTCAGGGTGGAAAGAGGAGTAACAGCAGTTTCTGCCGGCAGATGACGATTCGTTTGAGTACCCCATCATGCCCTGGAGATTCTCAAACAAATTGTCATAGGAAGTGGGTAATATAAACAGAACCCTAAGTTTTAGCACATAGTGAATGGTAGGGAATTTTACCATGTCAAATTTTACGTTTGGGTTTGGGACTAACCCTTTAAAAAATTCATTTATAGTTCAAAAACAGTTTTGACTACTACAATCGCCTCAAAGGAAACATCAGAGTGCCGCAGTAATAAGCTTAGACTTTTCAAGAGACTGTTCCTTTGTTATTCAGGATGAAGCACAGTCAGAAATACAATACAGAAGTGTAGTTAATGATTAAATAGATGTTCATTTGTACAAAAAAAAAATGATTTCAGTGATAAAACCTGACATTTTACCAAGTTTGATCATGGTCTACTATTTCTCGGATGGCTCTTCTGCACAGTATAAAAACAGGAGAAAGAGTCGAAGCTGAATGGCACTTTAGGTTTAGGAGGCCCCGTGAAACGCCTTGCAGCTCGGCTAGCCTCCAGAGGCTGGATTCAGACCAAATCTTAACACCCATGAAACTTTTCAACTGGAGTGAGAAAAATATTCCTAACATCCAGTTTAAAGAGCTTTTAAAACATTGGCTACAGGAAGCAGAACCCATCAAAGGGACACTGCAACACCACTTATATTTCTTGTAGTGAAACAGAAATAAAAAGGATTTTCTCCTTCGCCACATTGGGGGACACAGGACCGTGGTGTATGCTGCTGCCACTAGGAGGCTGACACTAAGTGAATACAGAAAAGGGTTAGCTCCTCCTCTGCAGTATACATCACCCACTGGCTCCGGATCAAACCAGTTCATGCTTAGTGTCCGTAGGAGGCACACGGGGTCTGCTATTCAGACTATATTTTATTATTTTTCAAACTTTTTACCTCTTTAAAACCCTTTTTCTTTATCGCTTCATTGGGGGACACAGGTTACTATGGGTGTATGCTGTTGTCACTAGGAGGCTGACACTATGCTAATAAGGCAAAAGGCTGACTCCTCCCCAGCAGTATACACCCACCGACAGGCACAAGGCAACTCAGTTTTTGCTTAGTGTCTGTAGGAGGCGGACCTGGATCTAACACCAGATCCGCAGTTTCTTCCTTACAGGTTTTGTGTTGTTTTATTAACGTTTTCCCTTTGTTTTACAGATACAGCTCTTCGGGTAACAGGTGCAGACTACTCACCCTGTCTTCCCACACTTTAGCGACCGAGAGAGCAGCGTGCGAATAATCCACACTGCCCACTCTCGGACCCGCTGGCAGGACTCGGTCCTTCTGTCACCCTCACGGGTGCTTCAGAGGACCCTTGGCGGCAAGTCCTTGCCTCTCCCCTCCTCACCCCTCTCCCAGGAGAGGGCTGAGAGGAAGACGGTGGCCATCGGAGGTGGCCTTCCCCCTTACCATAGGGGTTGACGCCGTCTTCTGCACCGTCTGGAGACGGTGCGGGAAGGAGGATCACCACCAGGACCCTCTTCACCAACGAGGGATCCTGAAACATCCTCAGCTCCACTCGGGCAGCACCTAACAACGAAGCACAGGTACGGACGCCACCTACCTCCCCCCATGCCCAACCAGCCCCAGGCGCCAACGATCGCTTCGGCCACAGAGCGCAGCTAGAGAGACAGGGAATTTCCCCCGGTCATCTTTCGCGCCCCTTTCAAACAATGGAGCGCGCCGCCATCTTAAGCCCCCCTTCCTCGCCGCTCTGACCGCAGACACGCCCCCTTCCGGACACACCTCCTTCCGGCGTTCCTTCCCACAGGACGCTGGCTACGCCCACCGCTTCAGAAACAGCGCGTGGTCACAGCACACAGCTCCCACCACGTGCCTCGCAGCGCCTCCATACCTGGGCCCGCAAAGCTCAAGCAGTGCTTACAGAGCTCTGGGAAGACCCTGCCTGCCTCAGGGGGACACGGGCACTCTATCGACCGCGGCTGCTACATCGCTGGGTACCGGTAAGCAGGGGGCCCGGTAGACTCTGCTTATCACAGACCCTACCAGCCCTCTAGGCACCCCACACTCCCCTCAGCAGTATCCCACCAGCTCACCGAGGTATCCACTCAGCAGCAGTGTCTCTGCAGAGCTTAGCATTTACCCTTACTCAAAAGATACCTATGCCCAACCCAACGGCCCCCGGTCAGAATACCCTGGTGGCCTATTACGCTCGCAACCTCTGCAAGAAAAAGTGGGCTTCAAGCCAATCAGGAATCCTCCAACGCCCGGGAGGAGAGCGTACCCACCCCTCCGGAGTGGGCCATCGCTATGTCTCAGTCATTCTCGGACTGGACAAAAATATCGCAGTCCCTTGTACAGTTCCTGGAGCGTATTCCACAGATAACTGCCGCGACCAGTGCTACGAACGCCACCCACGGTGATTCGCCTGCACCCGACCACGACCCTCACAGAGGCAGGTCAAAGAACAGAACCAGAAAGCGTACTCGTTCTAGTTCCTCGTCCAGCTCACCGGGGCCATCAGCGACCCCCAGTCTGCCCCACCCACCCGCCCATACATCACCCACTGGCTCCGGATCGAACCAGTTCATGCTTAGTGTCCGTAGAGGCACACGGGGTCTGCTATTCAGACTATATTTTATTATTTTTATTTTTCAAACTTTTTACCTCTTTAAAACCCTTTTTTCACAAAGTTGACTGGGGCGAAGGACCCTTTCAAGGGCCGATCTCCCACAACCAACAACAGGCAAGCACGAGGAGTATCGCCTCCCCTTATCCTCTCCTTCGGTGTGGGATGCCAGGCCTGGGCTATTCTACGGGCGACGGTTCCCTTCAGGGCGCCGATTTCCTCGCAACAGACGGAACATAAAGTGTCACCTCCATGTACCCCCTTCTGAGCCAGGCTACAGCTGGACATAGCCCTGTGAAATCCTAGGGGGAGTGATCCCTTAGGATACACAGGCCCCCGTGGTGTCCGTGTTGCTCCCACTGCACCACCACTGATGGAACAGCGGTGCTGCAGGGAGCTGGACGGTCCCTCTCCACCTCCCCTTCAAAGGGGACGATGGATTGAGGGTTACTGCACCGTCCCTGTTGCAGCCCTGACCTGCATGCAGAGTGGCAGCTCTGCTCCTCACCCCCACCAGGCTTCAGGTGGTGAGTTTTTGATCGCGGGGGGTGCTCCTGAGCGCATCACGGGCCCGGTCGCCTTTTCCAGCCAGGCACCGCTAATTTAGTCCCCGACTTCAGCCCTTGCTAGGCCACAAGCCGACAACCGCGCATCATGCAGGCGCCCACCTGCCTAGCGCTTCTCATACATTGCGTGAAGAGCCTTCCTGATCTCGGCGGCCATATTCAGTGAGACAGGCACACAGGACCCTGTGCTCGCATCTCTACTGTCGCTGCACCGCTGGGGACAAGGCTTCTTAGGGGCACAGGACCTGGGTAAGTGCTCTGCTGCGCTGCCCTCAGGCCCCCTCCCTTTTCCACTTAAAGTGCTCTGCTGATCTACATCTGCACACACATAGCCTTCCCTGCAGTATTCTGGGAGATAACGGGTACAGCATGTCCCTACCTAAAACCTACAAAAAGTCCTGCAAAACTGTCATTTGCTTTATGCACCTCCTTCAGCTGCTACCAAGGACATAATACTCGCTCTGTGATGCTTGCTACCCTAAATGCGCTCAGGACCTCCACGCATCGATCCCCGGAGTGGGTTTCATCATTATCACAATCTATGGCTTCCCTAACTAAGGCGCTTGAGTTCCTTCAAGATCCCTCCAGGAGCGGGACCACTATTCCGCCTGTCTCAGAGAATTCCCCTACAGCAGGGGAACCATCGGCCTGCAGGGGCCGTTCTCGATTAAAACAGTCAGGCATCTAGGAAACCGGTTCATAGCTCGTCCCCCAGGTTCTCTGGCGCCTCGGTGTCCGTTAGCTCCGTTTCTCGCTCTCCCTCTCCAGGGACTTATAGCGAACATGACTCTGATGGGCCCCTTGACCTAGAGTCACCAGGTTATCAGGCTACAGTGGATAGCCTCATTGAGGCCGTCAACCAGTCGTTGCAGGTTGACGAAGAGCCTACTACTTCCCACGTGGAAAACGGGGTGTCCATTAAAAGGACCAAACGTCCTCATAGGGTGTTTGCCAATCACCCTGAGTTCCAGGACATAGTACGGTGACATAGGGAGCGGCCAGACAAATGTTTTGCAGGTTGGAGATCTCTTGAGACCAGATATCTCTTCTCATCTGACCTCCGCACATAATGGACAGAATCTCCTCCAGTGGATCCTCCTGTATCACGTTTAACCTCCAAGACTCTTCTGTCTTTGCCGGATGGGTCTTCCATTAAGGATCCCACAGATCGCCTGATTGACAGCCTCGCCCGTTCGGTTTACGAGTCATCAGGCTCGGCACTTTTTCCCTCCTTTGCAGCGACTTGGGTAGCCAAAGCTGTGGCTACCTGGGCAGATTCCCTGCATAAGGCCATACCGAAGAGTGATCTTCCTCCGGAGGTAGCGGAACTGGCCAATCAAATTTCCTTGGCCGGCGACTATTTGGTAAACGCCTCCCTACACGCGGCTAATTGCTCTGCGCTTGCAGCCTCTAACGCAGTAGCTATTAGAAGGGCGCTATGGCTCAGGAACTGGCGAGCGGACTCGGCATCCAAAAAATCTTTAACATCTCTCCCTTAACACAGCGGCCGCTTATTCGGAGAAAAGCTGGACCAGCTTATTTCGGATGCTGCCAGTAAGTCCCTTCCCCAACAGAGAGGCACCCTATCTGCTGACAGCTGCAGACACCATTCCAGTCCTTTCTCAGCAATTACGGGTGGTCCTCTACGGCCAGATTCCCCCCCTGTTCGAGGCGCCCCTCTCACAGGGATAAGAGTCCACAGGCCTCATACAAACCCAACAAGCAATGGAAGGCTCGCCCCAAACAGGCCAAATCTAGGGATCCAGACCCCAAAGATCCTCGGCTAAATGACTCGCAACCCTCTCTGGTCGATACCAGCAGAGTAGGCGACTGCTAGTCCTGTTTTGCCATGCCTGGCTCGTCGTTCACGACGAGTGGGTCAGGGATCTGGTTTCCTCTGGATACAAAATAGAATTTTCTCCCCCCACCCTTTTTTTGTTTCCCGTCCCCCCGAAGCGGGAACAAGGGCATGATCTTTTTAGCAAGCCATCGAGTCACTCCGCTAAGACAGTCATTACCCTGATTCCGTTGAACGAAAGGTTCGAGGGCTTCTATTCAAATCTGTTCGTGGTCCCAAAGAAGGATGGTACAGTCAGACCCATCCTGGACCTAAAGCTTGTAAACAAATTTGTCATAGTCCGGCATTTCAGGATGGAGTCTCCGTTCCGTCATCTCCTCGATGGAGCAGAGGGCGTTCCTAGCCACCATCGACGTTCGGGATGCGTATCTTCGCATCCCAATCTTCCACCCTCACCAAAAGTTCTTTCGCTTCGCCGTTCGCGGAGAACATTTTCAATTCACAGCCTTGCTATTTGGCCTCGCCACCGCCCCCAGGTTGTTCACGAAGGTCATGGCGGCTGTCATGTCTATTCTACACTCTTGGGGCTTAGTCGTCCTCCCTTACCTAGACGACCTACTGATCAAAGGGCTGTCTTTCCAAGCCTGCGCGGAGTGCATCTGCATTTCATTGGATACCCTTTCTCGGCTAGGCTGGTTGATCAACCTGAAGAAATCTTCTCCCATTCCAGCTCAGCAGATTTCCTTCCTGGGCATGATTCTGGACACTTCCCGAGGATTGGTGATTCTCCCTCGGGACAAGGTCTTAGCCCTTCAGCAGGGGAAAATGGTAGCCGCAATGAAAATTCCATTTGCGCAGCTGCATCTTCGTCCTCTTCAACATGCTCTTTTGGAGTATGGGACAAAAGCCCCTTTTCCCTCGATCGACCGGGTTGGCTAACTCCCCAGGTCAAGCAGGCACTCCAGTGGTGGACGCTCCCGTCCTCCCTATTACAAGGGAAGTCCTTTCTCCCAATCCATTGGCTGGTGGTCACTACCGACGCCAGCCTCCTCTGGTGGGGAGCTGTTTTTCGTCATCACACTGCCCAAGGGAGTTGGTCTCCTCAAGAATCATGTCTTCCCATCAATGTCCCGGAAATCCGAGCGATTTGGCTCCCTGCGGCGGTTCCATCGTCTCCTAGCAGGCCGCCCCATCTGTATATCCAGTCGGACAATGCCACGGCTGTGGCTTGCATCAATCATCAAAGGGGCACTCGATGCGCAAGGTGGAACACCTTCGCTGGGCCGAACAGAACCACTCGGTAATTTCGGCCGTTCACAATCCAGGAGTGGAAAACTGGGGCGCGGATTTCCTCAGCCGTCAAGGCCTAGCCTCAGGAGAGTGGTCTCTTCATCCGGAGATTTTCCAGCAGATCTGTCTTCGCTGGGGAACTCAAGACGTGAACCTGATGGCTTCCTGGTTCAATGCCAAGGTGCCCGAGTTTGTGGCTCGGTCCCGGGACCCGAGTGCTATTTATGTGGACGCGCTGGTCCTTCCATGTTGTCACTTCCGTCTTCCCTATGTTTCCACCATTGTCCTTGATTCCGAAGGTCATCAGGAAGATCAAGGCGGAGGGGGTACAGGTGATCCTAGTTGCTCCGGACTGGCCACGCCGAGCGTGGTACGCAGAACGTCCAACTGGTTGCAGACGTTCCTTGGCGACAACCAGATCGACTGGACCTGCTTTCTCAAGGTCCGATTTACCACCAGAACTCCCGGGCCCTGTATTTGACAGCTTGGCCGTTGAATCCTGGGTTCTGACCCAAGCGGGTTTTTCCCGTGAGGTAGCTTCCACCATGATCAATGCTCGAAAGCCGGTGTCCATGCGCATCTATCATCGGACCTGGAAAATCTTTTTCGAATGGTGCAGAAACAGAAGTCGGCCTCCGCATGTTTTCAACATTCCCACCATTTTGGAAATCCTTCAGTCCGGTCTGGACTTGGGCCGCCGAGCTCCCTCAAGGGGCAGGTCTTGGCCTTGTCCGTCCTGTTCCAGCGTAAGATCACTTCCAAACCCCAGATGAGAATGTTCTTTCAGGGAGTCTCCCATGTGGTACCTCCCTGCTGAGCGCCCCTAGACACCTGGGACCTTAATCTGGTCCTAGGTGTCCTACAAAAATCTCCCTTCGAACCGTTGCAAGACGTCTTCTATTCCACCTCTCATAGAAAGTTGCTTTCCTAGTCGCGATTACTTTGATCAGAATGGTCTCGGAGTTAGCTGCTCTTTCCTACCGAGCTCCTTTTCTAATTTTTCACCGAGACAAGGTGGTCCTCAGGCCGTCCCTGCCCTTCCTTCCAAAAATGGTGTCTTCCTTCCATCTTAACGAGGATATTATTCTACCCTCGTTTTGTCCAGCATCGTGTGGAGAAAGCTCTTCACTCTTTGGATCTTGTGAGGGCTCTCAGAAGGTACGTGTCAAGGACGGCGTCTTTTTGTCAGACGGACGCGCTGTTCGTGCTCCCGGAAGGGCACCGGAAGGGATTGGCCGCTTCTAAGTCGACAATGGCCAGATGGATTCGGTCGGCTAGTCAAGAAGCTTACCGCATCAGACGCAAGCCTAATCCAGCGGGGATCAAGGCACACCCCACTCGATCGATAGGTGCTTTGTGGGCCATTCAGCATCAAGCGTCTGCGGAGCAGGTTTGCAAAGCGGCGACCTGGCCTAGCCTGCACACTTTCTCAAAGCATTATAATGTCCATACTCTTGTATCAGCAGATGCTGGTCTGGATAGACGAATTTTGCAGGTAGCGTACCTTTATACAGCGGGTGCAGGGAGTTTACTCTGTTATGGTGTTATTCCCAGGGACTCCTTTGGGACCTCCCTCGGTCCTGTGTCCCCCAATGTGGCGTAGGAGAAATAGGGATTTTCAGCTGCAGATGGAAGGGAGGGAGACACAGGAATTCATTACTGATGGGTAGGCGGAGCCCCAGATCAGGATGTCACCTCAGATCAAAAGCGTGCTGACTGGCTGGCCCCTCCAGCTCGGGCTCCTCCTACTCAGCTCCAGTCTAAGATTTGAGGTCCCAGAGGATGGTCGCTGCTAATGCAGCTCCTCAGAAGATTTTATTATTTTATTTCGGACAAGAGTCTTGGATCACCAGTTGGTCTAGAGGTCTCAGGGGTACCAGCGCTGCTGTACCCCACCCTCTCCCTCGGCGGATCTGTATTTACACTATGGTCCCTGCAGAATCTTGCCGGCCCTGGGGGATGAGGAGAGCTTCCCTGGCGGGGACGCAAACCACATGTGCGGTCACTGCGTTTCCTCGCCCTGGGGGGAAGCATGGGCACAAGCGCCACAAATCCTGAGGGGTCCCTGTGGCGCTAAGCTGGTGAGTACTCCACACAAAATTTATTATTAATGTGTGAGTGCTTTAGCGTCTGAGTGGCAGCGCTATTACATGTATGTCAGTATGCTTCAGCGCTGCGGTGACAGCGCCGGTACATGTAGAAGTGGTGATTTTTTTGTCCGCAGGCAGATACCTGCAGGACAGAGAGGGAGCAGGAGCGAGGGAGTTCGCGCTCAATATTTGAGCTGGCAGGGGGCGTGGCCTATCGCTTCCCGGTCTTTGAGCAGGAAGACGCGCGCTCTGGCGCTTCTCCGACTCCCTCACTGTGGCCAGGGCTCCTCAGACCGCTCCTCTCCGCATAGACACCACGGCCAGCTGGGTGAGTGCTGAATTCTCACCCCGCAGCGCAGCGATCACTATCCTGCTGCTGCAGTCTTATTAGAGACTTGAAAATTCGCTGGGCTCACACAGTATATATATATTGTGGAGAGATTGCAACATTAACCCTTCTGAGGGTTATTTCTGCCAGCGTTTTTGACTGAATGCCGCTGGGTAACCTTCTGGGAGCGTTAACCCTTCAGCGTTTACAAAAAAAAAAAAAAAAACGCATATTTTTTGCTGGTACTGCCTCTTGACCTGCAAACACAGGTGAAGCATGTCTGAACAGAGTTCAGAAGCCGCGGACCATGTCCCAGTATCACTGCGGCAATCAGATACGCAGACCTCAACAGCGTCTAGCACTGCGGTCGACAGTGGTGCAAAATTGGATGATATCGCTCGCTCAATTAACAACTTGTCTGACCTTTTAGGTCAATATGTGTCTGCTAATTCCTCTCAGAGGAAGCGACGCAGGCCGTTACCGGCCTCTACACGGAGCGAGTCAGATGTATCCGATTTTGGACAGAGTTCCCCTTTAAATTCGGAAGAAATATCCGATTCAGATGAGGACGAACCGCAGGGGCGTTCTTCTCTGGCGAAACGTACGGAGGCATTGATTGAAGCCATGAGAGAGATGTTACAGTTACCAGAGGAGGTAACTAGTCGTCCTGGTAAATCAGCACGTATGTTCCAGGAGTCCCGTGCTTCGCGTACAACATTACCAGCTCTGAGGGAGCTTAATAGTGTAATAGAAGAGGAACGTCTGTGTCCAGATAAGCGTTTTCACGGAACGCATTTCTTTGATGCACTTTATCCTTGCTCTGCGGAGTTAAAGGATAATTGGATTTCTGCTCCTGAAGTGGATGTTTCTTTATCCCAGCTTAGTAAATCCTCACTACTCCCTGTTAAAGGGAAGGCGAGTTTGCAGGAGCCGTTGGACAGAAAAACGGAAATGGCGGCAAAAGCAAGCTATGAGGCTGCGGGGCATGGATTCCGAGCGGTGCTAGGATCCATGTGTGCTGCTAGAGCTTCTCTAGGCTGGTTGGCACGTTTAAAGACGGAGTTGCAGAACGGATCTCCGTTACCTGATATACGGGAAACTTACGAATTGTTAGAAACTGCAGCCCGTTATATCTTTGATGCCGGTCTGGATACGGCATCCCTGCTGGCGAGAGCGCAGGTTTTAGCGTCACAGTCAGAAGAGCTTTATGGCTCAGACAGTGGGCCGGGGACGCAGTTTCCAAACAGGGTTTATTGGCTTTACCTTACAAGGGTGGCCTCCTTTTTGGATCCGACCTCACAGAGCTGATTTCCAAGGCTAAGGCGAAGGAAGCAGCATTGCCACAGCGTAGGGCCATGGCTTCGGTATCCGGTAAGCCTGGTGGCTATAGCGGTCGGCGGTCCTTTCGGGGCCGAGGACGACTTAGTCACTCCTCGTGGGGATCGGGTCGTTCCTCTTTCTCAGGAAAAAAGTCCTCTCAGAAAACCCGTACTCCTTGGAAGCAGAATTTCCGCCAGGATAAGCGGGAATCCGACAAGAAGCCCGCCAAGTCAGATTGACGCCAGGGGTCCACTCGAGGACTCTCGAGTGGGGGGTCGCCTACTTCATTTCAAGGCGACTTGGACGGCTCGCGTTCCAGATTTCTGGGTAACGCGGGTGGTGTCGGCAGGCTATTTCATAGAGTTTGCTTCTCGACCCCCAAATGTTTTTTGTCAGTCTCGCGTTCCGTCAGAACCCGAGCTTTTTGTCGCGCTACAGCGAGAGGTCGAATTTCTGCTACAAAAGGGTGTAGTAATACCGGTTCCGTCAGAGGACCGAGGAAAAGGTTTTTATTCCAACCTTTTCGTAGTTCCCAAAAAGGAGAACAAATTTCGCCCGATTCTGGATCTCAAGCGATTAAACCGGCATGTCCACGCCCGGAAATTTCGCATGGAGTCACTCCGCTCCGTCGTAGCAGCTCTGTCACAGAACGATTTTCTGGTGTCAATCGACATTCGCGACGCCTATTTGCATGTTCCCATCGGAAGGGCTCATCAGCGTTTTCTTCGGTTTGCCATAGGTCAGGATCACTATCAGTTCGTGGCTCTGCCGTTCGGCTTAGCCTCAGCGCCCAGAGTTTTTACAAAAATTCTGGCGCCCCTCATGGCAATCCTTCGAAGACAGGGGATTACGATTCTGCCTTATCTGGACGATCTTTTGATAGTGGCCTCCTCGGAAGAAGAGGCAGTGACGGCTCGAGACTTGTCTCTTCAGCTTCTGAAGGACTTTGGTTGGCTGGTCAATTGGGAGAAGTCGTCTCTGGAACCATCGAGGGCAATCCTCTTTCTGGGATGCAGCTCGACACGATTCGGTCGGTAGTTGCTCTACCACCAGACAAACAATCATGTCTTCTTCGACATGTGCAGATTATGAAATCCTCAACAGCAATGTCCCTGCGGGAGTGTATGCGTCTTCTGGGACTGATGGTGGCGTCCATGGAGGCAATTCCTTTTGCCCAGTTCCATTCCAGGACTCTCCAAAGGTTCATCTTGAGTCGATGGAACCGTCGCAATCGCTGGATTGCAGTGTCACCATTTCTCGCGCGGTGCGGGATTCTCTAGAATGGTGGTTACGTCCAGGGGCATTCTCCCTGGGGAAGTCTTTCCTCCCTCCGAAGTGGTCAGTCATAACCACCGATGCCAGCCTGACGGGCTGGGGGGGTGTTTGGAACAATCTCTGGATTCAGGGGGTTTGGTCATCGGAAGAGTCTGTTCTTCCGATCAACATCCTGGAATTGAGGGCGATTTTTCTTTGCCTCCAACATTGGACGGTCCCTTTGAGCGGTCTGCCAGTCCGAGTGCATACACAATGTGATATCAAATAAAAAATGTATATATATATAAAAAAAAATTTTTTTTGGGATAGTATGAATAATATAATGTGATAAAGTAATATATTATTGATATCACCAAGAAGAAAGATGGCTGACCACCCAAATGTGAAAACAAACAAATGTATTGGGAAATGGCGGGGCGAGAAAAGATAGTAGGGTGCAAGAGAATGAATATAAATGAGCTAATAAAACCAATAAAATAATCCAAGATATGAAATACACATAAAATGAGAATAAAAAATAGGCCTTTATTGACAATTGGCTGAATACAAATACCACAAAAATTGTATATAGATTTAATAAGATTAATACAGATAATAACAATTATTAATAAAAAACTAGACAATGGCACACTCACAAATATAGCCAAATAAGCAAAATTAATAAAGTCTAATAGGTGTAACCTGGTGGTGATATGCACATGTGTTCACAATGGGTTTATTCAAAAGGAACAAAAAAATGATGGATAAAAAAATTAAAAAAGTGTGAGTGAGCAATAACCATAAATATATGTGTAAAACCTGATTAACCACAATAGGTAAACAAATATGAAAAAAAGGGGGTACAAATCAGGAAAAAATGGATGTGCTCAAGAAATAAAAAATGAAAAATATATATAATATGTGTATATGTGCATATACTTAACTAATCACTCCACAAATGTGTGCAAAACACCACCGCACATAGACAAAGTGGACAAAATATGAGATGTATATAAAAAAAGGGATCAAAACCCCTTAGAAAATGGTGCAGTGTGCAGAGTGTTGATATATAAACAGTGAAAAAGGAACAAATCCACAATGTACCATGTGCCAATGATATACCTGAAAAGCAATGGAGTACTGGAGTGTGCCACAGATCCGTGCCCCTACGCACGTTTCGGAACTTGTTTCCTTCGTCAGGGGGATGCAGAAATGAGAAATCATGGGCTTTTTATATGTCTATGTCTAATAAGCCAATACCGATCCAGCTGTAGCGTTGGCGCATGCGCAATTGGGGAGAATGGAGGCGGCATCACACGCAGCGTCACGTGTGAAACGTGGAGACGCTGCTGCCATGCCAACCATCCATGCCCGAATCGGGCATGCGCACCAGCACGGATCAGGAATCTAGAAAAAAGAGGTATTGGCCAGCTGGCAGGAGCTGTAGATAAAGAAGGTACTGCTACCTAATAATAGTAGCGATTGCCATATCGGAGTCAGGGATCTGGCAGGGAGAGATGTTGATCAGCTGATAGGAGCTGCAGGCATAGAAAATACAGCTACCCGGTAATAATAGCGATCACCATGACAACCGACAGCCGATAGAGCCAGCATAACAAAATATCTATAAAACCAAGTGACGATTTGGGACAAATTAACCATCTCATCCAAGATAATTTTTTTTGCATACATATATATATACTAAAAGAGAAGTGTGCTTACACACCACAATGTCCATATGTACATATGCCACATATACAATAATTAGCATGTAGTTAGCAATATAAGTCAAAAAATTAAGCAAAGTGTGCATTAACAGTGGATATATGAAAAATACATGTCACATCATATTGACAACCATATATACAAAAACAAATAGTAAAAGAAAAATAATAATGAAATAATACACAGAAATAAGAATGAATGAAACCTATATATATATAAATCAACTCATACTCAATGATATACTTAAATAAAGTAGGAATATATTATAAATAAATAAGACATATATATATGATAATAATAATAAAGATAATAATAACTGACAAAACACATATCCATTGGAAATACACACACAAGGTAAGTATGCCAATAAATGTGAACGTAAATGCATCAGAAGTACATGATACATATATGATGTTTTCCTTCAGTATGTCAAAAATGTAGAACAATTGGTAAGTAGATGATTCCCATGAAAACTAAAAAAGAAAAAATAATGGATTAAAATCAATAAAATCTAAAAGTGAAATTATAAAAACGGAACAAAGGATAGACTCTCATTGAGGCCAAGTGGAGATGCGGTCCGAAGAGTCCAAATCCACTTGGCCTCAAGTTGAGCAAGACGTTTGCTGACATTTCCTCCCCGTACACCGCAGTGAAGCAAGTCAATGCCAGAAACCTGGAGTAAAGATGGATCACAATGGTGATATACTTTGAAGTGCCTCGGCAGTGTTTTAAGGGAGGAAATGTCTTCAACGTCCTCTGCCGCCTTAATCCCCAAAACATGTTCACGAACTCTCACTTTGAGCTGGCGGGTAGTGAGACCCACATAAATAAGTGAACAGGGGCAGGTCGCATAGTAAATAACGGCAGAGGAAGTACATGAGATGTTATGTTTGATATCGAACGTACGCGATTTATCTGAATTGACAAAGGTTCGTGTCTTCATGATATTAGGACATGCTACACAAGAGCCACAGGGTTTGCACCCTTTAGGTAACCTACTAAGGGGAAACCCATTTGTTACTTGTTCATTGGTATAATGGCTGTGAACCAATTGGTCACCTAGATTAGGTGACCTCTTAAAGGCCATCTGAGGTCTGTCACCTACATACTTGGAAATGACTGGGTCAGATCTCAAGATTGGCCAATATTTCTTGAGAACAGCTCTAAGGAGGTCACTTTGACCATTAAATTGGGTTATATACCGCACAATTTGGTTAGATTTAGGTGCCATTTTGCCATACAAGGCTTCATGGCGAGTGGTATGTCTAGCCCTATTGAAAGCTCTCTTGATGGATCTATTGCTGTATCCACGTTCCCTAAATCTAATGCCCAAAATTTCAGCCTGCTTCAAAAACTCCCCCTTCCGAACAAATGCGTCTAAGACGCAAAAACTGCCCGATGGGGACAGAGTTAATTAAAGCAGGTGGATGTGAAGAGGTGGCATGAACAAGAGAATTGACTGCTGTCTCCTTCCTGAAAAGACTTGTCTGAAGACAATCTTGAGCGTCCCTTACCACACGGACATCTAAAAATTCAATGACATCTTTATGGTGGTTGAATGTCAGCCGCACATTGATGGAATTATGGTTAAGGGTATGAATAAATTCAGATAAAGCACTGATGGAATCCTGCCAAATGAAAAAAACATCATCAATGTAGCGTGTCCAAAACGGGACACGCTCCATTGAACTAAAATTGTCAGATAAAAAGAGGTCCCTTTCCCAAAACCCAAGGAACAGGTTGGCGTATGATGGGGCAAAAGAAGCACCCATCGCTGTTCCTTGGATTTGGAGAAAAAAGGACCCCTTAAAAATAAAAAAATTGTGTGTCAAAGTAAATTCCAACAGGTTGATGAAAAAAAATAAAAGCTCTGGTGAAAGAGGAATACTGCAAAAAATAAGTAACGGCCGCGATTCCATCAGAGTGCCTTATACATGTATAAAGTGATTCAACATCACATGTTACCAATGTTGAATTTTGGCCGATATGAAGTCCATCTATTTTCTTGAGAAAATCATTTGTGTCTTTCGTATATGAGGGCAGAGATAACACAAACGGTTGTAGGATAGAGTCTATGTATTTATTGACGTTTTCCAGAAAATTGCCCCGTCCGGAGACAATGGGTCTCCCCGGCGGAACTTCCTGATTTTTATGTATCTTGGGCAATAGATAAAGGGTGGGAATAGTGGTTCTTGAATTATTAAGGCCGTAAATAATTCCTTAGTAATAATGCCTTCATCTTTAGCTTCTTGTAACAACTTTTTAAGCTGTGTTTGGAATTTAGATAGTGGATTGAAAGTCATTTTTTTATAGCAGTCCACATTGTCCAACTGGCGATATACTTCTGATTCATATAGCATTTTAGGCCATACCACAATATTCCCACCCTTATCAGATGGTTTAAAAACCACATCATTAAGTCCAGACAACCTTTTTAAACCCATTTTTTTCATCATGACTCAAATTATTTGTTTGGGGATAAAAAGGAATATTATTTAATTCATTACTAACAGTCCTGACAAACACTTCGACAGCCGAACAAGAGGACAATGGAGGAAATTTCATAGATGGTTTTCTTAATGATATCAGAACCTCACCTTCCGTGAGGGAGTTCCCTGGCCAAGGATTCCAAGTAGCTAACGCCTCTTGTTCCGTCTCTGTAGGAAAAGTTATAGCATCATTGGTGTTATGAAAAATCCGTTTAAAGATTACCCTCCTAGCAAACAAGTTGCAATCTTTTACTGCCGTAAAACAGTCAAAGTGAGCTGTGGGATAGAACATCAACCCCTTGGTAAGGACATTGGTTTCTGCCGGTGAAAAAACATGGTGCTCAGATTAATTACCTTTAGTTGATTATTAACTTGCTTCAGGAGAGTAGTTTATTTTGTTGGGAAGAAACCGGAGATTTCTTTTTCCTTTTAGGTGTATTCACCGAGGACACAGACGGAAGAAGATGCTAGGGAGACATCACTCATGGAAGGATGTGATACATTTGACATAGATCGTTCTTTGTTAACATTATGTTGTCTTCTCCATTATATAATTTCTCCTAAGGAAAAGTCATTTTGATCTCTGGACAATTTATTAGTATGCTTTTTCTGAATGTCCTTGACCAAAAATTCCAACTCCTTATCCAAGGAGTCATTAAGATTTTTAAATTGTTCTGAGGATAGATTCGATTTAGCTTTGTCAAATAATTCCTCCAGTGATTTATCAACATCTCCAATGGATTTGGTATTTAAACCAATTAGAAGCTCCATTAACTTCCAGAAGTTTCATTGCAAACTTTTTCCCATTCAGCCACAAACCATCATCCTCTATAATAAAGGCGGGAGTAACCCTGATCCTCAAACCCTTGGATAAAGATGTTTGTGTATATAGTTCTCAAGAAAAGCTTTCGTCCACCATATACGGGTACGCTTGAATAATAATTTTTTTACATTTTTAAAAAAAGAGTCAAAATTGTATCCGTCAGTGGCCGTATTCACTGCGCCAATATTTCCAAAGACATCATTTCACCTGCCCCTGCATGAGGCCTCCCTGGTTTTGAAACATGACCCAATGCGAACAATCCTGTGCGGAACACAGTAAGAAATTAGACATACACAATGTGATATCAAATAAAAAATGTATATATATAAAAAAATTTTTTTGGGATAGTATGAATATTATAATGTGATAAAGTAATATATTATTGATATCACCAAGAAGAAAGATGGCTGACCACCCAAATGTGAAAACAACAAATGTATTGGGAAATGGCGGGGCGAGAAAAGATAGTAGGGTGCAAGAGAATGAATATAAATGAGCTATAAAACCAATAAAATAATCCCAAGATATGAAATACACATAAAATGAGAATAAAAAATAGGCCTTTATTGACAATTGGCTGATACAAATACCACAAAATTGTATTAGATTTAATAAGATTAATACAGATAATAAACAATTATTAATAAAAAACTAGACAATGGCACACTCACAAATATAGCCAAATAAGCAAAATTAATAAAGTCTAATAGGTGTAACCTGGTGGTGATATGCACATGTTTCACAATGGGTTTATTCAAAAGGAACAAAAAAATGATGGTTAAAAAATTAAAAAAGTGTGAGTGAGCAATAACCATAAATATATGTGTAAAACCTGATTAACACAATAGGTAAACAAATATGAAAAAAAAGGGGTACAAATCAGGAAAAAATGGATGTGCTCAAGAAATAAAAAATGAAAAATATATATAATATGTGTATATGTGCAATACTTAACTAATCACTCCACAAATGTGTGCAAAACACCACCGCACATAGACAAAGTGGACAAAATATCGAGATGTATATAAAAAAAGGGATCAAAACCCCTTAGAAAATGGTGCAGTGTGCAGAGTGTTGATATATAAACAGTGAAAAAGGAACAAATCCACAATGTACCATGTGCCAATGATATACCTGAAAAGCAATGGAGTACTGAGTGTGCCACAGATCCGTGCCCCTACGCACGTTTCGGAACTTGGTTTCCTTCGTCAGGGGGATGCAAAATGAGAAATCAGGGCTTTTTATATGTCTATGTCTAATAAGCCAATTACCGATCCAGCTGTAGCGTTGGCGCATGCGCAATTGGGGAGAACGGAGGCGGCATCACACGCAGCGTCACGTGTGAAACGTGGAGACGCTGCTTGCCATGCCAACCACCATGCCCGAATCGGGCATGCGCACCAGCACGGATCAGGAATCTAGAAAAAAGAGGTATTGGCCAGCTGGCAGGACTGTAATAAAGAAGTACTGCTACCTAATAATAGTAGCGATTGCCATATCGGAGTCAGGGATCTGGCAGGGAGAGATGTTGATCAGCTGATAGGAGCTGCAGGCATAGAAAATACAGCTACCCGGTAATAATAGCGATCACCATGACAACCGACAGCCGATAGAGCCAGCAATAACAAAATATCTATAAAACCAAGTGACGATTTGGGACAAATTAACCATCTCATCCAAGATAATTTTTTTTGCATACATATATATATACATAAAGAGAAGTGTGCTTACACACCACAATGTCCATATGTACATATGCACATATACAATAATTAGCATGTAGTTAGCAATATAAGTCAAAAATTAAGCAAAGTGTGCATTAACAGTGGATATATGAAAAATACATGTCACATCATATTGACAACCATATATACAAAAACAAATAGTAAAAGAAAAATAATAATGAAATAATACACAGAAATAAGAATGAATGAAACCTATATATATATATAAAATCAACTCATACTCAATGATATACTTAAAATAAAGTAGGAATATATTATAATAAATAAGACATATATATATGATAATAATAATAATAAAGATAATAATAACTGACAAAACACATATCCATTGGAAATACACACACAAGGTAAGTATGCCAATAAATGTGAACGTAAATGCATCAGAAGTACATGATACATATATGATGTTTTCCTTCAGTATGTCAAAAATGTGAACAATTGGTAATAGATGATTCCCATGAAAACTAAAAAAGAAAAAAAAAGGGAAAAAAAAACAATAAATCTAAATGAATTATAAAAAGGAAAAAAATAGACTCTCATTGGGCCAAGTGGGATTCCCCCAAAGCCAAACCCACTTGGCCCCAATTAGAAAACGTTTGTGCTTTTCCCCCCCGTCACCCGTAAAAAAAGTCAATGCCAGCCCCCCGATAAAGGGGGTAAAAAGGGATATATTTTAAAATCCCTCGGAGTGTTTTAAGGGAGGAAATGTTTGTCCTCTGCCCCCTTTAACCCCCAAAAATTTTTACAACTTCACTTTGACTGGGGGTAGTAACCCCACAAAATAATGAACGGGGATCGCATAGTAAATAACCCAGGGAAGAATAAATTTTTATGTTTGATATCGACGTGGGGATTTATCTAATTAAAAGGTTCGGGTCTTCATGAAAGGGGACATGCTAAAAAAGAGCCACGGGTTTGCCCCTTGGAACCCCACAAGGGGAAAACCATTTTACTTTTTCTTGGTATAAGGTGGAACCAATTGGCACCTGATTAGGTGACCTCTTAAGGCCATCTGGGTCTGTCCCCACATATTGGAAATGACGGGTCAATCAAAAATTTTGCCAATTTTCTTGGACCAAGGGGCACTTTGCCTTAAATTGGGTTATATACCGCCAATTGGTTTTTTTTTGGGTCCCATTTTGCCAAAACAAGGTTTTCATGGCGGGGGGTATTCTAGCCCATTGAAAGCTTTTAAAGGATCATTGCTGTATCCAGTTCCCAAATCTAATCCCAAAAAAATTTCAGCCTGCTTAAAAACTCCCCCTTTCCAAAAATCTCTAAACCAAAAATGCCCATGGGACAGATTTTAATTTTAAACAGGTGGGTAAAGGGGAAAGGCCAATACCTCTTTTTTCAGTTTCCCCGATCCGGTGGGCCCCCCGTTTGGGCATGGAGGGGGCATGGCACAGCTCTCCAGTTCACACGTGCGCGCGGTGATGCCCCCCCCTTTTTCCCCCAAATTTGCGAAAGCCCCCAAGCTACAGCGGATCGGTATGGCTTTTAAACATAACAATAAAAACCCCCTGATTTTCATTTCTGCACCCCCCCGAAAGGAAAAATTTTTCCAAAGGGGGGGGGGGAGGTTGGGACACCCCGACTCCATTCTTTTCAGGTTTCATTGGACAGGTACATTGGGGTTTGTTTTTTTTTTATGTTATTTAAAACCCCTGCCCTGAAAAATTTTTTTAAAGGGGGTTTTTTAACCCTTTTTTTATCATCTCGATATTTTGTCCACTTTGTCTATTCGGGGTGTTTTGCACACTTTTTGGGGTGATTATTTTAATATTGCACATAACACTATTATATTTTTTTCATTTTTTTTTCTGAAAAAACCTTTTTTTTTCCCCCGTTTGTACCCCCTTTTTTTCTTTTTTTCCTATTGTGGTTAATCAGGTTTACCAATTTTAGGGGGATTCACTCACCTTTTTTAATTTTTTATCCCCATTTTTTTTTTTTTTAAAAAAAACCCCCTTGTAAAACTGTGAAAACACCCCCTTTTACACCTATTAGACTTTTTAATTTTTATTTGGCTATTTGTATGTGCCTTTGTTTGTTTTTTTTTAAAAATTTTTTATTATCTTATTAATCTTATTAAATTTAACAATTTTTGTGGTATTTGTATTACCAATTGTCAAAAACCCCCATTTTTTATTCTCTTTTATGTGTATTTATATTTTGGGGGTTTTTTATTGGTTTTTTCTCATTTTTTATTCATTTTCTTGCACCCACTACTTTTTCGCCCCGCCTTTTTTCCCCAAACATTTGTTTTTGGGGGGGGGGGGGGGGGGGGGGCCAGGCGCAGACAAGCACGGGTGTCGCTATATCAATCACCAAGGGGGGGGGACAGGGGGGCCCGATCATGGGGTTGGGTGTCCCGAATCCCTTTTTTGGGGCGAGGGGAGTGTACCACCATTTGGGGGGTTCACATTCCAGGGGTTAGAATTTACAGCGGCTTTCTCAGTCGCAGAGATGGTCCGGGAATGGGCCTCCCCCGGAAAATTTTTTATACTGTGCTTCGTTGGGACTCCCCAAGGGATTTTTTGGCATCCAGGTCCCCAACCAATTTTCCGACGTTTTGTCCATACAAGGACCCGAAGGTGTGGCGGGGATTCTAGTGGTCGTGGGATCAGTTTGAGCTGACTAGTATTCCCGCCGATATCCTTACTTCCCTAGTATGCGTCGGGGCAAACTAGGAGAATTTTAGCATTTTGAAGCTCCAAAGGGGGCCCAAAAGGGGGGGGTTCTTGACAATAATGCGGTTGGGGGGACCCCCCCTTTTACCCCCTTCAACGGACTTTTTATCAGGGGCCCTTTTTTCACCCGGACTTTTTGTCCCCCGTTTTTCGGCGTGGCTTGCTCGAATGAGACTGTCTCCTTTTTCCGGGGGATATCCAATTTCCCCGCCGGGAAGGCACCGGCTCCTTGGGGCTAACCTTGTTTGGAGGTTTCACATAAACCTTTTGGCCTAGGGGTTTTTCTAGCCTTTTTTACTTTCGGGGAAGGGTTTTTCCTTGTTGCAGTCACTTCTTTGGGAGAGTTTTTGAGTTGGGAGCTCTTTCTTTTTTTGCCCCCCTTTTCGGGGTTTTTTCCGGATCGTGATGTTCGCACTCGGGTATTTTTTACCAAAAAGGGGGGTTACAATTTCAGTCAACCAGAATTGTTTCCCTTCACTCCCCGGGGCCGAAAAATGTGAAAACGACTTTCACACATTGGATTTATGGGGCCCCTTGGGGTTTTTCTATCTTTTCTAAAGGGTTTTTTGTAAGACGGCCCCCTTTTTGGGGTTTTTATTTTGGCGTCGGGTGGCAAGATTTCCCAAAAGGTTTTATACTCGTGGCTGGGGCAGCTATATTGGAAGCTTCCCGTTTCAGGGTGTATTTTCCCAAAAATTTAAAACCCACCACGAGGGGGTGGCTTCATCGGGGTTTTTTATAAGGGGATTCGGGGGGCACCTCCCCGGGGGGAAACTTGGCCTCTGTCCACATTTACGAAGTTTTATAAAGGACTCAGGCTTCCGCTGATCAGCCCCCGGACGGGGGCCGCAGGAGCTGTATTTAAAAATTTTTGGATAAAATTGTTTTTAGCGGGTTGGGTTTTTTTGTTAAGGTTTTTGGGGGTTTCTGCCTTTTGTTGGTTTTTTCCCCCCCTTTTTTTTTAACTTTTTTGGGCCCATCATAAAATTCCTGTTCTCCCCCCCTTTTCCTCTCAGTGAAACAGGGATTTTGGTAAAACTTACCGGGAAAAAACTTTTCAGCGAAGGAAGGGGGAGAACAGCCCCCCCAAGGCAGAATGTGTTTTTTTTGATGCAGCGCACCTTTCTATTGGTTTCTGGGCTGGGGGTCAGGGCTAAGGCTCTTCCAGCATCGCCATTTTATCGCAGTAGTCGGGTTTTTGTAATAGTTCCTGAACTCTGGGTTTTTGGCTTACTTGCATGCAAAACCCGTACCTTGTTTTTTTCTCTGAATTTTCTTCAAAGGGGGGTTTTGTCTCCGCTGGGGATTTTGGGGTTCCCCCCAAGTTGGTAAGACTTTGGAGCTGAGTAGAGCCCCCACGGGGGGCCACCTCAGCACGCTTTGATTGAGGTGCACCTGATCTGGGCTCCCCTACCCTCATAAGAATTCCTGTGTCTCCCCCCCTTTCCCTGAAAAAGGATTTTCCCGTAATTCTTCCCAAAAACCCCGGTTTTTGTTACTAACCAAAATTTTCCTTTTTCGACCACTCAGGGGGACACACCCCCTTTTTTTGGCCTGTTGTCAAAAAAAACCATTATAGGCAACAGGCCAAAAGGGTGGGCTTTTCCCCAAAATGAGGGCGGGGAAAAAAGGGATTTTATGGGAGTAAAAAAAAATTTTTTTCTTTCCCCCAATAGGGGAAGTCAGAAGGATTAAAGGGGGGAAAAAGTTTGGAATGGATAACATTACTTTTTATTGATCTGTAACATTTTTGGCCTGTGAATGGCTAATTACTCTCCAAAATTATGACAAAAAGAAGCAGAAGTGTTTTTTTTGCCCTTGGGGTCCACACTAAACCTGTTTTTAACGGGGGTGTGGGGGCCCTTTTTTTTTTCCTTTTTTTTTTACCCCACTGGGATTTTTTGGGGGGGTTTGATCGTGTGCCCGATCCCTTTTAAAAGCGAATTTTGGGCTTTTGTAAAGAGGCCTTTATAAGTCACACGGGGTGTTTTTTTTTTTTTTCCCCTGAAAAAGTCTGATTTTTGGGGGGTAAAAAAATGAACCCCGTTTTTCTTATTTTCAGGACATCGGGGCTTTCTAGAGATTACGAATTCTGTAAAAAGCCCTGAGGCGGTGGCTGCAGCTTAATACAAAAAGGGGGTGACAGATTCCCCCTTTAAGTGGGGGAGCAGACCACTTAAAATTTTTTGCCCCATTTTAAAAGAACAAACATGCTAAAGAAACTTAATTGTAAATAAAAATGTTTCTTTTTTTTGGGCCCCCGCACTTTCTTTTTAAAGCTCAAGTGGAAAAAGGAAAATCGTGTTACGGTTATCCAATTTTTTTGCTTATTCTCCCGGATTTTTTTCCAAAAGGGGAAAAAAAGCATTCAGCACGTTACAAAAAAAGCCCCTTTTTCCGGGGATCAGGCTACTTAAAAGATCAAGTAACTTATTGAAAAAATTTTTTTTACTATTAGCAGTATATAATTGCAAGTTTTTTTTCCTTCTCTTTTAGAAATGGCCAGGGATCCATCAAGTGTGATGTTCGTCTCTTTAGGTTCATTCGAAAGTAAGGTTTTCTGCCAGGTAAAAAACTTGATTTACAAAAATCTTCCTTTTGGGGCCCAAGACATTTAACCAACCCCGTCCCAAATTTTGGTCATGACTGGTTTTTGTGCTTGTCCTCCCTTGAACATATTTGCAATTTTTTTAAAAAATTATCTAAACATTGGGGGAATTTTTCACCACCTCCCTCTGAATTTGGTGATGTCTAATTTTTGTATTTCCTATGTTCCTTTTGGGGGAAAAAACTAATTTCACAGTGCAGAAATAAAGATATTAAATTGCAGATCCCCCCTCAAAACTGTCCCCCCTCATGTGGGGTTGAAGGTTTTCTCATAAAAATTAAAGATAATTTTAATCAAAAAATTTTTAAAAAATCTTTTTTTAATACTTTCACAATTGGATGGGGGTTTTTTTTTTTTTTTAAAGTTCCGTGCTGGGAAAAAACTTCTCAAGTGTCCCGCGGACTGTGTAATGGGGGTGTCTGGGCCCCGCGGAACTGGTTTTAAACATACCCAAATTTTGGGCGGGGGGGAAAAAAGTATACAGAAGACAGCAAGATTTACGAATCTTTTTTGGGTAAAAATTGCTTTTAAAAACAGGCAAGAAATGTTTTTTCCTCCAAAGAAAACCTTTGATCCCCTGCTGTAATGTCATTTTTTTTTTTTGCTTCTTCCCCGCCCAGGACTGTGGGGTAAAAAAACCCCGACCCTGTATGGGCAAACTGGATTAAAAGTAACAGCAGTGGACAAAATGAGAAATTTTTCTAACCCCCCCGACCGTGCCCCCCTAGGCGTCTTGAAAAAAGGTGCCCCTTTCCCGACCTGTGATGCTTGTGGCGTCATGGGGGGTTGCTGCCTGCGGGCGGGGGGCCGTGGTCACTGAAAGGTCACCCCCCCCCAGGGGAAGGAGGCTTTGTTTTTTTACCCAGGGGGGGCTTTGCCCCCCCACCCTGGTACGATCCTCCAATTGGCTGTTTCCTTTTAAAACCCCAAAGGCAATGAATTTTCACCAATGAAACTTTGTGAATATTACAATTTGCCATGGCGGGGAACTGCAAATTATTGCCCCGGCTGGGGGCCATATCTGCTCCCCCCCCCCCCCCCACCCTGGGGGGTTGATCTTGCTGCCGTCAAAATTTTTTTCCCCCCCTGCCCCCCCTTCCCCCCATTCACCCCCCCCTTAAAAACCCCCCCCCCCCCCCCCGGGACCAATCCCCGTCTGGTGTCCTCCTCTTCCAAAAAGCGCCGCCCCTCTTCCAAAAGGCGGCCGGCGATTATTATTCTTCCAATAAATTTTTTTTCCCCGTGATAGACCCTAA